>CAJQZJ010004755.1:2814901-2870576 GCA_907164525.1 Lophiomys imhausi
CACACACACACACACACACACACACACACACACACACACACACACACCACAGAGAGAGAGAAAAAGCAACAAAGGAAAATCACCCCTTTTATAATAGATTCATAAGGAAAAGATAAAATATTTACTAGAAAACTGAACCAAGAATGATTTATAACTCTGAAAACTATCAAATACAGTTATAAAACACTGAAGACACAAACAAATGGAAAAACATCCTATGTTCATGGATTGAGTTCTTCCAAATACTACCAAAAATGACCAATCAAAAGGACGTCTACAGATTAAGTGCCAACTCTGTCAAATTTCCAATGTAATTTCTCACAGAAATTAAAAAGCAAAACATACATAAACCCATAAAAGACTCCAAACAGTAGAGAGGCTTACATGATAGGGTCTAAAAATATACTACAATAGTAATCAAAAGATCAAGGCACTAGCATAAAACGGTCCAATGATACAGGAGAAATGGGCTTACACATTTACAGTCAGATGGTGTTTTACAACAGTATCTGAGCACTAGAAGAAGGGGAGAATAATAGATAAATAGTGGTTTTGAAAAACTCTGTGGGTGGGTGTGCACTCGTGCACGCGCGTGTGCATGTGCAGTGTGTGTGTTAATTGCATTTTGATTGTTTAGTCTTGTGATCCTTTAAGTTGATAACTCACCCTTGTACTCTTTCCCTCCATTCCTACTTTCTGTTTTGTAACTGATTCCCCTGATTCTCAGTCAAATTCCCAAAATAATGATTCGAATCTAAACTTTGTCTTAGGCTCAATTTCAGGAGAAATTCAGCCAAAGATACGATTATGGTAAAGAAAAGGAGCTAGAAGCTCCAGAAAATGGTTTATTGGCTTCCATTATAATGTAAACAGAATGCTGACAGGGAAACACAAACCATCTCACTTCCCGGTGAATGCACACACGGCACCTTTACAGAAACACTAACCTCAGCTGCTCACGGAGTGAGTACCAGAAAGCCTGTGAAGTCACCAACAAAGTGTGGTTTGACACAGCAGCAGCATTTGGTGTCTTTGGAAAAGCAGAGTGTCTATGCAGCTGGGAGGAGGACCTGACTGGAAGCACAAAGGCAAGCGCAGCAAGCGAAGGGCACTCCAGAGGGCAGGGTAGAAGTGACTGTGGTGGAAGTTTTGATTTCTTTAAAAAACATGGTTGTGTTGAATGAATGTATTTTTTATTTTGGTCTCAACTGTGGGTGTTTTGTCCACCTCTGAAAAACAGACTTGTGAGAGGGGTATGAAAAACATCCTGATGGAAGAGCATATGATGTTTGGCCAGCTGGAAATTGTCACATGCAGGGAACATGCTTTTTGCTGGAATCATCCTTTGATGGACAGACTCCTTAGAGAGCTTGTGATCTTGGTCAACAGGAAATTACCTTGTGTGGGGGTCGTAATGTTGGACAATTATGCCCTTGTGAGGATTTTGAGGGAGTATAAATAAAAACCCCAGAAGCACAGAGGGGCTTTTGCTTGGCATCACCTGTCATCATTGCTTTGCTTACAGACAATGCTTAGAGACCACTCGAGTTTGCTGGCCTCGCTTCTGCCGATCACAGTCCAGGTAGAGCTGAAGAGATCACAGGCTGGGGGTATGGCAACCATTGTCACTGCCACCTATATTGGAGCAAACTGCTGCTGGTTCCTTTCCTGTGTATGTTGTTTGGTTGGACTGCCATAATCCTTACAAATTGACCCAAAGACCTACATCTAAAGAGGTCTACATCTTCTGTCTCTAGTAACATCCTTTCTTCCCTACTTTGGATCAATGGGTTGGAAGGGAGGTAGAGATATTAATATAACAATAAATAAACACTTTAAAAATATGCCTTCAAGGGACAGAGTCCAAATTCACATGGCATTGTGAACCATAGGCATGGATACAAACCTGTGAAATCATAGGCGTGGGAAGTGCTTGTTTCTGTCTTAAAAGCCACAGGAAGCTCCCAAAACAGGCTAGCTCTCTGACAGGATACTGTTGGGGTGACCCCTTACAACTCTCTCTAAATGCAGACACCATTTCCAGCATCTTCTCGACACTGTTACTTCGGGCACCCCAAGGCCTCACCCACCACCTTATGATTCAAACTTATGTTTACAGAAAGAAATTGCTAGCTCAGAAATTGTCAGGTTCCTGGGGAGAGAATTGTTTGACTTTCTTCATTCATATATTGTCTTTTATTATAAGTTTTGAAGAGAAATAAGGAAATTTTATTTCTTTGCACTTGGCTTATAGAAATAAAAATCCCCAGGGATGGATACTGGGGCAGAGAGGGAGGCCTGTTTAAAAAAAAAAAATCCCACAGAGGTAGCTTGAAATTGGCAAGCAGCCTTGGAACTTTTTCATGCTTTCTCATTTTTTGCCTCCCTCTATCCCTCCACCCTCTCTCTTCTGTCTCTTCCTCCCTCCCTTCTTTCTCAGAAGTCAGCATCCTGAGGTAAAGATCAGCTTCCATTTGTTTTTATAGTAGTAAATATTTCATTACTTAAAAAGGAAGGCAGTGCTTGCCCTTAATTGTTTTTGATTAAATATGCTAATTACATTTTGGAATGCTAATGAGCATGCTAAATGTTTTAATAATGCATAGAATAACTGGCAAAGAAAAAACAAATTCACCTGAAATGTGCATAGCTTTTCTCATTTAAATTCTAATAATACAATACAGAGGGAAAAGTAAAAAAAAAAAAAAAATTGTCATCTGATGCAGGGAAGAATGAACATTTTTGAATCAAGTCAGATCTTTATATTGTTTTTTCTCCATAAAAGAATTCATTCAGAAATTGATCTTCTCTAGAACAATGACCTGGAAAATAGCAATTTGGTAGTGTGTCTTTAATGCTAGACTTCGTCTTCGTGTGTCAGAATACCACAAGTTATCCTTGGATAGTGACTATCTTCCCTTGATCTCCCAAACACAGATAAATCCAAATTTATCTAGGGGCAGTGATCCGAACAGAGCCCAGATCCTCACACCACTTCCAGTGAGAAAAAAAGGAGAGAAAAATCTCAACCAGAAGCCTACTGGTGGCAATCAGGTAGGTGCTTGCTGTGTTTCAGCTGCCTCAGTTGTCTTATGAAGGTTAACACTGCCTGGGATTGGCCTCTGTTAGAAATGGTTCAGTCAGAGACAGCAGGACCTCACACAAGGTACAGAGTTCTCTGAGAACAGATTGGTCTTCCTTATGATAGAAAGGTAGAGAAGTAGGTAGGTGGATAGGTAGATGATCAATGGATAAACTTTAAAGATTTCTTTTTAAAACCAGCATGTCCTGGATACTTTATGAGCCTGCACTTTGCTTCTCCCACTCTGGGGTGACAGGAGGGAGGCAAGGTACTGTGAAAAAGGACAATGACTTTTGAAGCTGAATAATGGATTGTGAGAGGTTTTCCTTATTTTCTTTTTGTGCCTTTTAAGGATTGCTAGAGTCATTTATTTCAAAGTAGACTTTGTGGTTGTTAAAACCACCCAGAACCGGTTCATGGAAAAATCACCAGGTGCCTGGCCTCATGTGTTGGAATCACAAACACATCTGCCTGGGGTTCGTCAGTCCGTGTACTACAAGGAAAACATATTTTCATTGTGAAATGAAGGGCATTTTTCTAGTTGAGCATTTGTGTTCTTTTTGCCCTCTTAAAGCTGCTTTCACTTTGTCGGTCGCGGTCTCCAGGACAACAACCGAACAGTTCAAACACCTCAGTTAGTTCTCGCCTTCATAAAGCCAGTACTTGTGAGGGCTTTATTGAAAAGCCATTGGACTTCGGAGTAAGCTAGGAAGTGGGCCAGTTTGAAGCGGGGAGGGTCAGGTAGGTAAGGTCTGCCAATGTGCTATGGAGCAGGGCTGTGTAAAAGCATCCATTCATTCCCAAGGAAAAGCCCCAGGCTTTCTGTCACGGCCTCTGTGGCACCTGAGGTGTTTGTAAGGTGCCAAAAGAAAAGGCTCACTCCAGTGGCTGCAATAAAACCACGGTTTTACCAGTGGACCTCTGTGATTTTGTTACAATGCAAACACCCGTTGGCAGTCCCTACAGGCTGGCACTCCCTCCTCACTGAGATCTCCTCCACTTTAGGGTCCCCAGGGAGTCTACAATGGGACTTCTAAGGAGACAGTAACCATCGTGTGTCCTTAGTTGACCCGGACATGCACGAGGGATCTTGCAATGTCACCCCCATTTAGTACCAGGTCAGCTGAGCAGAAGAAGGCCCAGGTGGTGGGAAGCAACCAGGCTTTTTACACAGACAAGGATGTGGAGAGGACTTGAGCAGATAACATCAACAGCATATGAGTTTGTGTGCAGCACTTCAGCCTCCGTGGGCGTCACAATCTTTTGCCAGTGGAAGCTGAGCATTCATCAGGAGCACTGAGATTCAACCAACCCAAAGAGATAGAAGGACTCTGGGTGGGGAAGAGGCAGCCATGAGGCCATCACTGCGGACTGTCCTCAGCACTCTCAGCAAAGAGGAGATTGGAATAAGGGTAGGACAGTGAGCAGAGACGGCTAGGCTCTGGTAATTAACTTGCTTGGATCTGGCCAAGGCTACTATAGAAGAGCATCTTTTTGATCCCAAAGTTCATGCTGACCATGAAGACAGAGGTGTGGCTGCAAGACAGAGCATCTGCCCACGGTTCTGACTGCTGTTCTCGGAGCAGAATGCACAGTGGAGTCAACCAGAGGCACTTGGGCACCTTGTGATTCAAGGTGCAGCAATAATTCCCACCAGCATGGAAGGTATGGTGGCGCGTCAGGGGGACACTGTTATTTTTATGTTAACTTGGTATAAGCTAGAGCTATTTAGGAAGAGGGAACTTCAATGGAGAAAATGACCCCATGAAATTGGACTGTGTCATTTTCTTGATTATTATATGTGGGAGGGCCCAGTGCATTGTGGCCAGGGCCACCGCTGGCCTGATGCTCCTGGGTGCTGTATGAAAACAGAAGGGGAAGCCATGAAAGGCAAGAGAGTAAGCGGCACTCCTCCATGGGCTCTGCATCAGCTCCTGCCTCCAGGTTCATGCCTTGAATTCCTGCCCTGACTCAAGGGTAATGGACTAGAAGCTGTTGTAACCTGAAATAAACCTTTTCCTCTCCAAGTTTTTATTTTTTATATATATATTTTTTTGGTCATGGTATTTTATCACAGCAGAATATCCCCACTCTAGGTAGAATGGCGGCCTGGCAAAGCCCTACATCTACCTTGGTGCTGTATGTCAACCAGACTAGACCTCCATTCCTCTGCAGGGTTAGCAGGATGAGCTGAGCAGATGCTCCTTCTTACCATCTCAGTATCTATTTCACTGATCAGGGGAGCTTCCCTTCACAGGCCCCATAGTTCCCAATATAACGTCTGCATTTCACCTTCTCCTTGTGGGGCTGAAACTCGGTTACTTCTGGTCCTCTGCACTGAGGGTCGATACTGGGCTGGCCAGAGATATCCCTTAGCTATTAGTTACCTATTCCTGTAGCCACATCCCGGGATGTTCTTCTTCCCATTTTGCAGATGAGGTGAACAGAGAAATGGAATTTGCAATGTTCTGAGCCCCAGACCTTTGCCTCTTACCTGGAAATACCTGAACTGGAGTAGGAAGAGGGTGGGAAACAGTGGGTCTTCAAGCATTAGGCATGCATAGTGAAGGCACATTCGTGAACGGGCGGTGGCGAGGAGCTTGTTTAGTACTCCTCACCTCACAGAATATCAGCACGAGGCCATTCCCGTTGACGCACTAAGACACCATGCAATCAGGTAAAGATGCACAAAATCTTGATGAACCTAAATGTTAGCTTCCTCCTCACCTGGCTAGTCACTAAAACGCCACAGCATGAGGCGCCTCTTGGTAGTATGAAGCAGTTCTGCATGTGCTGACTCCAAGAGCTGCTCATGTTTGCTAAAGTTTTGGAAAATACAAAGTTTGAATGATTGGTACAATTGTCACTTTTTAAGGATACTTTTAAAGTTTTATGTGTATGGGTGTTGGCCTGCACATGTATATGCATAAAAATGTGTGTGCAGTGCCCAAGAGAACATCAGATCCCAGGAAACTGGAGTCATGATGTTATGAACCATGGGGCTGCTGGGAACTGAGCCTGGGTTGTCTGCATGAGCAACCAGTGTTCTGAGCCACCAAGCCATTTCTCCAGCTCCATCACTTTGCTTGCATTTACAATGTGTGATACACTGCATACGTGTAGACATACACACGGGTTTGCAACATATATGAGGATGAGGAATACAAGCCTGGAAGCCTGTGTCCCCTTTTTATTGTTGGTTATGAGTGGGTTGTAGGGACAAGAACCTGTAACTCTTTATTTATTCAGTTTTATGTTGTTAGAATTACTTGCAAATGGCATACGTTCTTTTATTTTAAAATAAATATTAAAAAGCTAAATCCGTGAAGCCATCTGTTTCTGTTGCCGCTATTCTTATTATTCTTTTGTTTGTTTTTATGATTTGCCTCTTTCCCCAACCACTGATCTCAATGAGAGGAAATCACTCAGAATAGCAGGGTCCCTGTTACTGAAGTGGGGAAGGTAGGGAACACAGAAGTAGACAAACATTCATGTCTCAACAGTCCTTGGCTGTCGACTTATAGGGAATTCTCACTTCTAATTTTAAAATATGCACTCCAACCACCCAACCAAAAGGGAGACTTTTCTTCTTATTCTTCCCTCCTTTGTTATGCATGAGGTTGTTAGTGTGCTCAAACTGTTTTTACCCCGACTGCTGCCTGATTGTTCACTGTTCACTTGACAAACTCTATGAACTCTTTATAGATATGAGGTACATTTATCATATAATAAACTTTTTTTACCAAATCTACAATTTGTTAACTATTTTTAGGTTAAATGTTACTATAAAGTATTTGTAGAATTTATACAGTGAGGTGAGTCCTTCTTTTAAAACTGCTGTGTCTTGTATCAGAAGTTATCCTGTAACACTAACGCACCTTAATCTCCAGGTTTCCTTTCCCTTCATGGGGGCTTATTTTGGCTCTTCAGTTTATAAAATGGAAAGATATAAGTAACCCATTTTTATTTTAAAAGTACAAGGAGGTGAAGCTGTCTAGTTTCTAATTAATACATCTACTTCCAACAAAATAAGAAATGCTATCTTAATATAGTGATCAATCCCACGTGGCAATCTAATCGATTTACTTGATTAACAACTACACAACGGTTACCAAGTATGGACTAGTAAGTGTTTACTAAGTATGGACTCTTAGCGCTTGCTAAGAGTGGATGCTCTGAAGTACTCACACATGCCCTTCCTCTACGGTGAGAAACTCATCTTCATCTTTCTGTAAGATCACCTTTCTGCCTCCACTCCTTTTTTTCCTACATCCCCACTCAAGATGAGCCCATGATAGCAGCTTCACAGCAGGGCACCTGAGGATGCCAAATGTTTGACAGAGTCTTGGTCTTTCTTGTTTATAATCCTTGGAACTACCATTTCCTTATTGTATCACGAGTTGTCAGAAGATATGGTGAAAATACATGTTGCAGAGCCCAAAGAATGCTTCCCTTTGTAAAAAGTCAACAGAATCATCACCCACACCAAGTTGAAGGCTATCTCAGCATTCTAGAAGATTCTGACATGTCTCTCCTTGTCCACCTTGGTAGATAAACACCATCCTGATTTCTATCTTCACAGATTAAGTCAGCCCATCCCTGCACATCAAAAGCAAGGAACCGTAGCTCACAGGTGACTCCATTTCTGTGGAACTTGGTCCATGCAATTCATGTCTACAGACAGACAATCTTAATCGTTCATTCTAGGGCCTATAAAGATAGTGGGGCAGGTAAGGATACCTGCCACATAGCCTGATGTCCTGAGTTTATTCCCCAGAATCCACACAGTGTAAGGAAACAGCCAATTCTGTAAAGTTGTCCTCTGTTCTCTGGAGAACACTGTTTTACCCACACAAAGACACACAAATAAAGACACACACACACACACACACACACACACAGAGATGCTTAGACACACACAGACATAGACAAAGACACAGATACACACAGACACACACACAGAGACACAGACACAAACACACACACACATACACACGCACACACACACACAAATAAATAAGAGTTTTATCACCCATTATAATTTCCATGTACATTGGCTGTTTCCAGTTTAGGGGTCTAATAAATTAAAGTCCTGTGAGTCTTCTTGAATATATCTCTTGCTGAATGAAAGCACTCATTTCAGCTGAGCATATACCAGAGAGAAGCTATGTGCATGTATATGTATACCTATAAATGAAAGTATATGTAAATATTTATATTTTCTTCTTTCTGTCTCAATTTCTTGGCTTAGGAATCTATTATAAACCATGTTTTTTTTTAAATCTAGATATGGAAAGTCTTGTGTTTCTTTACTTTATCTACTTTTAACAAAATCTCTCAGTTGTCAGAGGACACCCACTGTAAGAGTGCCATGCTTAGAACTGAGTCTGAGCACGGTGGCCCATATTTGCAATCCTAGCACCCAGGAAGCTGAGGCAGAAGGATTGCCATGAGTTCAGAGACAGTCGGAGCTACATAGTAAGTTCTAGGATAGCCTGGACTACAGAACAGGACCCTGACTCAAACAAACAAAAATGAGCAATAAAGTAAGAATTCAGTACTTGAATATGTTGAGTTAGTCTTACAGCCTGGAATATGGCTTTTCTTGCTAAATGAACACTAAAAATGTTCCTCCTGCAGCTGGGAGCATAGAGAGTATGCCTCCTGCAGCTAGGGCAGTGGGCAGGAGTTTCCACACACATAGGTAGCAGAGGTGGTTGTGGTTTACAGATTTCATAGTTTCTACCTCCTGGTCTTGCTTTCCAACACTCAGTCTATCACTTTGAGGGTGGGTGTTTCCTAAGAACCACTGTCCTTGTCCATATTTTAGTTCTAGAAACTCTTAGATGACATAGTTGAGAGTTCATTTTATAGATAAATTTGCATTCAAGATTGCTGTGTCTTCCTGTTAAGCTGGTGTTTCATCTTTAGTACCCTTTCCACTGAGCTTGGGGCCAGGCATGTCAGTTTCCTTAGCATGTGTATGTCTATTTTCTGTCTGACTTTGCACCTTCAGCATTCCTGTGTCTGAGAACTTCACCCTTGAGCCTCACATTCTTATAGGATGGGAGAGCAGGTCATCAAGAGACCTCTTTAAAAATGCTAAGGGAGGATTGAGTCCCAGTTAAAGGCCGGCACCTCACTTAAAGCAGAAAAGAAGTGGGCAGTGGGAGCTGCTTCAGCATCCGGGGCTCCCACGGGCCTGGTGAGCACTTCTGAGGAGGACCCCAGCACCTGAAGACTTAGCAAGCAGAGGGTGACACAGAAAGGGAAATGGTAGTCCAGAGGTCCTTAGGTTCCACCAAGAGACTCGGATGCAGTTCTCTTGCCCGTTAAGTCAAGTGGGATGTCATTTATCCTCTCTGTCTCACTGAGGCTCATTGCCTTTGAGAGTACAATGGGGGCTGCCCACTTAAGGGACGAAGCATATCTTCTCAACCCTGTGAACCACTCAGCTATGAACAAGTATCTCAGGACCATTTTTTCCATGACAAAAGCAGGAGGAGCCTCCTCCCCGCAAATCTCTCTCTCCTTTCCAGATGTGGGCACAGAGTCAGTCCAGCTGCACTCAAGTACCATCCTGGACATTCATGTGCAATGAATGAAGGTCAGGGCTAGCTAGCATTGTTCATCTCTCAGGATTGTATGATACTATAGGCCAAGCTCAATCCAAAATTATCTCGCTCACACTCTACTTCTAATAGGAAATCCAAACTCTTTTGCCGGCAGAAAGGCAATGAACGTACCATCCTCCAAGCAGCCCACAGCTTCCCATAAGCCCTGAGGTCGCATGTTCCTGGGGAAAGCCAGGTAGGCTGGAGAGAACAGGAGGCATAAAAAGTCGTATTCAAGTTGCTAAGTCCATGAATCCATGTGTAAATTCTAAATTGAATTGACCCCCCTGGTGACTTAAAAACACCTCATATAAATTACTTGAGAATAGGGATTTTCCGTTAGCTGTGGTTTCATTATATAAAACACCACCAAAGCCTTTACTGATTGTGTTCACTCTGCTTCCCTATGGAAAGCACCAGACTCTTTCAGGCTATAAGGAGCTGTCACCCACTTTCCTCCTCCTGTGACTTCTGTGTCCTACATATCATGTACCTGGACTCTCATAGAGAATGTAAAGAGATATCCTTCACTGCCTGTGTGGTAGTACCAGCTGAATGATGTGCAGAGGCTGGCCATTCAGAAGGCTGTGCACCATGGGATGATCTTGGCTCTAGTCCAGTATCCCACCATGGACTGGTGATCCACAACTCCAGAAAAGGAGACTTGACTGTGACCTTCTTGAGTGTTTTATTTTTGTAACATTGGAATATGGGATGACTGCAAGACTATAGCCTTGACAAAAGATTATCATTAGCCTCTCTAGATTCATTCTGAGACCTCTGGACATGTCCAGTGTGGCCTCTTCCTTTCCCATTAAGTAATATCAGACCCATGACATACAGATCTGACACCCATTGCTATAATCTCAGTTTTTATCTCCCCCCAAATCTGTGCTGACATTCTATTCCTTAATGTGACGACATATAGGATGGGCTGTTGAGAGTTGACCATGCCATTAGGTCAGAGACCTCCCTGAGAAATTAATACCTCAGTAAGAGCCTGGAAGGACCCCTCACCCTTCTACCATATGAAGACATGGCGAAAAGGCATTGGCAGTGAACCACAAGGAGATTCTCACCAGACATGATGGCCTAGTTTCCTGTGTGTTGCTGTGGTAAAACAATGACCAAAAGCAACTTGGGGAAGGAGTGGGTTCATTTTGACTCTCACATTCAAGCCATAGTTCATCACTGAGGGAAGTCAGGACAGGAACTTGGAGACAGGAACCATGGGGGAACTCTGTTTACTGTCTCATTCTCTGTCTCCCTCAGGTAGATTCTTATATAGTCCCGGCCCACCTACCTCAAGATGGTGCTAACTAACATGGGCTGACTCCTCCCATACCAGTCAATACAATGCTTTACAGATATGGCCACAGGCCAATCTGATGGAAGCAGTCTTTCACTTGAGGTTACCTTTGATGACTTTAGACTGTGTCAAGTTAAGAGATGAAATTAATTAGGACAAGCGGGACTTGCCTCTGTGTTGACTCTGGATTTCTCAACCTGCAGACTGTGGGCTGTATATGTGGGGGGGTCAATGGGATTTTCCCATAGTGGTCTCAGGACCCTGGGACACTTGGACATCTACCTGTAGAATTCAGGATAGTATCTGATGCTTGCTCCAACAATCCTCCCCTTATCTGGGTATTTAAATGAATGAAAATCAAACTTAGCCCCCAAACAAACCTCCAGCTTCCCATTGCACCAACCACAGTGAGTTCAGTAGTCACATCTGAAGAGACTTGGAGACTTTCCCTTGATGGCTCACAGGACACACAATTAAGGCAGGAAGCCCCACTTACAGCATGACTAAGAACAAAGAACACCTCTTACCCTCACTGTCAAAGATACACCACAACAGATCTTTACTGCCTACCAGGTAAGGTGCTAGGACATTTACTGGAGGACACTCTGAGCTTCCCACTCCCAAGACTGGGCAGCATCACCAATCAGTAAAACCAGAGGAAGGGGGCCTCTCACATGACCTGCAGCAGAACAGAGCTAAGAAAAGGAGAGCAGTTGGAGAGAGCAGGAAGCCATATGGGGGATGTTGATCAGCTGCAGAAAATTCAGTTGGCCAGGCTTCTATCAGGTTTCCACAGAGAAGGGCTTGATACTAGCCTGGCTCTGACTCAGAGATTTCATGGTTTCCATTTTTTAAATTAGTTATAATAAAACACAAAATGTAGAATAATATATTTCCAAATGTATTATTTGTTGCAGTTGTGAGAAATCACCACAAGCCAAAGGACCTTGAAGAAAGTCACCTTCTCACCCTAAAGACTGAATGCCTGAAATGACAAGGTGTCAAACTATACTGCTCCCATGGGCTCTTCCAGATGGGCAAGCCCTGGCTTGGAACTACATAGCCGCCTGTCTCTAACTTTTCTTCTGCCCACTTCCTCTTGTATATCTCTTCTTGCTTTCTGAGATAGCATTTATGGCACAATCCCACAACCCAGGACAACCTTACCTCCAGATCCTCAACTCAGACATAGAAGCTTTATAAACCAGGTGAACTTCCCAGGGATTCTAGTGCAGTCCCAGGTTGTATAGACAACTGGTCTACCCAGCCAGGAAGACTTATAGTTCACAGAAGAAAGAACTAAAGCAGCAGCGAAGTCCACCAAGAATGACTCGCTATGAAGGGAAGGCAGGCATTGTGGCTGGTAGAAGCCAGAAGTGTCCTGAGGTTGGGAAGGGGAGCAGAGGCACAGAGAGGACTAAAGTTCTATGGAGCAAAAAGGCAGGCCAGTCTCTGGCCACCACCCAGGGCTGGCTTCCTTCTTAGTAGGTTTTGATTTCCATGTAGGAAAGGTTCCCTCCAGGCTCCCACCCATCTTCCCCTGACAATCAACCCTCTGCTAGCTCTCAAACTCTAAATGTTAAAGCAGAAGCCATCACCACCACTCACCTCAGCACCATGGTCTTTCCTGATCTGACAGCTGGTGAACACTCAGGTCAGCTCAGGGCTGACCTTTAGCCACTATGCAAAGTTCCCAGGACCCAGGCTGCATGATAAGGTCTAAGGGTCAGAAACCCTCAGTGAGCACTTCCACCCACTCCTGCTTTCTTGCCCTTACAGGGCTGAAATCTAGATGGATCTTAATTGTCCTGTTAAAATATAGTAAATATCTTTATACAAATTGAATAATAGGGACTTGAAGTATTTTCTGTGAATGAGTCTTAAACCATTTACACAAAGGTTTAAACAAACAGCAACTGACCTGTGCTACAACTAGGTTTTGTGGCCAATGTTGGCAGAAAACATGCACTAAATGAGAGGTAGTTTTTGGTGACCAGTGGCCGAAGGTGCCCCTTCTGTTATAGGCTTGATGGTGCTCAGTATCCATGGCCAGCCACTAGAGACTGGTGGACAACAAGCACTGGGACCAGCTTCTGGGAAAAGGAAGACACAAAGACATTTTGTCAAAGTCATGTGATGGAGAGGAGCTAGGAAGAGAGCTTCTGTCACAGGTCTTCCTGGTAGGGTCTTGTCACTGGAGAGATGATTGCCCCGAACCTATATCACTCATTGGTAACATTGCTCACCTGAACAACTGGTATGTGTGACTTCAAGCTGTACCTGGAAAACTGGGCCAATTATTCCTTCACTTAGGCAGATAGAAAACTCCATACTCAACCACAATACATTTTTTAAGATTTTATTTTTACTATATTTATATGTATGCATATGTGAGTGCAGGTGCCTATGAAGGCCAAAGTCAATGGCTGTCCCTGAAGCTGGAACTATAGGCAGTTATGAGCTGCTTGACATGGGTGTTGGGACCTGAACTTGGAGATTGCTTTCTTAACAGCTGAACCATCTCTCTAACCATGTATAGTGCATTTTAAACAGTAAACTCTAACTACACACCAAGTGTTCTTTTTGCAATTCCACTACATACTACTCCAGAAAAAAAAATGCTTGTGTGTAAGAAGCAGAAGACAGGCACATACATACAGCAAACCAAAATCTTTCTGGTATAGTATTCTTCCTCTAACTCATATCTTCACCCTCAGAAATTAATCTCCTTTCTGAATTTTACATATAATGCTCTTAGGTTTTATTTCAGTCAGTGTGTGTGTGTGTGTGTGTGTGTGTGTGTTTCTGCATATGTTATCATTCTATTTGTTCCTAACTCTGATAACCATAGCACTATACTCTATATGCCACTGAAGGAGTTTTTACATTACATTTTTAGAATTCATCTGATGATTCTATACAACTGCTTTCCCATTGCTTATAATTGTCCATTTAAAGACTATTATTAGAACAAGTTTTTATTCATGTTCAGGTTGACAAATTTAAGCTGATTTCTGTTTTTCCTATCATGCTTAACGTTTTTGTGAACACTCATGTATTTAATCTTCTGGCACATATATGTCAAGGGGTCTTTTAATTAGTAGGAGTGAAACTATTTAATCAAGTGTTCATGTTTATAAAACAGTACCGAGTCATCTTACGAAGTGCTTTTTTCTAATTACTTGAGATTCTACATAAAGTGAAAGCCCTATCAACGGTAGCCCCATGAACACCTACCGAGTACCAGAAAATCTTCCAGCATTTGTCCACATAGTAAACAGAAAATAGTATCTCACTTGAAATTTGCATCTAAATTTGTCTAACTTCTGACATGGTCAAGTTTTGCATTTGTAGTTATTGTTCATATTTCCTTTTCAGGAAACTATGTCTTTATAATTTCTCCACATTTTTCTTGATATGCAGGAGCCCTTCTATACTCCCGACCTAACTCCTTCCATTTAGTGCTGTCCACTGTGACTTTTTCCTGGCCTGGCCCCTCACAGTCTATTCATGTAATGTCATGAACAGAAGTTCCTAATGCAAATGGGAAAATCCTATCCATCTTTTCCTCTATGGTGGGTAAATTTTGTGTTTTAAAAAGTTCTTTTCTCCCCTTTGGTCATGAATGTGTAAGGGCACACTGAAACAGCTTTTGGGAGACACAGCGGGTCACTCTGTCTGTGGGGCACCTGGAGATGATTTTCTGAGCTGGTCCTGAGATAGTGAGGCAGGAATCAAGTTTCATTGTTTTGCATAAAGACAACAACTGGCTCATAGTTGTTGTATGAAATGATCCCTCTTTTCCTGGATGACCTGTAGTGCCCACCCTGTCATAAGTCAAGCAATGTACGCCAGAGTGTCAGTTCCTGGATTTCCGTATCACTGCATAGGCCATTTCACACTCTTTGCCTGATTATGACACTTTCTCTTGAGATGGAAATCTACCAAGGCAAGCTACAAACCCCACTATGTTCTTCAGAAATATCAAATTCATTATGTAACTCATGGATCATAGTAAAGCCCCTTATAAAAATTAAGAGATAATAAGAATTTGGGGAGGGATGGCATGGTTTAGTCACAAAATAAGGTAATTTTGCAAACCTTCACCCAAACAATGACTATTCTAATATACAGACATTATTTTGATATGATCTGTTCAATCTAACTTTTTGATGCCACGCCTTATTAGAAACTAAGAAATAACTGAGAAATGGCAAAAAATTATCCACTTCTACAGTAAAGCAAACTGCTAACTTTTAGGAAAACCTCACTGAAGTTATAAATCAGCTACGAATACTTAATATCTTTATTTAGTCTGCTGAGTCTTTTTATCCAAATGCTCACCCTCCTACTATCTTCACTTATAGCTTTTTATGTCCTGGTTTAAGGTTTGTAGGTATTTCCAAAAAGGATACATTATGAAATTTTGTTACTAAAATATATATTTGAGCACCTATATTTTCTATGTGACTATTTTGGTTATAGTTATATTGTGCTTTTGATTCACAACCTAGGCAACTACATTGGAAAATCATTACAATATTGCACCTTTCTTGACAACACTGTCCTCTTTCTTCCTTCCTCCTTTCTTTCCTTCATTCCTTTCTCTGTTTCTTTGTTTCTTTCTCTCTTGTCATGTGCAATGGCTGTTCCTTTCAGAAAAATGTCCACAACTTGTTAAACAGCAGATCTTTTTCCCTTTGCCTGCTACTAAGGACATTTTTGAATATTCATTATGCAATGCGAACTGTAACATTTTGTGCTTCTAATAAGCAAAATGTGTTCTTTCCCTGGTTTTCTCTGAGAATTTATTAATGTTCAAGTTGATTTTCATTATCTTATTGTAAGATTAGCCTTCATTAATCATCTGCAAGTTTGGGGTGACTAGTTGGTCTCCACCTCATAAAACAGAACAATCTTTCTAGCATAAACAGGAGTTATTTAAGATGAAATATAGTTTTGCTATATTGCTGGATCCTCTTTGCTGATGTTTTCAAGATTTTTGCTTCTGTGTTTATAAGAAAGATGTGGCCATGATCTTTCTTTCCATGTGATGTCCTTTTACCTTTAAGATCATGACATCACCATCCCCTAAAGAGGCACTGAGGATACTCAGTTTCTGTGTCTACTCTTTGAAGCAGAAGTGGATTCTGTTCAGGGATCCTTTGATGCACAGGTTGAAACTCTTTCTCTCTTGCCTTTAGAAAGTCATGTTCATAGGTGGATATAGGTTTGACATTTCCCACCATGAGAATCTGACTTCCCCTCATGACTGAGAACTATTTAAGTTTGCTTCATAATTCTTTTCTTGTTTATATTTGAAAATTTTTTTCTAGGATTTTATTCAGTTTGTCTAATGTTCCCATCTTTTACATGAAGTTTTAATATTCTTTTTAATCATTTATTTAATCTCTAGTCTCTAAACTTGTATGCCATTCACTCCTAATATGAATCTTGTTTCTGAGTCTTTCTTATGCTCCATTAATTCTTCTATTCTTTTCCTATGACCATTGAATAAAGGCTTTGCTCCTTGATGTTGAGTCCTTCATTATTCTTAATATATGCATCAGAGGCTTTAAATTTCTTTGGATTTACTGTGTTTGATACACCTCATAAGTTTTTATATCAGTATTGTGGTCACTATTCATTTACTTCTAAATATCTTCTAATTTTCTTTTTAATTAATGTTTTCTTGTACATTGTTTAAAGACAACATAGAAATACTCAAAATATGAGTATTTTTGTTTGTTTGTTTGATTTTACATCAAACATACTTAGAGTGTGTCCAGAGCTTGGCATCTGCTCAGCAACACCAGAAATCACTCTAAGGGTAGCACTGTAACGTAAAAATGGATCCGTTTCAGAAAACACTCAGCTCACCTTTATTACTATCTTCACTTCCTTTTGCTTGATAAGACTTCTGTTTGTTCCTTATTAAGTTTATAAGGTAGAAAATTTGATTAATAATTAGTATTAAAAGTACTACTGTTGAGCTGAGAAGATGGCTCAGTGGGTAAAGCTCTGGCTGCACTATCATGAGACCTTGAGTTTGAATCCCCAGCACCCACATAAGAATGAAACCATTATGGTGGTCATAGTCAGGAGGCAGAAACAGGAGAATCCCAGGCCAAGATGGCTAGCTGAACTAGCTGGAATTGAGGCACTCTGGCTACAGCAAGAGACCTTGTGTTAATAAAGCACATGGAGCATGACCCTGATCCTAAAGAAGACATGATCTGTCAACACATGCACACACATCTGAGCCTGCACGTGGATACACATGGGCATTCATACCATACACGCACACATGTGAAAAACACACTTTATTATAGATTTGAGAACTTTTTTCTGCCTGCTTTACTATAGTCAGTACTACTTAACTCCTTATAACTTCTGTTTACCTGTATTCCATAGTCTCATAAATCCCATTTTAATTTTTATTCAATTCAGCATACTTTCAAATTATCCTTGAGACTTCCTCACTGAGCCATGGAATTTGAAAAGCCTGTTGTCTAGTTTCCAAGCATTTGAGCATCTTCCAGATATTCTCCTGCACTTGTTCATAATGTAATCTTTTTGGTGTGAGAGAGATTTTTGTCTGTTTTCAGTGCTTTCCGATTTGTTAGTATTTGTTTATGACATGCATGTCATCCTGGTGAATGTTCCTGTGCCCTTGGAGTAAGTGTGTGTTGGCCCTCGGCGGTGGGAATGAGGAGTGTTGTGTGTTAATTTGGTCAGGTTGATTGATGGCTCCTCTGTGCCTCTGCTCTTACTGAGAAGACAGATTCTCTGCTCTCTTCTCAGGCTATTGATTACTGGCATGGAGTGCTGATGCCCCAGCTGTCATCAAGGACCTGTGCGTCTTTGAAATACCTGGGTTTCCTTTCGTGTTCAACATATGCATTTTTGGATCACTGTATCTTATTTGAGAATTGGCTCTGTGATCATTCTACAGTGTTCCTTTTGTTTCTGGTAAGTTATCCTATTGACACATTATTCTGTATGAGATTCACTGAGTCAAGCTTGCTTTCTTTGTGTCGTTAGGGTTGGTGGCAGGTGCCTTTCTCCGCTGAGTCATCCCATCGGCTCCTTAGCACTGTCTTAATGTGAAGTTCCAGGAGTCCATGGAATTGGGGAAAAACTGAAGAAAGAAGACGGTGAGACTGAGAAGAGAAGGGGGAGAGGGGCAGAAAGAGGAAGAGGAAAGAGAGGAGTAGAGGATGAAGAAAGTAAAGGGGGTAGAAGAGGGGAGGGAAAAGGGGGGAAATTAAGGGTTCAGGGAGGGGACATTATGTATAGTTGACGTTCAAAGCCAGGAAAGAACAGGCAGAGGAAAGCATGTAAGGGTACAGGGACAAGTTGGGAAAAAATTCTGGAGTCCTGTGTGGAGGAAAGAGGAACCAGAAGAGGCTGAAGAGCAACAACTATTAGAAAAACTGTAAGTAGCTTTCAGGGAAACCCAAGGGGTAGCTGCTGAAGAAACCAAGAAGACTGCTAAAGGTGAAGTGAGTGCACACCAGGGAGGGCTGCATCTAAGGACCTGCCTGACCATAGTTGATCTCTCCTGTGTTTTCTGGGCTTCAAGGACAGAGAGGCAATGCTGTGCCTGTTGATTGGCAATGCCTAAGGTGGGGACTTTAGATGGAAAACTTGGGGCTGGCTCCAGGCTCACCCATTAACCCAAGCTTCTCTTTCATGTAGTGTGTCTGAACTTGGGTGGCTATACATTTCTAAAACAAAAATGCCAGAATTCCAAGAAATGGTTCGTTTTCTCCATTTCTGAGGCTTGAAGACAAACCCTACAATATCACACGAACCCCAGACTATCACAGAATTCATTTTTAATTACAAAATTAATATAGGCAGACAGTTTTAAAAACTAGAGAAATTATGAAAACCCCAAACTACAGTAAACAAACATGACCAGTTCCCTCTCCTCACCTTGTTTTGTTTCCCAGAGGTCACCGTAATCCACAAATGATTTTATAGCTACAAGCAAATCTTTACGTTTCCACAAATAAAATTAAACATGTTTCTTTCAGCTTGCTTTCCCTTAATAAAATGCTGTGGGATCATTCTAGATCATCCTGGGTAGATACATCTTTTCTAGAGAGGCAGTTCATATTCAGTTTTATGCATATATTATATTTGATTTTAAACAGTCTCCTATCAATCTTTTAGCTTTTGTGTTTTAATTTCTTTCTTTCTAACAACTCTTCCAATAGTGAACATTGTTTTAAATTTCCATTACTAAAGAGCTCAATAAAATAAATTCTTTGGAATAAATACGTGTTTTAAAAATATTGACAAGTGATTGCCCTTAGAGGCATTGCAGATGTGACTGCTATGTCACATGTGTATCAGTAAGTGGCAGAGAGGAGAGAGGCTATATCTACATTCAGTGCTCTGACCTATGAACATCTGAATGAATAGCAGCCTGACATTCCTGGAAAAAAAAAAAAAGCAAGCTGGATACCAACACCACTTTGGTGCCATGGGGTAGTCTGAGATGACTACCAGACCAGTATCAGACAAGCACCAGATGGGCTCCCAGGACAGGAAACAAACTAGAAACTAGAAAAACTCTGCCTGGCCATGGATGTGGGGGTTGTGGATGAGCCAGCCCTGAGGGATTGAGTGTGGGAGAGCCAGCTGTGCCTTCGTTCTGCTATATGGTGGTGTTGTCTAGTGAGAGATGCCCTCCCCTTCCCTTTGTCCTCACCACCACTGGCCGACAGGAGATCTGACCCAGATGGGGTCACAAGAGCAGGAGAGCTGTCCCTGCCCCTCACATGCTGCAGCACTCAGGAGAGCAGGCCCTGCACCTTTCCATAGTAGAACTGCCCATGCAAGTAGAGATTACAGGTCCAGAACCAGGGCTTTGAGTTGGCCCACCCCAACATCTACTCCACGGATGAACTGTTGGAGTGCAAGAAGAGGTCAGCTCCACAACCCAGGACTACAGGATCTCCATGGCATAGGATAGTTACGGCATATCTGAAAGGAGTTCCAGTGAGGTTCCAGTATTAATGGAGTAACAGAAACCAGGGACCTCATACCAAACCAAGGAGTCATTATAATAAACATTTGCAAGCAGAATGTATGGGCAAAGAGGAATATTGTGGGACATACTGAGATACACTACAGCTTTCACAATGAGTTGTTATTTTTTATGCTGGGACAGACTGCAAGGATGGAGGGTGGGTCTGGTGGGATATGGGAGATGGGAGGGAACAGGGTACATGATGTGAAATTCACAAAATAAAATTTTTCAATAAAAAAATGTAATAAGAAAAAATAAAAATAGATAAACACAAAAGAAATTCTGTAAAATGTTTTAAAAAACAATTTTGAAATCTCTTGTTAAATAAATAATTGGAGAAATTGAAAAAAAAATATTGACAGGTGTCATCAAATTCCCTCCAAACCACCTTTTCTGTTATACTCTTACCTGCTCAGCACCTCTCTCCTAGCCTGCATATATACCACCTCTGGCATGTTGTATTACCTGCCTTGCCTAGATTCTACAATTGCAAGGTCCTCTGTCTCATGTGACTTGAATAACAACAAAGAGGTGGGGCAGGGACAGGGGCCAAAATTGTCTACTTGGAACTCACTTGGAACTCACCACACTGGGACAGGTAGGAAATGGCCCCAGGACCTGTGAGATAATCTTGCCTTTGGATCTCTTTCTCTTAGCCACTTGCCAAACACCAGGCATCTTCTCCTCTTCATTCTTCCTGCTTGACAGACTCACCTGGCCATCTTCTGAACTCCTCACTGCTGCTGTCCAGCAGAAAGGGTTCCCTATCTCTGATAACCCAATTACCCATGAGACCACAGAGGATGGTTTATGAATAAGAGCAGGTGATCTAGCTCAAGAGTCTGGACCCACCCCTTCTCTCTGTCCCTCTTCTTCCTCCTGGTTACTCTCAGGAAGGTACCAGTGCCCAGTGTGTGCGTGTGTGTGCGTGCACACACACACACACACACACACACACACTTTCCCCACATCTCTTGCTTTCTGTCTTTCCACAACCTTGTGGCTTCCCTTGGTTCTGCAGTTGGACTGACAAAGGCCACTGTGGGGGCATCTTAAGACTCCATCCTCATCCCCAACCCATCGCTGGCTGCCTCCCAGTCCAGGTCACTGTGCAAGACATTTTTTAAAATTACCCTCCATTCCTCCATGAGCTTCCTCCAGCCCCTTCCCAACCTATGTTACCCAGGAGTTTCTTTCTTTTCTATCTTCTCTGGCCCCAGTCAGCCTTTAGAAGCAGGAGCTAAGAGAGGTGCTTTGGTGCAAATATAGTTCACCTCAATGCCATAATAAGAATGGATTCAGACAGTTAGGAAAGGGAGGGAATCCACAAATAGTTTTTCTGTAGCCTGTTTCTGAAAACAGTAATAAGAAAACTCCCCCTACAGGCGTTTCGTGGTTACTGCAAAATAAACAGAGGAAATGTCCAGCAAACTCTGCTGATTCATCAGGCCCATCCAGTGTTTCCTCTGATTTCTTAAAAATAGACCCGTTTCCTTCTGGCATCCAGCACCCTTCTCCCCTGGGGAGATGAATAATGCAGACAGGACCTCTCTCCCTCCCTCAGGCCATGGCTGCTTCAAGTGCAACAGCTATGCTAAAGGGATTTTTTCCCCCTTTTTTGCAAAGAGTTGAAAATTATCCAGAGGTTTTTATTCCTACTGTCATAAATTCACTAGCAAAAGAACATGTTTCGATAGGGGAATAGTTAATTCCTCCTGACTCAAAGACAGGGAGGGGAAAGTACATGAAATTCATAAAAATCAGTTGTCACCAAGCCCTGGCTAACCTTGGGGACAAACACAAGATCGATAAATGTGTAAAAGAGACGAGCTGCCTGGCTGGAATCCAAGACTTAACATCTTACTTGTTCCTTCCCACACACACACACACACACCTACACACAACCACACAACACACACACACACACACACACACACACACACACACGCCCCAAAGCTGTCCCAATCTTACTGATGCCTACTTGCATTTTAATGCCTGTAGCAATATTTGTTTAAATATTTGGTTCCAAAGGAGAAGAAACGCTTGTCAGAGAATCATAGGAAATTAAATAAAACCGTGTATTATGGTGACCCACTCCAGCTGCAATCAGGCAAAACCAGCATCCCTCCTCTGGTCCTCTTGAACACCCCGAAGTCTAAATATTGGCCTGTCCAGTTAAGGCTTGAGTGGGGCAGGAAGTCCGGGCTATGGTCATCCCAGGGGTAAGAAGGTGGGGGAAGGGGTAACTCTCTCACAAAAGAGCATTGTTCCCTCTTTAGGCTTCTCACTGTGCAGCTATATATATTATGAGTCTGAAGGTTGAAAAGGCTCTTGGTTTTGTTAACGTGTTTTCAAACCACTAATTATTCCCTGCTGTTTTGAGGTGTTAAATACATAAACACATGGGCTACTCAGCTTAAGAAATTAGGGTTTCAAGGCTCTCCAGATGAGCCAGTGTGAAGGACAGTTCCATGTAACTCATTCCTACATGTATAGTGTTAGTTCTACACAAGCCAGGGCCACACACAAGTCATGACAGAGGCCACTGGGCCCGGACGACCAGGTTGTCACCCAGAATTTCTGAGCACAAGAAGGTCTCAAGGAGCATAACTGCTCCTTGAAAAGTACTGGTTTTCAGTTAGCAAGGCCCTTGGACCAGCACCCAGGGGCTCACTGACTTGCCTTCCATATAGGCGACCTCTGCCTTGTGACAACCTATTTGAGCAATGACAGCCCAGGCCTGCAGATCTTGTGTGGACATAAGGCATGGCTCATAGTCTGTATTTTGTCCATTTAGCCCCCTGGACATCCTCATCTCCAGACCCAGTGTTATGTGTGTTCAAGGTTAGAGGCGAATGGCGCTTGTTCAAAATTAGGAGTCAAACTTGATCATGCTTTTGTGTGTGTGTGTGTGTGTGTGTGTGTGTGTGTGTGCGCGCGCGCGCGCACGCATGTGTGTACAGGTACGCTTTTGTGTGGAGTCAACTTCGGCTGTCATTCCTCAGGAGCCCTCCACTTGCTTTCTGAGACAGGGTGACTCTTTGGGACTAGGAGCTCACCACTTACGCTAGGCTGTGTAGCCAGAGAACAAGTCCCAGAGGTCCCCTTGTCTTCTGCTTCCCCGGCCGCTAGGATTAGAGATTAGAGACATGCACCACCATCCAGTTTTTTTCACGTGGATACTTGGGCTGAAACTCAAGTCTTTATGTTTGCACAGCTATTCCCAGGCTCTAAAAACAAGCTCTTTGTAATTAACTTCAGGATGGTACCAGAATCCAGCAATTGTCACTCCTATTCTCTCCCTATCCCAGGCCAATGTGCAAGGTGAGGTCAGGCAAGCTGAAGCAAGTGCCCTGGCTGCCCCTCAGCACTGTGGGTCAGGACTGTTCTACAGAGCAGGTTTCAGAGGGTGATGGCACTAAGTGGGGAGGGGGTCAGCATCAGCAGTGGTATCAGATGGGAGTCAGGTAGAGCAGCAATGACCATGCCAACCAGGACCAGATATATTAGGCATAACACCCCTTCGCACCAGCCAGAAAGGCATGGAAAACAAGCTTGGAGAGCTGACAACCTAGTCAGAGCAAGGTCCTGGTCCAAGGTCCCCTGGTCCAAGGTTCATGGCAATATTCAGGGCCAGACCTGGACAGCTGGACTGAGAGTAAAGCAACTGAGAGCCAGCAGCCCGCTTCACCATGCAGCTGTGGAAAAGAGAGGCCAGGGCACTCTTCTGACTTCTGTTCAGAGCCCCTGCTTCAGGAGGACATGGGCACAACTCCCCACTGTCCTGCTCCCTACCAAAAGGGAGGAGGCCCCGCCACACTCACAGGCTCACTTGGACAGAACAGGAAGAGTGATTCAATGGGGTCTGTTCCTATTCATCTGCAATGCAAACGAGCCAATCAATATACGACCAGCAAGCACACGCTAAAATACTTAGCATTGACTTATCAAGGAAAAGAAAATTAAGACCACAGAGAAACATTGCCTCGTGTCTATCAGAAAGCGTAATGGCCAAACTCTTAGAAAAAAAAAAATGTTTTGTTTTGTTTTCTTAAATAGGAAATGAGACCAATTATCTTGTATATTAATAAATAAAAAGCATCAAAAAGAAATTTCTTAGCACACTTACTGAAACATTAATAGAAAAGGAGAGATAAGTGAAGAGGTCACTTCACCTCTGCTGAGATGACCACTGCCATGACCTGTCCTCACTGTCAACCTGACTGGATTTGGAGGTGTGTCTGCGAGGATGTTTCCAGAGAGTTTAACTGAGGAACAAAGATCAGATCACCCTATAGCAAGAATTTTGGAGTTTTGATTTCTTTAAAAAAAAACCACAGAAATATTGTAAGATTATGGTGTCATTTTAATCCCAGGTGTGGAATTATGGGGCTGCTTTGCAGCAAGCAGCTGGCTATGGTTCCCCTCGTGTCCTAGCAGACAGAGGTGTGATTTTGTCAGCTGCAGATAGTTTCTGCGATTGTGTGATGTTTGGAATTCTGGGAACTTTTCAGAGGGTCTATATAAGCTACCCTCCCCCCCAACCCCAGAGCCAGGGTGGGTTGCTGTTGGTTGGCTGTTGGATGATGTTGGTTGTGGTTTGTTAAGTAGTCACATGCAAAGAAAAAAAAAACAAGAAGAAACTAGATATCCTGAGGGTAAAGATAAAACTTGCCCCAGGCTGCTGGATGTCCCTAATCAGCAGGAAGTACTCTAATGATAACATCACCCCCTTTCCAACCCCTGAATTTATTCAGGGACCTCTAATCTTTTCCCAGTATCCTTTTTTCTCTCTTATGTAGTGTTAGGGGGTTGAAAGGGAAGAAGAAAAGGAACTGAGAAGGGGGGAAGAAAAAAGAATCCACAAAGTAGCAAAGGCTGAGAACACCACTCTAAATGTGGGTGGCCTGGTGGACTGGAGTGAATAAACAGGAAGAAAAGGAGGAAGGAGGATCTCCTGCTCTCTGCCTCAGGTTCCACTGGCATAGGAGGTGGGTGAAGGGCAGCCACTGCATCTTCTGCCACCATCCTCTCTGTACTGAGCTGTACCCACATATATGAATCCAGACAAGCAAACCCTTCCTTTCTTGAAAAATGTAGGAAGTTGAGAACAAGAAGTGTTATGCAGGATTTGGGACATCAGAGCCCTGGGCATGGCTGGTGAGAGGAGAGCAGGATGCTGATGTTGAGAACAGTAGGGTGGGTCCTCTAAAAGCACTTTCTTTATTTTATATTTATTATATTTTATTAATTTTAAGTAGGGAATTTAATTGCCCAAAATTTTACTTTTAGGCATATATCCCACAAAGAACTAAAAGTAACAATTCTAAAAGGATAATTATACATTTAACTCAGCATTCCTTGTGACAATGAGGAAAAGGAAGCAAATGAACATCTATTAAAAGGTAAGTATTTTTTTTAATGTATGTCCAAGATTTGGAATGCAATTCAGCCACCCGTCAGAATGGCTGAGATCAAAAACCCAAATGACAGCACAAGCTGGCGAGGTTGTAGAGAAAGAGGAACACTCCCCAATTCCCAATAGTGGGAATGCAAACTTGTACAACCACTATGGAAATCAGTTTGGTGATATCTTAGAAAACTTGGGATAGCTCTACTTCAAGACCCAACTATACCACTCCTGGTATATATCCAAAGGATTCCTCACCAATTCACAAGGACATCTCCTCAACTATGTTCATAGCAGCTTTATTTGTAATAGCTGGAAATTGGAAACAACCCAGATGGCCCTCAACTGAAGAATGGATTAAAAAACTGTGGTACATTTACACAATGAAATACTACTCCGTGATCAGAAGCAAGGAAATCATGCAATTTGCTGCCAAATGGATGGATCTAGAAAAGCTCATCCTGAGAGAGCTAACCCAGACCCAGAAAGATGCACATGGCATCTATTCACTTATAACTGAATTTTAGCCATATAGTACAGGATAACTATCCTACAACCAACAGACCAAAAGGAACAGGAACATAGATTTTGTTACCTGTTAGTAGGACACTTTGCCTTAGTGGAGTTGCCATGTAGGCCCCCAGTGCAAGAGGAAGCTCTTAGCCCTCATGTGACTGATGAACTGAGGGAAGCTGATATGTAGGAGCACCCAAAATCGGAGGAGTAGGATAGGTGGGAGAAGGGAGAAAGGGTGCTAGGGTGGGACAGAGAGGGAGGAGGGAGGAGACTGTGATGGAGATGTAACTTGAAGTAATAAATAAACATAAAAAAGGTTGGAATTCTGGACTGTGTCAATGTGGATGAACTTTCACAAAACACGTTAAATGAAATAAGCTTTACATGAAAGGACAAATAGTTTACAATCCCATTTACGTGAAGAAGTCAGAAAAGCAAATTTATGGAAGCAGAGAACAGAGCAAGGCCAAGGGGAGGATGACTGAGGGTATTATATAAGGGGCAATAGGTTCAGTCTGGGAAGATAAGAATGCTCTGGAAACAGTGGTTATGGTTATTGCATGGAAATGTTTCACTGAATTACCCACTCTGAAAGTGGCCAGCACGAGGATTTTCATGTCATGCACACTTCACCATAATGACAATGACACAGGACAGATCTGAGCACTGTGAAGCTGAGGCCCTTGCTTTCTTTCCAGGGCCTCCTGACTTCAGCTTCTCTCTGCTGCTCTCTGCCCCCATTGTGCCCCCACCCCATGGGTTGGAAACACAGCTCCCATACCCAAAAGGGGAAAGTACAGTGAGGCTCAAGGAGGTCCTGGAGAATGGAAGGATGTTCCTCACAAGCAAGCCTTACACTTTAGTATGCAGGGCAGGTTGGGGGGCATGGATAGGTGAGGTAGGGTGGGGTAGTTTAAGACAATCTCTTCTATGTCCTAGAATCAGCATTTACAGGCCAGGAGGAACATTTTGTTCAGCTTTGTAACATATCAGACCCTGGTCACCCCCTTTTAGTGCCTTAAAGATAGGCCACTGGTGATTATCAATTTACAACAAGCTTTTTCTCTTACAAAAACATCAGGCAGAAACAACTCGAGCAGAATATCTGATTTTTAATATAAAGAACACACACACACACACTACACTAAATCCATCAGTTCCACCCATGTGGCTGAGTTGTACACAGAGTATGGCATCTCTCTTTTCCTAAAGAATTTTGTTACATCTTCAAAATCACTCACTTGCCAGCCGCTCTTCAAAGCACCTTGCCCACATGGCATTGAGGAAGTGTGCAGACGCCCAGGCTGACCTGTTTAATCGTGTCCTCCAGTATAAAATGTGCTGCTCTTCCCCCAAACCTTTTTTACATATTCTTTCATTTGTTCTTCTCAGTGATCATTCTAGATCTTTCTGGAAAATGAAAACGTGCACATTGGAACCACCTCCCACAGGGATGAAGAGGGTCCTCTCGGGAATGTGGGGGACTTTGAAGTGAGCAATGTTAGGGGAACAGCAGCACCATGGGCCCCTGGTGTGTGTTTCTGCTGCACAGGTGATCCCAAGTGTCATGGTCCAGGTCTTTGTCCACCTCTGATGCCCATGGGCACCAGCTGTTCACCAGATGCCCATGCGGAAGTTAAGTGCCTTGGTGAGATGTGAGTGTGTATGAGTGTGTGTGTGTGTGTGGTGTGCACATGCAGCTCTATATGAGTGGGAGTGCCTGCATGTGTGTGTAATATTTGTCCATCATTATTAGGTAAACACAAAAACCCACAAAGCATAAGGTACTTTCCTAACACAATAAAAGCATCAAGTAACTTCTCAGAGTTCCCCTATTAATAAGTGGTACTGTCGTGTGGATGGATAATGGAACTGGTGCTACATGAAACATTCTTCCTAGGTGTCAACCAGCCCCTCTCTTTCTAATTATGACTAATTTATTACCCCTATGTGTCTTTCCTAATTGCTTTAGTGAATGGTTTACCTATTTGTCAATTTTCTTGTCTAAGGATTAGTCACATTATTTTAGTTTGGCAGCTTTATCCCAATCTCATCATTTTTCTGATTTTCTAATTCTTTCTCTTCTTTTCCACCATTGATTTTATCATGCTGCTTTTTAGAGATAGTCAGAAACAGTTTCTTGACTTCATTATCATCCAGTTACTTTTAATTATTTTTAGTCTGGTACAAGTAAAAGAATAGAAAGCATGTTACATCCTGAAGAGAGCTTAAGGTGCGCCTGGTGTTTTCAGGATGCTGTGTTATTGTTATACATACACACAAATGTAGTTCATCTTTCTCCATTGTCCAGTGAACCATTGAAGAGATCATTCATTCTTTCTTTCATTCATTTTCATTTTCTAATAAATGCTTTTTTCTTTCCTTAGATCTATTCTTCTCATTTAAAGCTGGGACTGTGGGTAGAAAATGGCACCCTCTGGCAATCAACCTTCATTTTCACAATCTTTCCATGGCAGTGAGGTCTCTCCTTCTCTCCTAGGGTATAGAGTTTTGTGCCTATAGTTATTGATATATATTTTTACTAATTATATTATTTAATTTTTATACTATTTTAGGTCTATTTATATGGCCAGCAAGACAAATGTTTAACTCTAGATCTGAGTTCACATCGTACATGTCTGCACATATTAACTAGTCAATATTTGGCTCAGGTAGATTCAAATTTTTTTATTAAAAGGTTATTTAGTCTTAGTTTTTTTTTTTTTTTAGAATGCACCTGGTTTTTTCTTCCCTAAATTTAGAATATCATTTTAAATAACAGTGCTTAACTTCTTTGCATTTATTTTTCTATTTATCTACTCATTTATTTTTAAAACCTCATGTGTATGAATGTTTGCTGCATGTATGTGTCCCATTTGTAACTAGTGACAGAAGAGGTTATTGGATCCTCTGAGACTGGAGTTACAGAAGGTAGTGAGCCCCAGTGTCAATACTGGGAACTTCAAGAGCAAGTGCTCTTAGCTACTGGGCTCTCTCTCGGAAATGGGGATTTTTCTTCTCTTTTTGAGCGATCTTTTTCAATGCCTCAGATTGGTACTGTTTTATTGTCATCACATGATATAAATATATGTACCTTTTTTTTGGTTCATTCTTTATGCCAACTTATATGACTCGTTTTAAATGTTGTCAGCGATTGTTTTGCAACTTGAGACGACAATTGTTGAAACCCGTTTCCGTTTATCAACATAAAATCTAAGGGACTCGGCATCCACGCCTGCTCCAGATCTTCCAGCTCTGCTTTCCCTCCGGGCTGAGATCCTGCAGCTGCTGCCCCAACCCCCAGCTTGGCAATGACATCATCCCATTTGCCTATTATGTCATTTTCCTTTCAAGAACCACGGCGTTTAAACTAGGTTTACAACCCCATTTAGAACTGTTAATATTTGATTTTATATTTTAAAGCCCTAGTCATTATTGTCCATCCCTTTCTGCTGTAATGCGTTCTATTTAGGAGAGCTGTTGCTTTTTTTTTTTTTTTTTAACTTTACTGATTAAATGAGATTACCTCTTGGAGTCAAATTTCCAGAATTGTTTACTCTGTAAATATTTATTGAATCAATAATTAATTTATCCACCTCAAGAGTTCATACATATTTAAGCATTTTTCATACATAAACAGTATGTCTGGGATTAACATTTGGGCCCAGATGCCATTTTTTCTGGAAATATTGAGTGTTCTCTCCATTGTGGGCTGGTGTCTAATTTCGATGAGACACCCCAGGGCCAGCCTGTTCTTTTGTATGTAGAGACCATTGTTGTTACTTTCTTTGTTAGAAAACAAATTTCCCCCAATCCAACTTTCTCCTCCTCCTCTTCTCCCCTTCTCCCTCTCCTTTTCTTTCAATATTTATGAAAATCTGTCTCACATGGCAAGTTTGTTGACTCGACAGTATCTTCAGATCATCACTGTTACCAGCTTCTGTCATTACACACACAGAAATGTATTTGACCCACTAGGGCTATAATCCCAGCTGCTTGGAGAGACTGAGACAGGAGGACCACAAGTTCAAGGCCTGCCTACAGAACAAGCTCAAGTTAAACTTGGCCAATTTAGAAGGAAAAAAAAAGGTCAAAGAAGAGGACTTGAGATATACATTGGTGGTAGAGTGCTTGCTTCTTGTTGCCAAGGCCCTGCCTCCATGCCAGTTGTAGTCAGTCTTTACCACCAACACATTTCATTTGCTCATCCTTTCTCCCCAGAAATCCTTAGCCTTGTGGGCACTCCTGTCCACTCTTGATCCTCTTTCTGCAACAGGTGACATTTTCATGGGTCATATTCATCACCAAAGTGGCATCTCACATGCTCATGTTGAGATCTTAATTTTTCATTTTTTAAGAAGGAATATTTTATGTGTATGGATGTTTTGTCGGTTTTCACACCCTTGCATGACTTGCATGCAGTGCCTGCAGGGGCCAGAAGACGGCGTCAGACCTGAAGAATTGGAGTCAGAGATGGTATCAGGCTCCAGGTGGGTGGTGGAAATTGAACCTTTTCCTCTGAGAGAGGGCCAAAAGAGGGCATCAAATCTATTAAAACTGAAATTATTAGTTGTTGTTAGCTACCATGTGGATGCTGGGAACCAAACCTGGGTCCTCTGGAAAAACAGCCAGCGCTCTTCACACTGGGCCATATTCCCAGCTTCCTCAGCGATTTAAATCTTTTAATTTGTATTACACTACTCAGCCTTTCCTTAGCTTGTTTATTTAGTCACCATCTGATTTCTCTGTCTTTTATGTCTTTGTGTACAGCGGTGTGCACCCCTGCTTCTGTAAGGGCAGAAGATGTTCAGGGCCTTCCTCTGTCAGTGTCCACCTTAATTTTTTTTTCCAGTGGGGTCTCTCACTAAACTCAAAACTCCCCATTTTGGCTAGTCCAGCTGGCTAATGAGCTCTCTGTCCCACCTAAGGTTCCCATCTCCATTCCCCAGTGCTGAGGTTACAGGTAAGGCTCACTCAGCATGCCTGGGTTTTACATGGGTAGTGAAGAGTCACACTAAAGTCTTCCTGTTTGCACACAGGCACTCTTCCCTGCTGAATCATTTCCTGGATCACAATGTTTTATTAGTCTCCCTGAGAACTCACAAATATAAATGTGGTCCATGGCCCTCTGTTCACTGAACTACAGTTTATTTTCAGTGCAGACTCCAACATAGACCTCACAGCATTTGACAGCTACATAACCGCCTCGAAGAAGAGCATCCAGTCTGGTGGTGGTGACCATCCAGTCTCATGGAGCTACTTTAATCTTCATCTTCTACACCCCAGCCCAGTTGTCTTCTTGCTTCCTTCCTTCCCTTTCTTTCTTTCTTCTTTCTTTCTTTCTTTCTTTCTTTCTTTCTTTCTAACTTGTAGCAATTCGGCTGCCTAGGACTGTAGCCACAGACTGTACTAGTGGGACAACCTTGTGAATTCTCCAGCAGCTTTGCCCCTGAAGTCAGGCTCTCTAAGCCAGATTAATCCTCTTTTAGCCAGAGTACCCTGCCCTTCCTTCAGGATTATTCCTATCTGGTAAAAAGCTGTATTAAGGGAAGGCACACTGTCTTGGCTACTTCAGTGTGTTTGTATTGTCATGATGTGTGGTTTTCCAGCCAGCCTGTGGGGGCCGCTTAGCCTAAGCCAAGACACTTGCTGCCTGGTTACCGTCTCACTTTGGTCCAGAGCAGAGCAGACCAACAGCAGACAAGAGTGTCACCCAATGGCTCTGAAGACACAACTAACTTCGAAAACAAACAACTGAAAACCTTTCTCCTCTTCCAGTTAAATCCAGACTATCAGCCCTTTCAGGAGACCTGCCTAATATCCCAGGGAGTAGAACTAGCTGTCCCAGCATGGGTGGCTGGGACTTCTAATCCAGTCATATTCCAGCAAGTTCTCCTGACACTCCCTTCCCTGGACTGTGCAGGTTATCCTGAACCACCACAAGTAAAGCTCAAATTTGGCATAAGACGAAAAAAAAATATTTCCAATTCTACATCTTTCATTTTCTGAGTGCAATCAAAGCTGTCATTGTAAGCCCTTGATCCTAGAGTAGCCTAAATCAGAAGAGGCCTCCAGTTGTGTGTGGTCATTGACCTTCACAGTGGCACCCACTCAGCCTGTGAAAAGGAGGGTAGCAACATCAGACAGGGGCAGGATGGGGGGCAGGGACAAGGTCTTGCTCATTCTCATTCCAAGTGCTCACCTTAGAACAGAGCTATCAGACTGCAGCCCTGTCTGAGGAAAGGATTCAGTAACCGCTCACTTAACTGGGGACTCAAGACAAGAGTGGGAGAAAGTCAAGGAACCTCAGAACAGCCCACTTACCAGTCACTCCATACTCCAGGATGGAAGTTGTCCCAGTAAGCAAGTCTGAGCTTTGAAGCTGAAGGAGCTGGACAAGACCACCCAGTCTGTGGATGGTCATGGAGCTGAATCAGAGTCTTCCTATATGAGAGGAAGAAGCAGAAAGAAAACATGTCTCCTGCCTTTCTTTCCTTGGCTGGAGAGTTCCTTTCTGTGGGGTGTTCTGGAAAATGTAAAAACTTACATTTACTCTCAGAGATCATACTCAGTGTATGGCTAAGGAATGTCTAGACAAAAAAAAAGTTTTGACACTCTTGCCTCTCTGTGTGTATGTGTGTGTGTGTGTGTGTGTGTGTGTGTGTATGCATGTGTGTGTGCATGTTTGTGTACACATGTGCATATTTGTATATGTGTAATGTTATGTGTGTATATGTGTACGTAAGGGTACATGTATTTTAATGGTGTATGCTGTGTGTATATTGTGTAGATACATGTGTGTTGTGTGTATGATATATATGTGTGGCTGGGTAGAGCTCAGCCTGTGAGTGTTAGGCTGACTATGCGACCCTCCCTACTCTGTGTCAGAGAAACCCTGTCCCTCCACTGGTGGCTGCAGACAGGCATGCATCTGGGCTTTGCTGAAGTTCGCACCAGATTCTTTCTCCACCTTCATCTGCCTTTTTGTCCTAATGCTGCAGCCCTTTAATACAGTTCCTTAGATGGTGGTGTTTCCCCTACCATAAAATTGTTTCCGTTGCCACTTCATAGCTGTAATTTTGTTGCTGTTATGAGTCATAATGTAAATATTTTTGGAGATAGAGATTTACCAAAGGGGTGGTCATGACGCACGGATTGAGGACTGCTGTTCTAGATTGTCACCCCACCGCCATGTGGACCACACTGCCACAACTGCCTGTTTGGTCATGCAAGGGAAGAAGCTGGGTGTCTCTCTTCCCTAGATCTGCCTCCCTAACACCCTAGCCCAGAAAAGGTGCCTTTCTGTAAATGCAACTTTTAAACTATATTTATTAATATCTATAAACACCTACCACCCAGCCAACCCTAACCCTTCAGAAAGGATACCCAGATCCTCCAGTTCAGGTCCTTGGTTTGCAGTCTGTCTGCAGGAAGACCGCAATAGAAGTCACTCAGCGTGCACCTGGATAAGGCGCCAGCTGCATCCTCACTTCAACTTGGACTTGAGACCTCCTAAGACAGTCGAGACTGTCAACCTTACATGGTGCAGATGCTGTGCCACACGGTCTAGTCTTTGGCATTGCTGGTGGCAATTGGCACACACCTGCCTGGCACCAGGGCCTCTGGAAGGTCCCTGGCTTCCTCTGCCACGCCCCTTGGCGGGGCTCTGTCTCTGTGGTCTCTTGGAGCCGTGGCCTCTTCACCAAGTGCTTGTGCCTCATGTCTCACTCGTTCAGAGGCTGCCGGCCTATGGACAGATGTAGCCTCAGGCCACTCTGTTCTTGGTGCCAGCAGGCCCAGCTCTCCTCCTGTTGGGCCTTCTTGGGCTGGTTCCTGGCAGGAGTCCCTTGCCATAGCCTTTCTCAGACTCTGCCTCCTGTTTCGTTGACAGGTCTCAGTTTATATGCTGAGGTTTCTGACTGCCTGATTCTTAGCACCTCAGGGCTGGTGAGGCCTAAGGGCCGTTTAGCACATCTATCTCTGCTTGAGGTCCCACCTTTTCTGTCAGCTACTTCCCACCTCCTCTCTCTCCAGTGTTCTCTCTCCTCTCTGGGTTCTGCCACCATGCCCTTAAATAGAGCACTGCTCTGTAAATCCCTGGTGGATCTCTTGGTTTCTTGCAGTCCTTGGACATGACCTTCCACAGTGCCAGGGTGTTGTTCCCGTGTTTTGTCCCTGGCCATGGCAACAGGGCACTTTCAGCAGGGCACTTTGCTTGAGGTTTCTGGGGCTTTGCAGCCACCCCCCTCTGCAAGGAACTGTTCTCTGTGGTCTCAGAGCTGGCTGTTGGCATACCCCAGCTGGGGTTGTTGCCTCCTTTATCTGCAAGCCCCAACCAAAACCACATGGCTGTGGCTTTTATGGCTCCAAAATGAGGCATCACCTTGCCTCAATTCAATATGGGCTGCTGAAAGCAATGCCAAGTCAAAAGCCCCTTTTCAGTTTCCTGGGCTTTCACTAATTATGCATATAGAAAGCCTTCTTATTTGCCCCTACCACAGTCTCTCTGCCAGGTGTTTCCCACAAGTCATATGCCTCCTTTTAAGAGACTGTCTTTCAAAAGCCTGTAGGGAGTTAGATAAATTAAATTAGATTTAGAAAATATATAGGGGCTTCTGATACTGTCTCTTAATTTGGGGCATGAAGATAATTATCAGCATGTGGACTAAAAACAGGAAACAAACAGGAGACTTAATAGACTGAAAAACAAGGTTGAAGTCAGGAAAAACAGGAAATACTCAATGGACTGAAAAACAAGGTTGTCAGAAAAACAGGAAAGACTTAATGGACTTAAAAAAACAAAGTATCTGGCCTGACATTGTTTTCAGCTGCTAAGTGGGCAGAGCCCAAATTAAGCTGAAACTGAGTTCCTCCTATTTAAGAACAGTGCATGGAGCCCAAAAGAAGAAGAGGCCCCTGATGCTAGGAGCTCTGAGAGTCCTGCTGAAAAAAAAATTTGATGGCCAGATCTCCCTGAGGCAGAAAGAAGCTGGTGAGCAAAGAAAGCCTGAGCAAGACACCAAAAGGCCAAGGACTAAACCCTGTGGCTCAGCTTTTGCCTAGAGGGGTTTGATCTGTCCGAACAGTGGCCTAAAGGAAACTGTGCCTGGCTTTAAGGACTCTGAGGTAGAGTGGCAGAGTTGCTGATGCAAAGGGGCTGGGGTTTCCCAGAAAGAAGAAAATATCAAGCTTTGTTTAAGGTGAGACTGCAATAACCAACTTACCCTGATGAATCTACATCTGAGAGATCCAGAAAAAGGACTGCTAAGTGCTTGTTAAAGAATCTACAACAAAGACTGTATTCCTGACGACTGAGGACCTGCCCCAGAGACTGTATCATTCTAAAAGGTTAGGAAAATAATTATCAATAGGTTTAGTGGATAGGTTAAAGGGGTTATAGGAAAGTGTAGGATTAATAGTTAAGAAATAATTGTTATTTGTTATAAGTGAATATAGTAATAAATAAATAAGTGTTAAATAATAATTAAAAAGTTCGGTTACAGAAGCCCCACATATTCACTAAAGAAATCTAACTCCTATTACACCTTTCTGACTCTTCCTAGGGGTACAGACCCCTAGATTCCAACATCCTCGGGAGATGGTGATCCAGGTCGTAAGCCACTAAGCAGCAAGCCTCCATGGACTTTGCATCAGCTTCCACCTCCACGTCCCTTTCTTGAGTTCCTCCTCTGACTTCCCTTAGTGATGTAGAGTGATATGGAAGTATAAGCTGAAATAAACCCTTTCCTCAAGTTGCTTTAGGTAATGGTGTTTATCACAGCAATAGAAAACCCACTAAGACACTGGGGAATCACAAATCCTATTTGCCAGTCAAAACTGAAAAACGACTTACTGTTCCTTCTGGACTCTGTGTGTGTATCCCCCAGAGCCCTCAAACCCTTGCTTCAAAAAGGAAGGGGCTGAGACTCCAGGATTTACAGGTTATGAAAATACATCTGAAAACACACTTTTAATATATGGTCCCCATTGTATAAGTAGGGTGTAGGTGTTAGTGAGTTGCACTGGTCCCTCTGTGCCCAGGTTGTTTTGTTTTCTTGGTCTAAGTTGAAACTATAGGGAGCAACCTAGACACTGGGCAGCTCAAAGATGCTTTGGCTAGTATAAGCCTAAGAAATATGGGGAAAGAGTGGGAGGGAGAGAGAGAGAGAGAAAGGAATCCCTAAGATCCAGACATCTATGACTATGCAAAAACATTCAAGTTGTGGTTTATTATTCCAGATGACCAGAGCTAGCTAGTTCCTGCTCTGAGTCTCTGCCCTTGGAAGCCTGACTGAGGGGCTTCCTGGTGTTTTCAGAGCCACAAAGCCTGCTGGGGAGTTCTAACAGCCTGCGCCATGGGCAGAGTGCCGACAGAGACAGGTATACTATGAATCTCTGTTGTGAGCTTGGTCCTTGGGGAAGAAGGTGTGGAAACAGAGCAAAACTGTTATCAATGAGGTTCAAAGAAAAACTGAACTTTTTGGCTTGAGAAATATATTTGAAAGTTAAGAAAAAAAAATAATTTTGAAAATCCATCTAAGACACACTCAACCACACAAACACACAAGCTACCCTCAGGTATAGAACATTTGAAGACAATAAACAGCATTGAAAGTGTTATGTTTTTGGGTATTTAAATTATTTTTGTACCTATCAACTATTATGAGGTTTACTTATTGAAATAATATTCATTTTCTTCTCAGTAGATGAAGTTCCTTGGTTTTCTGGGCAGCACCTCATGGGAAGGAGATTCTGTGATGGATTTGCTTTGATGTTAATGGTATTTCTATTGTGTTTGGTCCCTAGAATAATCATTTTGCAGCAATGAGCAGCATTCTGACCTCTTTGAGTGAGGATTCTCACTGCTCTAAAATATTACTAAGGTCTAGCGGCTGCACTTCTGTTGAAATGTAGTGTGTTCCATAAAGGACTTGCATTTTGTGAAGTTCTAAGCCAGAGGGGGTTAAACTAGACAAAGTTACTTGTCCCTTTCAACAAAACCAAAGCCCAGGAGGTCTGAGGATGTAATCCACAGCCTCCAGTCCGGCTGCGTGACTGGCTGCAAGCAGTGTTGCTTCACACTGTGTGCGGCCAGCTGGGTTCTTTGATTCTCCTGAATTCAGAAAGCCAAATCCAAAACTATACTCATCTGCTAAATATCCCTAGGTCGCCTCATTTTTTTTTTTACTACCTTCTTCTTTTTACTTTCCTTCATTTGTCCTTTTTCTCCCCCTTGTTGTGGGAGTTAGCTGGGACTGAAAAGGAAAATAACTGTTGTGTTTCATTCTGCGGATTTCACCAGCCTGGTGAGCTACAGACAGCAGCTTATGGACAGGAACAGCAGGTGTCTGCAACAGGGCAGTGTGGCTGTGGAGTTGGGGGGGCAGCTCTGGCTCCTGAGAATGGGTTTCCAAGTCTATGGGGCCTCAGTGGTGGCTTGTACCCTAATCCTTCTGTGCTGTCCCCAACCTGTCTTGGGTTCTCAGTGCCATTGTAATAGCCTACTGTAGACTGTCCAGCAGCCTAGTCTACAGTGGGATAAAAACTGGTAAGTGTTGCTGTTGCTGACATGTGGCTCCAGCTTTGTCCCTCCCTGCCTTGTCCTAACCAAATGAAAAGCCCTTGTACATCCAGGGGCTCCTCAAGTGGCATAGATGCCTGGGGTACCTCTGGGTGCCTCCCTGTCTCTGTAGAAAGTTTCTCTGCCCACCAGGGCCACCAGACACACCCCTAGTCCCTGCATAGCTACAACTCTTGCTGTGTCTGAAGGGCAGCATGCCTGCCTTAGGGTACCAGCTTGCAATTCTTTGGCACCTTTTGGACCTACCTGTCCCTCATCCCAGTTCCTTCCTCACGACCGGTCCCATCTCTGCATGATGCAGGCTCACTATCAACAGCAGCACTGTTAGTGCCAGGAGGCCAAATTAGTGAGATCACCGACTAGTGGCAAACAGCAAACCTCTCCCTCACCTTTGGTCTTGTCTTCTGTTCCAGTGACAATGTGTGACTGAAAATCAGAGGCCAAGTGACACAGTGGGCATGACAGGTGACAGGAACCTTTCCTAGAGGTCTATACAGCACTTCTCATATCCCTACCTGGTGTGTCTCTCCTGTGCCTTGTGGGTGCCCTTTAAAACATGGTATCAACCTTCCGGTCTCCGTGCTTTCTGCTGTCCTTGATAGGCATGTTCTGACCTATGGGTGGTCACATTTTTGTTCCTTTAAAACTCTTTGAAGGTTGTATCTCACTTCGAGGTGAATCAGCCATTTTGGTACTAGGACTCTATTGGAGGCTCCATGAAGAACACCAGTACTTTGCTCAAGCCTGCCTAGGGTGACAATGATCAAGAGGACCTGGTCCAGGCCTGGGCTTCCAGGTCAGGTAAATAGTACAATGCATAGTTAAGTCAGGATGAAGTAGAAACTTATAGTGTAGACTCTGCAGCTGAGGGATCCTGCTCATCTCAAGGTCAGTAATAAATGATAAGCCTTCGCAGGCAGGGCCAGGCTGAGCAGCTTGACTAGCAAGGCCCATATAAGCTACGCATTGCTTTGTCTGAACGGACTTGGGGCACAGCTGTTCCCACTGAAGTTATGCGTAGGATATGTAAGTTTAGGGCAGGAGGCAGTCACAGCCTCAATGTGTGCCCTGACAAATGCCAGGATGCGGAGCTATGGGAAGCCCCATCACCACCACAAAAGCCATGCTCAAACTGCTGGCTAATTGGAGCTTATTTACAACAAACGCCAGCCTCCCTTCCCCCAAATTGCTGAAGTCAGGTGAAGCTGATTGCATGCAGACAGAAGTAGTAAACAGTTTGATGTGGTAGGTTCTTGATGTTTTTGCATGGTATCAAGAAAACATTCTCCTAAATGTTTTCTGCTAAGGCAGCAGCTCGAGAAGAGCGAAGAGGCCTTGGCCAAGAACTGTGCCCGATGGCTTCCTAGGGGGTGAGCACCCCAGAAGCTGATCTTGGTGTCTGGATTCTATAGGGAGAGAAACAAAGTTATTGCAACTTCATAAGCTCTCAGATGGAAGCACAGAATAATAATGGCTCATTGTAAAATGAAAACAACACTAATGATTGTATTCATTAGCAAAACGATATTTGCTGGACCCGCATTAGCAGCTATGGAATTGCAGGTGATAATAGAAATGTGAAATTAATTTCATTGAAGGAATTGAAGAATGATTTATTTACAAGCAAACACCCATTCTCTGTAAAACTCCCCTGGCTCTGTTAAACATAACCAGAACACAAGCTCAGAGCTAACAGTCAGTCAGAGATCTGACTGTTACTTGGAGAGAGAGGGTGTGTGTGGGGAGGGGGGAAGAGAGAGAGAGAAAGAGAGAGAGAGAAAAAGAGAGAGAGAGATTAAAGCAAACCCGGAGAAGTGCATGCATGTATAATGAATACAATAAAATAGGATCATATCCACTCCATCAATGAATAATTTTTTAAAAATAACAAAAAAAGCAACAAAATGAAACTCCTGACCCCATGTAAAATAAAACACAGGGGAGGAGAAGATGCATGTTGGGGTCTGCAAGTGCTCATCTGGTGAAGGCATCTGCCACGGAGTTTTGATCCCTAGGGCCCACATGGCAGAAAGAAAGCCGAGTTCCACCAGTTGTCCGCACATGTCCTGTGGCACATGTACCTGCACACACATGCAATGCAGGTGAGTGGACACCTACATGCACATGCACACACACACACGCACACACAAAAAAATAAATATATGGATGTAAAAATACAGAATTTAATTGGTAAAAAAGAAAGCATACCTCTTTATGTACATTTGAGTGGCCACACAATGGAAACATTCTGTTACAATTTGAAAAATGAAAGTTTTGACAGCATGCCCTGCCCTGATCCTCCTGATGATATTGCATAAACATCTATGTACACACACACAGACAAACACATACACACACACATTATATCAGTAGTGTGTGTGTGTTAGGCTTATTTGTTTGTATGCACCTCTGTAACCACAGCCTAGCCCAAAGTAGCTTGCCAGTTTTTGAGAAAGTTCACTGCTGTTCTAATTAATCCTGCACCCCAAAGAAGCATTCAGAATCTGGTGCACTGGACTGGTTCTGCCTAGATCTGAGTTTTATCTAGCAGAACTGCCCTGTGCACAGCTATATGTCTGGCTTCTTTCCCTAGCACAGCATTTTTGCAGTTCATCCCTGTGCTGTTGTGGGGCGATCTTTCTCAATTTGGCTCACCTCACACCGGATATCATTTGCTCTGGTTCTGTGTGTGGTTAGTTTTTGACTCTCCAGTCTGAGGAAAGTAATCAAAGGGAATGGCTTCATTCAGATAAAGCCCGGTTGATTCTGAGTGGTAGCTGGTGTCAAGTGTTAGGAATGGAGAGGAGCAGAGGAGAAGAGTCCTAAGACAGCCACAGCTGGGAAGCCTGGGCTCAGCTTGGTGGAGGCTCTGACTTTGGGGCTCTAAGGAAGACAAAGGGTGAAGCGCCTTGGGGACTCCACTGGCAATTTGCAAGCACAACCTCAGGGAGCATGTTATGCAGGACCCTCTTGTTTTGAAACTCAGCAGCTGTGTGTCTGTTGCGCACACACCCTATTTACCCTTCATTTTCATTTGTAAGGTCAATGCCTGCTCTGGAAGCAAAGCCTCTCTCCCGCTTCTTTCTGTAACCTCACTGAGCTCACAGACCTGGTCTCTGGATATACTGCATCTGCACAGCAAGAGCCCCGGCTCCTCTCTCCTGATTATCTTAAGGGTCTCCTGGGGCTATGCACGACCCCGGCTCCTTGCCTGTCTTTATTTATTAATTAGTTGGTGGAGTGGAAAACTGTCCCCCTTCTTTAGTTATTATTTAGTTAGTTATCTAAATAAACAGTCCTCTTAAATTTTTCCCTCAGGCAAAACCACTCACTACTAACCCCACCTTGTCTTTTTGCTGAACAGTACAGAGACCAAGTCTCTGAAAAGAATCTTCCAGTTTTGCATTGTCAGGAGCCTGCTGGGAACTCACAAAGACTAGAAACCCAAGTCCAATCTCATTTCTGGGTAGAAATGCTAAAAAGAGAAAAGAATCTTCTTTGTGCCACAGTGAACAGGTGAGAAGATCTTTAAAGAAATGCCCATCAAGGAAAGATCAGCTGCAAGGCCAAGCTGCTTTCAAAGCAGAAAATGCAGTTTAAAATCTACCACGCCAGTTAAGAGGAAAATGAACCTGATTCACTTGAATGTTTCTGTCACCGTGGGAGACATTACAATGGTGATGCCACACCCGGCATATAAGACAATGTCATAATTCATATACAGCAGTCCCAGGTGGTGCACGTTGTTCTAACACTAGAAAAGCCATGTCAGGAAGATCATGAGTTCAAGACCAGCCTAGGCTACTTATGCATTGTCTCAAATCAAAAAAAAAAAAAAAAGAAAGAGAGTGAGAGAGAGAGAGGAACACCCACAGACAAGTACACACAATAAGAAAGGCCCAATAAAGCAATCTTCAAATTATAAGGGATAAACATGATAAAGGAGACAGGAATCTGTATTATAAGTGTAGGCTGAATATCCATGTAGCACACTGTAAGTTGCTTCAGAAATGGTCTAGAACATCTTCTAATGAGAATGGAAATAGTAGAATTCGTGCATTTTATGAAGACAAATTTAATGTGACTTTTCAGCAATTATAACAAAATCAAGGGGAGGGAAAGGCCACCTTCTGAAAAGGAGTTGCTTCTGCTTGCTGCAAAAATAAAGACCTCCTCTGCTCATGAAGAATTTTAGAAGAATGTTATACTGAAAAGTCGCCTTTGAAAAAGATCTTGGCAAGGGGTTCAGCAACTACCAACCAGACGTGGGGCAGCCAACTTGGTGTGGGATCCCAGCAGACATGTTTGGATGAGTAGTGTAGGTCGGCAGCATTGAGGACACCCAGAAGGGAAGGTGTCAGATGATGGAGATATGGACTAGAATTCGTTGGCCATGAGCCCCATAACACCTGGATTGCCGGAAGCCGCTAGAAGCTAGGAGCACATCATATACACAAATTAATAAAATAATTTTTAAAATTACCTAGGTAGTAATAATGGCTATTTAGAAGAAAGGCATTTTCTTCAGTTCACAGCAAGCAGAAGCAATTTCTTCCTGCCAGTGAACTACTTCCCCCCACAGACCCTACCTTTTAGTTTTCGCCACCTCCTGATAATGCCATCGTGGTATGAATCCACAAATGGCTTAGATTGTGCACACAATGCCACCCTCATGACCCAATAACCTCTCAATAGCACCAGCTGGTAACCAAACTATGTACACAGGAGCCTCCTATCCAAGGAGGCTTGGAAAGGGGCACACTCCCTATCCTCAGACAAACACTTATAATAGTGTTTGAAAATGGATCATTTCTGATCACTGGGAAATGTTCTTAAGCCCATAAGTCATACAACTTGTATTTAAGAATATTCTGGGTCTGGAGAGATGATGGCTCAACAGATAAGAATATTTGGGCCACACACATGAGGACTGGAGTTCAGAGCTCAGGATCCATGTAACAAACCAGGCATCTCCACAAACGCCTGTAAGTCCAGATTTGATGGGAGGTAGAGGCAAGAGGATTGCTACAGGTTTCTGGCTTCCTGCCCTGCCAGTATGGGAACCAAAAGTTTGGAGAGAGAGAGACCCTGCCTCAAAGAAATGCATACAGAGCAATAAAAGAGAACACCGGACACCAGATACCCTCCTCCGGCCTTGGTGCACGCATGCACACACATACACACACACACACACACACACACACACACACACACACACACACACACATGCACCAACCTGTACATACACATGTGCATATATTCACACAAACATGCATGCAAATTAATAAAATGATTTTTTAAATTACATAGGTAGTGATGGTTATTTAGAAGAAAGGCATTTTCTTCAGTTGGGTAGCCACTAGTAAGTTGCCCCTACTCTTGTCAATAACCTTTTACTCATTCTGTTAATAGACAACCCTAAGAAAATTCACTGGGTTACCCCCAAACAAGATGAAAGTAGAGGGAGGACTGATGGGGAAGAGGATGGGGGTCAGTTGGAGTGTGAGAGGGACAAGAGAGGATAATGGGTAGTCAATTCTATCAATATACATTATATTCATACATGCAAATATCATAAGATTAATTCTTATTTGTAACTAATAAGGGCTAATAAAACTTTTTAAAAATCCTAAAGGAATCTTTTCAGACTTACCTGTGAGTCTCCTCAAGGGTCAGTTGACTGTTTTCTGTAATTCATCCTTCTAGCCGCAGATGTACAAGAGAGATGACAGGAGAGGCGTTGGCATTCACTCTGACAACAGGCAAGACAAGGTGGGACATTTGTTTCCTCTTTCACACACTGATCAAGCTAATCAGACTTATCAAGCATTTTTCATCTTTGGTTTTGCTTCATCCAATTTTAAGACAGGCTTAAGAAGCTACAGAGTCATAAGGAGCTGAAGTTGGCCATGACTTCCATTGTAGAGTCCCCCACAGAGATTTTATTAGGGACTTGGCTTGGTCCCAGCATGGAATACTAACAAATTCTGTTTCAGAGAGCAAGCAGAATGTTCAACATGGCTGTGTGGCCAACAGCCCAAGTTGTAACTCCAGGTTAGGGAAATAATTTTAAAGAAACAGAGGCAGAAGTAGATGAAAAAAAATGCTCCAGGCTAAGCCTTCTAAATTCCTGAATTAAAACTCTCTAGGAGGTGTGAGCTGGGCAGGGTGCTCAAAGTAGGGGACTGAGGGAGGGGCAGAGACTAACTGCAAGCTCTCTGCTGAACAAGCAGGCAAGGTTCTAGGGAAGCCATGGAAACCAGAAGTAAAGATGACTCCAAAGGTCAGAAGTCAGCTCCCTGGGGTGCCTGCTCCATGACTAAACCAGGTACAGACAGAAGCTGCGTAGACAGAATTAGCTCACATCTTCTGGAACATTCCACCAGTCACTGGTTACTCCCCAGAGTTTCCTCGCTGGACTCATTAAGCAATGCATCTAAGATGAAAGGTGTCATTGATTGAGTTTCTGAATAAACGAATGCATTAATATTTTACTAATAACGATTAAAATTGTCTAGGACAACCTCATTATACTGGGCTCAGCCATATACCAGGCAACAAAATGATGAGGAATTATTGAGTTCCAAATGAATATGGAAGCAGAAGTCTCTGATGTGGCAATAACTCCAGACAGGAAGCCTGGACCCGCAGTACCAACTTCCTTAGGAGCTAAGCAATCGTCAAGCCCTCACCAAGGCAAGCAGGTCAGATGGAGGCTGCTTGAGTGTCTCTGTCAGAGGACTGAAGACCCCTCCCAGATCCGCTGCAGAGGATTCCCTAGAACTGCCGATGTCCAGGGCAGGACGATGAGCTGCCTGTTTCCCCCAGCTCCTGAAGCTCCATCACAGTCTTCCCTACTTACATCTATTGCAGCTACAGGAAAAACCTCAGTGAAACAGGAGCCTGCCCTGTTTCCATGCATCACAGAACTTCTGTGCCCCTCTCTTGCCCATGTCTTCCTGTTCTGGCTGCCCCAGGTCACTGGTAAAGTCTCTCTTTAGATCTGGAAATGACAGCAGCATGCCAGGCCTGGAAGCCTGCCTTTGAAATGCCTCCACCCAGGCTAGGAGAGGAAATATCACATTCTTCACCAGAAACCCATTTGCATTCACTATGAAACTCAAGTCAAACGCCAGACTTCCAAAGCTTTAAATGTGTTACCCTGCAGCACAGGAGCCAACAGAGGTTCCCATGCTTGAGGTCAGCTAAATCCTAAAGTCACCTTCCTCCCAAATGGCCATGTTCGCCAAGACTTTCATAAAGTAACAGGTTCTGGAGTTTATTCTTAGTATCAAAAGTGAAGCAAGATCTTAGAGATGCAAGCTGCCTCTATCTTCTGGAAGGCTGACCTCAGTCCTTAAAATTCTGTGTCCCTTGCTTCGAAAATAGAATGCTTGTACCACGTCCTCTGTCACTGAGTTACATACACAACATGCTTCGAATACTGCGGGGTCCTCATGGAAAAGCAGGCCACCACAGCTACAAAATTCTGACTCTGAGCTTACTTACCCTGGGCCTCACTTGGGCATCTGGGAATGTAGATGGGACCATGTCCTGCTTTCTAAGAGGCTATCTCTCCCTGGGACCCGTGGTAGCTGTCACTTCCTCTTTGCTCTTGTTGTTACTAACTTTGCTTAATGACCTTGTTCTCTGGGACTTAGTGTTTCTCCAGCAGAGAATTGGGCCCAACTCTTCACGGTTGGAATTGGGGGATTTGATCTCTCGCTGAGACCCCAGAGTGCAGGGGCAGAACCACGTGGGCTGTAATGGGACCAAACGTTCAGTACATTTTTTTTTTTCTAAATGGATGTTCAATATTTTAAGTGGCACATCAGTTACTCTTGGGCATTCTTATCCACCTCACTCCATCAGCTTCAATAAATGGCAAATTAAGAAGAAAGAAAAAGAAAGAAAATGTGTGTGTGTGTGTGTGTGTGTGTGTGTGTGTGTGTGTCTGTGTGGTGTGTGTGTGTGTGTGTGTGTGTGTGTGTGTCTGTGTGGTGTGTGTGTGTGTGTGTGTGTGTGTGTGTGTGTGTGTCTGTGTGGTGTGTGTGTCTGTGTGGTGTGTGTGTGTGGTGTGTGTGTGTGTGTGTGGTGTGTGTCTGTGTGGTGTGTGTGTGTGTGTGTGTGTGTGTGTGTGTGTGTGTGTGTGTGTGTGCCCATGTGCACTGAGCATTATGGAACTGAAACAGTGAGATGAAGAACAAAGGGAGCTGACAAAGCAAAGGGACAGAAGGTGCTGGAACTAATCTGGGCACCTTCCTGGTCCTCATGGACACCAGATGCCCAGTGAACAATTCTCACTTTCTTTGGGAACACATCATTCTTTTGAGTTTTACCTTTGTGTTTTCTGTGTCTTTGTCATAGGAAGCCCTTAGAGGTAGATACCCTAACCTTTGAATCTATTACCTTACTTTCTAAGATGACTAAGTTGAGGATACTGGGGTGGGAGACAGTTTTGTGTGGTCTGGAGACCCAGTATCATCACAAGTTCAGGGCACACAGTGAGAATCAGAGGAAAGAGTGAGGTTGGCAGTGGAGCTGAGGGGTGCAGATAGCTTCCAGGAACTGCCCAAGGCAAAGCGAGGATTCTGTCCAAAGCATGAAGGAGCAGAGCCCTGAAAACACCTGACAGGAAGAGAAGTTCCAGACTTTTCCTCAGAACTGGAAGTTGGCAATGTGTGCTCTCCTCAGCCACTGTACTTGTGGTGAGGGAAGCAAACAGTTGCCTGAGCTCTGTTCTGCTTACAGCCTTGAGGTGAGCATCAGGCCAGCCGAGCTGAGCAGGACAGCAGGCCGAATGTGAGGGGCCAGCTCTGAGGTCCAGTAACCAGGAAAGGACACAGTCTGGGCTGGAGGTAGGATTCTAGGTTCCTGAAACCAGGACTTTGGTCATTCTTGTGTTCACCTTGTCAGAAGCTTATGACATGTCCTAATAAGGACACTTGCAATGACACCGAGTCCCCAAACCACCCAGAATCATCTCCCACACCAATATCCTCAACTTATTCACTGTAGCAAGTAATGCAATAGACTAAAGGGTTAGAACTCTTAATCTGTTTTATCTATTTATCTATGTATGTAGACCTCCCTAAGGTCTACAGCCCTTGGGGAGCTAGAAAAAGATCTCACAGTGCACACAGGATGTCAGTCAAGAGGGCAATACCTTATGAAAGGTCAAGGTGCAACTGTAAGTCCCATGCCCCCACACACTGGACATGTGCGCTCAAGGCAATATAGTCAGTCCCACATGCACCTTGGACATGGCTCAGGCACCAGCTCCACATTTGGAGACAAAGACTCTCATCTTGTTCTTCCTGAGGGCAACAGTCTCAACTGAACAAGACCTTCCCTAGAACCATGCCTGCCTTCCCACTGACTCACAAAAAGGGCTATCCTGCTGCTGTGTCCTCTCACACCCTGCCCGTCCTCCACCGAATCACAAATGACAGCAGCAGAGACAAAGTTCCCAGCCACAGGAGACTCCAACCGTGCTGGCCTGGGCTGGATTCCAGCATCAGTTCAAGGGCTTTTTTGACCAGAGCCAAATATGTTCTCCTGGCCTGTCTGAGCATAACTTCAGAGAAGTAATGGCCCTGTCAAGAGGGCCATAGAGAGGCAAACCAATGGCTCTCATGATATCCAAGTCGCTTGGCAGAATGTGGAGTTGTGGGAAAAGCAAGAGAACTGATTCCTTCAGAGCATCCAGGGCACATTCTGAGCTTTTATGTGAGAAGACCCTCAGTGACCAGGCTTCCCACACTCCCCTATGTGGATTTTTCCCTCAAGCCTGTTTTTCTGATAGATGCAAATCTAACAGTTACTTCCATCTCTTCAGTCTGATGTCAGCCATTAGTCTAGATTTGTTGGACCAGCTAGGAACTTGTTGGAGGACCCAGGTAAGATGGATCCCTGGTTTATGCTACAGTCCATATGGCAACCACAGATCTATAAGCCATCACTGGCTCATAGAGAAAGGATGTGGAAGAAGAGAATTAAGAGGGAACACATATACAGCTCCAGTGGAGGGGGCAGCTATGTCCCTGCAAAAGAAGCATATTGACTTTGCCTCAATCCTGCCCTGGCTATCCACAGCCTAGTCACAACTATAGGAGACACCATTCCTTACACCATCAATGGGCCAGGAAAGAACATCTACTCTACTACACACACACACACACACACACACACACACACACACACACACACAGACACATACACACACAGACACACACCACACCACATACACACACACCACACACATACACAGCACATGCATACATACACACCACTTGCACAGACACACCCCAAATACATACACACACACCATGCACATAACAGGCACACAAGAATGAGCGGCAGGCTCTCCCACTGTGGACACAATAGTGCCAGGGCAGGAAAGCAGCACCTTATGGTCTAACTGTTCAATCTTTGGGGCAAGAGCACTCATTTGGAACCCATACTAAGCCATTTATAGAACAGAGTTATGACTCCACCAATGTCAGTCTTTGGCTGTGAGCATCTCACAGCATCCAGTGGAAACCTCATGAATACCACTGTTAAGTCTTCTTTGTCCCCATCTGTGTCACAGACTGACTGTTGTTAAAGTGAGGGTCCAGATCCCAATCACGGTAGAATGAGAATAATGGACGTAAATATAATTTTGTTTCCTCAGAGGAGGGGATGAGATGAGAGGCATACCCAAGCTTTATGAATACATGGCTTAGGGTGAGCCCAGAGTGTTTCTATATAACTATCCCTAGGCCTAGCCTTGGAAGCTTCTAGCCTCTGTGCAATCTAATCTTCTGCAAGCCCAGACCTTGAAGGCTTCATCATCCAGACTCCATCTGCTAACCTAGGCCTAGAATCCTTTCAGTGTCCAAGACTTACTGCTGAGTAAGCTCACCCTTTCTAGTTCTTTCTGAATTCTGGATGTCTGGTTCAACTCAGCTGTCCTGGCTCAAAACTCCTCTCCAAGCTGACTGATTCAAACAGGCTTCTCTCTGGTTCTCACTGAATTGCTCTGCTTGGAAAAACTACCTCTGAACTCCATGAAATGAATGGCAAGAACTCCACTGCACTCAACTGAACTGCATCAAACTGCACCAAACTGTACTGTCTCACAAACTCTTTCTCTCTCTCTCTCTCTCTCTCTCTCTCTCTCTCTCTCTCTATCTATCTATTTATCTATCTCTCTGTGTGTGTGTGTGTGTGTCTCTGTGTCTCTCTGTCTGTCTGTCTCTCTCTGTGTGTCTGTGTGTGTCTGTCTCTGTCTCTGTTTCTCTCTGTCTCTCTGTCTCTGTCTCTCTCTGTCTCTGTGCACTAATCTTCAGTAGCTTCTCTTTCCTGTATGTTCTCTTGACAGTGGGGCGTATCCTATCTATGACTCTTTCTGTCAAATCTTTCTCTGATTCGTTACTTTGTCTGCCCCTTAATTAAACATCATTGTTTGGGATTAAAGGTGTGTACTAAATTCCAGCCAGAGTGATTAAAGGTGTGTCTTGTTTATATTCCAGCCAGAGGGATTAGAGATATGTTCTAAGAACATGTATATATTCCAGCTGGATCACCCAGACCTAGGTCTTTGGATGTGACCTTTTGCCAGAGCAGCCATGTTACTGGATTAAAATTCCTCCACAGATGTAAAATGAGCAAGGGCCCCTGTCTCTATGGCAACAGCCAAATATTTAGTTCTAAAACCAACCTTGCTCCCACCTCAAGAATCCGGTTAAAATCTCAGAGGCTCCTGCTCACACTTCCTGGACCCATCTGGAAGTATGAAGCAGTCTGGGAAGACTTCCTTTTCTTCCAGAACACAGCTTTCGCTTTGGGAGTCTGAAAAGATGTCTAGCGAGACTGGAGGCTGAGTGACTCCAGGACACACAGGTGTGTGTATTTGTGCGTGAGTACATGCTTGAGTACTTGAGCTCATGTGGGCGCTGTCCCCCTTGTTGTACTCAGGATCATCTGGAGACTTCAGCTATGTCCTAACAGACTAAGCAACAGCACCCTGTCTACTGAAACCCAGACTGGTGAAGTCAAAGGTCACTGTGTTTTTATGAAACATGGATACTGATGAGTTTCAAGTTATGGTAAAGAGAAATTAAATGGTAGAGACTTGACTTCCCTGACCAAGGACTAGCCCTTGTATGGACTCAGGAGAGCCAGGCATTCCATAAATACCTGTCTGACCTGAATCACTCATGCAGCACTCATGTATGATACAGGACTGTATTTGTCATCTTTGAAGAACTGAGACCAGGAATGGGGAATGGTTACAGAAAGAGGTCTGTCTACAGGAACGGGAGGATAGTGGCCTTGTGAGTCCCTGTATAGAGGGACTATTGTAAACTATATGTGTTTGTCAGCCTTCAGTCACTATGAAAAAATAACCCAGAAAAAATGTTTATTTTACCTCTTGTTTCTTGATGTTCAAGTCCATGGTTTGAACCGTCTGTGACCTGGTTTCTTTCTTTATAAAGCAGGGCTTCAAAGACCTCACTGGATGGAGGATAGTGTGTGGAACTGAACTGGCTGGACAGCTCTCAAAACAGCCTCTCATTGCAGTGCACAGATCTGGAGTCTTCCTTAAGGCATTTCAAAGACAGATAGGACCTTGTCCTTTGTGCTATTCTGAGCACATTCTGACTTGGCACCTTGCATCAAAACTGAGGTCAGAAATTGAAACTTGGAAACGCAGAGGTTTGAAGAGAGATGACAACAAAATCCAAAGAGCCTTTGCCTCTGGCCGCAAAGGCCAGCAGAGGCCAAGGGTGATTAGTAGAGTGTATATATATATGATGCTGGGATGAGAAGAAGGCAGGGAGGATGGGAAAGAATCCCGAGGCTTCTGCCACATTCGTAGATGAGGGGAGCCTATACCCTGCACAGCACGCCCTGTGTGGTCCCAGTGTGGGCACATGGAGGAACCAGCCAGCCAGATGCTGGCTCCAGAGCTGACCAAGCCTGAGATTCACACTTAGATGCTTATTCCTAATCCATGAAGATTTCTTCCTGTAAGTGTCCCTTAGTCCCAGACTCCAAACACCACCACTACACCATTAAATGCATGTTAAGAAAGGGCCAAGCTATGAATTGCAGCCTGGCATCCTCTCAGCCCATTGCCTAATGAGGAAAGAAGCCAGCACATATTGGTGGTCCCTGTCCTGAGAACCTGGATGGCCTTCAATGAGGTACAAGAAGCTTGGAATCCAGAATGGGGCTCCTAGCTGGACCAACATGAAGAAAGAATCCGAAGAGATTTAACAAACCTACAGCCCTGAAGACATTGTCTTAACCAACAGCTGAACAGCTTAGTCGAGTTTGGTGCCTGGCTCCTTGAAGCCCAAGAGAACACAAACCTTACCAGCCAGGTCCAGAATGGAAGAGAAAGGAATACACACAAGCCAGGTAATTAATTACCAGCAGGAAAAAAAAAAAAAGAATAGGAACTCTGCTAAATTTTCACTTGGCTGGAAGAATCAGAAGGGCTGCCTATGGTAAAAATCCACAGTTAAAGTATGAATGTAATCGATAAAAATCTTATTCAAATGGATCAGATAGATGGCAGTACCAGAGCTTAAATTTTCCAGGATTCTTTTTTTCTGAAGAAGAAAAATTGCCACTACACCAAGGGACTGAAAATGTGGTTTTGTTTTGTTTGTTTTTTAATATTTGTCCTCCTTTATAGAAGAAAAGTTCCACTAGAAAGTTAGAACCAGAGAAGTCTCCCCTACCCCCATAAGCATCTCTCCACCTTGGGTATGTGTCAGGAATCCTCTTTAGAAGTAGAGAATGTCTCAATGAACTGTGAGCAGGCATCTTGATTCAGGTCTTGTCACTCCCCATCCCCAAAGCTTGACATAAATTGTCGAAATACCCTTTGAACATTGCCCCATTAGATGCATCAAAGAGAATTTGGAATTCACAGAAAAAGTGGGAAATTACCCAAGACCACGCAAGGCTAGTGGAACTCAGGCTACATCCCTGCTCCTCTAGACTTTGCACACTTAATCATGAAATTGTGCACTTAGTAGAGAGAGCTTGCCTCACACAGATGAGCCGAGGGACTGTTTTGTGAACATGAGCTAGCTACCAATGCATCCAGAAACCTCCTGCTGGGTCCTCCAGGTATCCAGTACATGTATCTAAACAGCAGCAATTGAATATTTTTGCTGGATCTTCCACACTGTTCCAAGCATTGGTGAGAACCTCCTGCTGTCTGCATAGAGCAAAAGGAAGCTGCCCAAGGTGAGCTGGACCCACACAGCTCACAGCGCATAGGTACAGAGGTGATGCTGGTTTGTTGCTTATCCTGGAGTTAATCTCTCAGGCAGAGAGCAAGTTCCCACTGACAGATTAATTCTTTCTTTCTCTGGGATAGCAGTTGGATGAGGACAGCCAAAGGAAATTGGCTTCTGTCCCACCAATTTCCTGTGGGGCTGGTGGGCATTGTTGCCTGGATAGCCCTCCAGGCTGGCGCCTCCTTGGGGAGGTGTTTATGACCTCATGGACCGCAGGGAGATGTGGATGAAGTGAGAGGCTCAGAAGCCGGACACAGTGGTCTTGGCTCAAGAGTCCTAGTTGAATATAAATAGAAGCCACATATTCCTATGCATGGCACTGACCCCTAACTCCTGCATCTAGGCTATGGGACAGTAGGATTGGTTTCCATTACCTGTGGGCATACCACACAGCATAGAGACACAGGCTAGGAGAAAGACCCCTTCGACCTGTGGGGAAAACTCTCCCACATTCACACAGATCTGTAGGCGAATGTCTACATCAACTTGAGCCAGCTCCGAACTTCACAGAAATGGAAGAAACACATGGGAGTCTAGATGTGGCATCTCCAGTACCCAGGATATCAGATGTCCACGCAGCTTCCTGCTGATTGCAGGTGTGTGAAGTAAAGGGTCTTATTTGGATTACCACAGCTGCCAGGTTACCCTTGACCCTCTAGCTTTTTCATGTTTAATCAACACAGATTATCAAATTAGTTTTAATTTATTAATATAATTAAATTGTTAACAGGCAAGATATCATCATCACACCACTATGGAAAAATCTTTGACTCTCTCATGCAGTGCAGTGTGTAATTTAAAAGATGATAGTAACCTATCTCCAGAAAGTTGTACACAAAAACTACTTCCTAATACACCTGCTTCCCCTATTTTCATATAGGGAACTTTGCCCCTTTCTTATTAATTTGTAGGACTTTCTAGTATATTCTGGATGTTCATCTTCATCCTTTGGAAATTATATAATTTCTTATATTAGCTTTCCAAGGCAACTATAACAAAATACCACAAAGTAGATATGTTTAAAAGCAGAAATTTAGCTGCATGTAGTGGCATATGTACTTTTGACCCCAGTACTCAGGAGGCAAAGGAAGGCAGATCTCTGGGAGTATGAGGCCAGTATGGTCTACATAGTTAAGACCTTGTCTCAAAAAAAAAAAAAAAAAAAAAGACAGAAACTTATTGTCATCATTCCGGATGTTCAGAAGTTCTAAGTCAAGGTGTCATCAGGGCCCAGTCTCTCCAGAGACCCAGGTGAACAGTCCTACTTGCCTCCTCCAGCTTCTGGCTGGCCACCTTTCCTTGGCTTGTGGCAGCATCACTCCAGCCCTGCCTTGTCTCTGTGTGCATGGCCTCTCCTTGGGAGCTTGTATCTGCCTTCCAACCTCCTTGTCTTTATCAGGACACCAGCCCCCTTAGGTTAGGCCTCCAACACTGTGACCACATAGCAACAAGCCACATCTGCAACTGGTCCTTCTCCAAATGAGTCCACACTCGGGGAGCTGGACACAAGACCTCAGATCTGTGTGAAAGGAACTTAAGGTAACCCACAAAAATTGCAAATCTCATCCACACAACTGTGGCTTACCTTTTAAGTTTGTTTATGGAACCTTCCGTCATAAGCATTTTATTTTAATTCACTCATATTTATTAATATGCTTTCACTGCTAGGATTTTTCCATGGTGGTTACAAAGATTTCGTGCTCTAGATGTCATAGGAACATTGGCCAGTAGTCATTAAAATAGAAATAAAGAGACACAAATTGTCCTCAAAACAAACAAAAAACAATTTTTTTAAAAAAGGGACTGGAGAGGTGGCTTAACAGTTAAGAGCAGTGGCTGCTATGGTAGGGACAGAACCCAGCACCCAGCACCCAAGTCCCAGGGGACCCTCTACCCTCTTCTGGTTTCTGCAGGTATCAGACAAATGGTGCACAGACATATACACAGGCAAAATACTCATATACATAAAATATAATAAAAACATACACATGTAAAAATATTTGATAACATAAAGATCATCAAAACAACTATCCTGCTTATTTTTATAGTTTGTAGAAACAGTTACTTTGTGTTTTACACAAACTTTTCCAGCAAATAGAAATAGAGAGGAAAAGCCTCCATGCTATATTTGTTTGGAAAAACTTTAAACCTCCTACTGGTGGGGCCTGATAGAGGGCTCACCAGTTAGGACGGCTTGTTATTCTTGCAGTTCAGCTCCCAGTACCCAGGTCTGGTGGCTCACAATCACCTATAACTCCCCCTTGAGGGCAATCTGATGCCCTCTTCTGGCCATTCCAGGCACAGTACTCATGTACACATACATAGATAGGCATACACATGCATTATTAAAAATAAAACTAAAATATTTTATAAATTAACTGGAAGACGGCATTGTAAAAGAAGAAAATTGAATTATTTTCTTTACCAACACAGATTCAAAATTCCTATGTCTAATCTGGGTGTGTAAGATCTGCTGCAATGCCAGCCCTCAGGATTGCTTAGAGTTCAAAGTCTGCCTGGGCTCCAGTATCAGATACAGTGTCAAGAAAAAAAAAAATAAAGAAAAGAAACAAAGTAATAATATAAATGAATAGAAAGGAAAAAAGAAAAAGGAAATAAGAGAAAAGAAATTTAAGCATAATCATTGCAAATAATATTTACAGTGTAATCAAAGTTGCTTTAGAATGCAGGATTTTATCTCAGAGACACTAGAACAATTTACTTTTTATACAACCCCTTAATGTTACTTAGTTCACAAACAAATTACTGAGGAAGAACCACATTTATATTATTACCTTACAGGGAATAGAAAATGAAATTCAACAAATTCTATGACCTTTAAAAAAATAAATGTTCTTCTGTCCAAAAAGGACAAAACTTGGAAGCAGGTAAGTCGACAGCCTAGCTCTGCCAAGACAGGGTAGGTAAGTCCTTCATAATTCCTGCTCTACAACCAATGTCTGTCAGAGAAATGGGGCCAAATGGCTGAAGATTGATGCTGTAATGTGTGGAGAGAAAATGGGAACTGTCCAGGCAGCCACTGGTATGTCATTTTTTAGTTTTGGAAGCTGCAGGCCCTGCACTTCCTATATAATCAGATATATTTATCCCTCTCAGGTCTCTGAGGTGGTTGAAGAATAGATACCTAGAGTCTCATAGTTAAATTTTGAGTTGTTTAGGAATCAAGAGGGTGTTCTGGATCTAAGAAGATATTTTTAAAATTATGAGGCAAGTTAGTATGAAAGCTGAGTTAGATATAGAACTTTAAACTCATGGAGATGGTTAGATAGTAGAATGTTAAAGTCAGGTGCCAAATACATATGGACTGGACATTGGGAATGTATGCTAAGCCATATAACTCTTATAATCGTGGCCTATTTATTTCTGTTGTTTTGTATTGTATTTATAGTTATAAGAAAAAGAACCATTATTTGGACTGAAAGGGAGAGCTGTTGGGGGGAAAAATAAATACCTTAAACTAAAAAAATAAATAAATAAATAAATAAATAAATAAATAAATAAATAAATAAATAAATGTTCGATTTTAATAACCTGAAAACTGAATACCTAACAACACACACACACACAAATCCCACAATGAAATTAGTACATTAGCACATGAGGGTGACATTCTGTAGCTTCACCTTGGCCCTGACCCTATAAAGAGCACATCTTCTGTTTCCAGTCTCTATTCTGGAGCCATTAAGGACTTTGTCCAGTTTGTTCAGTAAATTAGAAACTGCCTTTTCAGAGTCACTACAGGTTTTCCTTGCTGCTGCTGCTGCTGCTGCTGCTGCTGCTGCTGCTGCTGCTGCTG
>CAJQZJ010004755.1:2870586-2928371 GCA_907164525.1 Lophiomys imhausi
TGCTGCTGCTGCTGCTGCTGCTGCTGCTGCTGCTGCTGCTGCTGCTGCTGCTGCTGCTGCTGCTCAGTGAGCCCAGTCTTCTGGAGCCTAGCAGGAAGAACATGGCTTCCAGGAGGCAGAGGCTGAGCTTCATGGTGTGACTGGGGCCTTCCTTCTCTGCTCCTCTGGGCTTGGAGGACCTGGCATTGACTTGTTCATTGTGACTGGTTGAGTGCCACCTCTGGGCCAGTTGGTGTATGACATGCTGGAACATTTCAGTTCTTCATGATCCCACTTAGCACTAAGAACAAAGTAATGTATGTATGTCTGTATATATGGTGTATACATAATGTGTACATATAATATATATTATGTATATTATATGTATGCATATCCATATATGGGGAGAATAATATTTGCAAATGTTAGCAAGAAAATTAACAACAGCAAAAGAAACCAAAATATGAGGGACATCAAAGAAATGCAGAATACATTTGAACACACTTTGCAATCAACTGGAAAGACTCAGTGCAATGAAATGTGAGTTCCCTAGGACTCAACCTTACAACCCCAATCAGAACACCAGTGAGGGTTTTGAGGAAAAGGAGATGAATCGGTCTGGAAATTCTAGAGAGTGGCCAAAGCATAAGGAAACCCAGAGAACTGTCCATCCAACAAAATAACAGATGTGAAAGTGAGCATGAGAGAGGCAAAAAAAAAAAAAAAATCCACACACTTCACTAGGGCCCCAGAAGGGAGCCCAGGCATGGGGCAGAGGCACCCAAAGGCCAGTGTCAAATCTGCCTGGGAATTTTAAATGTGGTAAAGGTGCCCTTTCAGATACACAAAGGAAAAGATCAAAGGGTAGACATTTGGAATTACTACCTCTCTTTTCTCACCCAAATCATTTCCAGATAGATCAGACATGGAAATGTAAAGCTCAAAGTACAGAACTAGTAAAAGTAAAAAAGACAGAATCCTTCTTCTTAATATTATCTCCACAGCACAAAACCTAAAACACAAGACAGGTTTGGTGACCTTAGAAACATCTATGATGTGGGAACTAAATGGTTTATCAGGAGTAAAGGATAAAAACAATGTTACCAAAAGCTATTTCCTTGAGAACAACTTTTGTAGCACTTAACGCCCCAAACTGTACATCATCAGGGAAAAAGAAATAATGAACAGGGGGGAAAAAAGCAGCAGTAATAGGGAAAAAACAACACACACATTGAATGAAGCCCAAGACTTTAAACTTAATATACAATTAAGTAAATGCCAATTGAAACAGTCTTTAAAAAACAATCATTAACTATCAAGGCCAGGGGGCTTGAGAAAGAGGCCCTCTCAAATGGGCCTGGCAGAGAGGATTAAAAGGATTATAAAAATAGGATTACTATTCTCAAATGAAATTAGCCCATCAGTTCCACTTTCGGGAATTTATTCTATGGTTAAAAGTCCACAAAGACACATATATGGATATTCTCAGTGTTGAAAAAGGCAAAAAAAAAAAAAAGAAGAAGAAGAAAAGAAAAAGAAAAAACCCCCACAAAGACAGACTGCTGAAGGCCCTGTGGCTAATGGTTATCATCGCTAATGCCATTAAGAGATGGGATCCTGTGTAAACCAGGATGCGAGGATTCTCCCACCAGCATGTGCTTTTATTTATCATCAGAAGCCAAAGAGAATAAGGGTGCACATGTCACTTGTGGGCATGTGTTTGTAAGAAAATTAACTTTTGAGGTATTTACGCAGGAGTGCAGATATGAATATATGTTGATCAAATTTGCCGAGTGGAGCTGTAGATGGCAGGCTTTATCTTGGCGTGGTCATTTCATTTTGGCTTCGTGTTGACTTTTGAACTATCTCCAAGTTACTTTTACAATATAAATTAGTGTTAAGTAATTCTAAAACTTGAAGACTTAGAATAAAAAAGGAGATAGATTTATTAAAGCTTTAAAGTATCGTCTTGCAGATACTGTTTCTCTAATTTAAAGCACACTTTGGCTCCTAACCTCTTAGCATTTCCTGTTCAGCTTTGATTCTTATTTCCAAATGTCCTTCCTTATCTATGTGTCTCGTGAAGTGGACATTCTGCATGCTTCCTTCTCAGAACCCTGGGATAGATTAGGTACCATTTCCTGATTCCCCTCTAAAGCAGACTCTGTCCTGTCCCCAGAAGGCTGATGTAGGCAAGGAGGCCTCAGCCGGGGACTCTCACCTGCAAAGCATCCTCTCTGGGGCCTGATGCTTATCGGTGTCTCCAGATACGGGTGTGTCTGCAAAATGTCTGCTCTCGCCTTTCCGTTCCTGTCTCCAGTTTATTGACAGCAACCTAAAGTAGCTGCTGGCTTACCCCAAACTCAGACAAATATGCGAAGAGAGATGGGACTGGGGGACCAGGACACTTAATGAATATAACCAGAGAGTTTGCAATTAGAATAGAAATGACATCTATCTCAGCATACGGATAGTTTTATGTTTTATGATTTAAAAGTGTATGTGAGTGTGTGTCTGAGAGAGGGAGAGAGAGAGACAGAGAGACAGTGAGTGTGTTGACCTCTACACTTTAGTCTGATCACACTGAACTCAAAGGTTTCCCCACGTCTGTCCATGCCATGCAAAGGGCCATTTTCCATCAAAACTGTGTGGCCGTGGATGATTCTTTATATCCAATGCCCTTTAAGGCACACACCCTGAAGTCTGTGTTTTGAATCTTTGGAAATGATAATGCAGCTTCCACTAAGGCCATTTTGACTACTTTCGCTGCCAGACTTCTATCTGCAACAAACTTACAAATAGCCCAGCCCTCCTTATCCAACAGCCCCAGGCACAACCAGATTCAAGGGAAAACATGGCGGTAGACACCAGGAACCAAATTTAGCCCAGTCTCCAGAAAGCAGAACATGCTGACTCTGAGAATACAGTCATTTTCTTCCCAAAGAGAGCAACATAACTCTGTACTATCTTATCACAATAGAGGCAACTAAAGATACAGGCTTGAACTGAAATGTCTGTAGAATGAATGCATTTTTAATTTTCTGATCAAAATTACAGGCATTCGCCTTTCCAGAGTTATTCCTACCTACCCCAAAAGGATTTTCCCACTGGTTAAAATTGCATTTCCCTTGCAGTGTTGTCTTTTTCTCCCCCTCTTTTCACAACTATTGCAAAGATTTTATTATTCTCCCCATCCAGTGACGAAGGAGGCAGAGTTGGAAAGATCAAACACTCTAAATTTTAGCATAAATGTCAAGGTGAAAAGTAGAACAAACCCTAACAAAAACTCCCTAATAAAGCCAGGGAAGTCTCTGTTTTTATTTCAGTGACAACCCACACTCCTCACAAAGTTTCAACCCGTAAATGTTGATGCCATCTTAAAGACCAAGTCACTGAGCACATAGTCAGAGAAGAAACTGTTCTGAACATTTATTTGAGCCTCTAAAACCCCCCAACCTTTCCAAAGTCTTTGCTGAATGCAGAGAGAGCTACGTTGCCCCTGCCAAGGACAGGAACACAGTAAAAGGCATTTCTAATTGATTCTTCACGCTTTTTTATTATTATTGCAGGAGCTCCAGAATAGCAAGAAGTCAGGTGAAGTACAAGAAAGAAGAAAGAGAAGGAACCAAGACAGTGGAATTAGGGATTCACACCCTGTCTCTTTTCCAGTTCAAACATGATGAGTTTCCTTAACATTTTTTATTATTTCCTGAAATTTGCATGCTTGTCAAGGTACCTAGTTGGTTTTCAGAGCTTTCTTGAGATAGATGAGGTTATTCTGATGTGGCAGTAAACTGAAATACAAGGAAATACCCTGAGACATGTGTCGGAACCAAAATCTGAATAGGACTTCTCTCCAGACAGTGAAAACTGAACATAGCCTGCTTTAGATGGTAGCCTTCTTAATATTTTTAAATAAAATTACACCCACATACAATGATGCTATATGCTCTGTAAGGAAGTAAGTACTGGAAGGAATAAATACATACAATGTGTATCCTCCAATAAGGAAATAACTACTACTTTGTGCCATTCCAAATCACAGAGAACCTCAATGCAAAACAGAGCTGGCTTCTTTTCCCTCTGCCCTTGCTCCCCAGCAGGGAGCATTTGGAAAAGTGTCATGTTGTTCCTTTGAAGGCACCTCTGTAAACAAAGAAGCTGTTCATCTCTCGTTCTAGATTTGTTCCTTATATGTAGTATCTGCGGTCTTGTTGTGTAAAATTAGCAACTGGCCTTACTTTTGTGACTTTTTCCTTCCCTTCCTTCAAACTTTCAGTGTTTCACTTAGAAGATACATTAACAAACTTCATAGCATGATCTAAATCCTCAATATTAAACTTTGGATAAACTCTATGAAACTCTGTCAGCAAGAAACTATTGGCTTGGGTTTGGTTAAATGGTTTCATACCTGTCAGTATTTCCAATAGTGAATGACGTGTCTATATACATGTGTATCTTGTCCATTTTCTACATGTATAGCAATTTAAGTGTGTTAAAGGGGAAGGAAGCTAAGGTGCAGCCAGCTGGACTAGAGTAACTGGTACCAAACTCACCCAGCATCTAGAAACAACTGTGGTGCACAGGATATCAAAGGCTTAGTTCTCAGGCCCTGAATATTAGTGTCAACTGATGATGGTCCATGAGAGCAGATAGTTGCCCGGGAAGTTATTATTGCAGTTGCCCTGGCTTCCCCCAAAGGGGGACTTGCTCAACCCTGGAGGACAGTGAATCACTCAGGTTGAAATGGGGACATAGATCAGAGTCCAGGTGAAGGAATGGCATCAGATGGAAGGAAGGTGTGCAAAGAGGGACCCCAAGAATTCATATGGTTAGCCATCCTGGAAGTCTGTCTGAGGGCTGGGCTAAACATGTCCAAGATCAGAACAACTGAGTCTCATTTACAGCAAACAAAACACAGCCAGACACAGCATGGGAGCATTGGTGGCCAAGCAGTAAGAGAAGAATACTGACCTAATCACACTCAAGTTTCAACCTGGACAGACTGAAGGGTTCACATGAACATGCTCTAACAGCATGGGTGCCACTGAGGTACCACACAGGCTGAACTTCTGATCAAAAGTTTTATCATCCTTGAATAAGAGCTATTCTAGAACATTCAAGTAAACTTTGAACAACCAAATGCAAGCATTAACATTTATTTTAGATATTAAATTCCAATGCCTTAGCCAGGAATGTAGCTTGGTGGTAGATAATTTGCCCAGTATGTTTATAAAGACCTTGTGTTGAATCTCCAGCATTGCTAACAACAAGTGCATGAGTTACAACAAGCTTGCTTGCTTGCTTAGAAAGGCCCACATGGTTTCCACAGTTTCAGACAAAGACAGCATTAAAAAGAAGTTAAACCAATATCTAACAACTGAACTTCCTGCTAGAACCAGTCAATTCTCTTCAAAGATAGATGACAGAATCTAACGATGCTAAATAAATGATTTGCAGTGTCCAGTGTTGAGTTAAAAAAAAATCACCAGACATGGGAAGAAACAGAAAAGTTTCAATCCAAGCAACATAAACTTAACTTGAGGTGACGGAGATTCTGATCTTAGGAGACGAATTCTTTAAAACTATTGGCAGAAATATTTTGAAATAATTAAAGGAAAATGGTAGTCCCCATGAATGAACAGATAAGAAACATGAGCAGATAAATGGAAACTATAAGATGAAACCAAATGTAAATTTTGGACTTGAAAATTAATACCTGCAATTTACAACTCTTTGGCTATTATGTCTAATGGCAGACTGGAGATAGCAGACAGAAGAGGCACCAGAATTCATGATCAAATCAATAGAAAAGTCCAATGTCAAGGGTAGAAAAGAAGTATTGTCACAGTTTGGATGTAGAGTGTGCCCCAGAGGCTCATATGTAGGGTTGTTACAGTCTTGGGAGGTTGTGGAAGAGATTGCTGTGGGAAGGTCTTGAGGTTTACAGTGCCACTCCATTCTCCGTCCTGTTTCTTGAACTACTCAGACATGGGCGCCCAGCTCCAAGCTCCTGACACCAAGTTCAGAGGCTCTTGCACTGTGAGGTCTCCCATTCATTGTGGCCGTAGCCTCATACCTTGAGTCAGAATAACCCCATCTTGTCTTAAGGTGCCTCTTCGCATGTACTTGGTTACAAAAATGAGAAAAGTAGCTGATGTTGTATTGATGGCAAAGAAACAAGCCTCTAGAACTCTGCAGAATAGTCTTAGGTGGTAGCAGATTCCCAAGAAGAGAAGCAAGGCTGGAACAGAAAAGGTGGTTTGAAGAAATAAAGACCAGGTGTGTCCGATATTGGATAAGAAAATTGCTTTACAGATTAAACTAGGTGAGCAGCACTAAAGTACCATAAACACAGAGAGAGACGCCAAGACAGTCTATACTCACATCACTTCAGGCAAAGTAAAGAAATGTGGAAGTATTATGAGGGGGAAATACATGACTGACAGGCAGACAAACTTTTAAAAATCACTACTCTCTCACAAAAACAATTGAGGACAGAAGGCAATGGAATAGGGTGGTTTAGAGAGCTGAATGGAAAAATACCACTCACTTCTACATGTTGACAGTTTTTCTCACAACTGAAAACGAAGTAAGAATGCTTTCAAACAAACAAAGTTGAAGGCACTTATTCATAGCAATTTCCTGTGCTATTACAGAACATTCCCTCAACTGACAAAGAAACAGGTTGAAGGATGAAGAAAACAAAAATCCAGGATTGGTCAACAGGCAGGAAATAGTTCTAAATTGCACTCTTTTTTTTTTTTACTCATTATAATTTGTTATAAAAAAAAACAAAAAAAAAAAACCAAAACCTGAGTGTTCAAATCATCTCTATCAACCTCCCAAAGTGAGTGGCACAGTGAACATCAAGGTGGTGGGGTGGGGAAGAGCTGGCAGGTGGAAAGAGGGCAGAAAAACAAAAGAACAAAAATATAACAGAAAGAGAAATGATCAAGAATTCCAACTTCTACTAATTACATTAAAAGTAAAGGAACTAAACATCTGTAAGTAAAAGGCAGGAATTTTCAGACTTGGCAGAAAACAATAACTGATTAGATGCTCTTTACAAGAGATGTATGTTAAATACAAAGACAGGTCAATACGAAGAAAACAGAAGGAAGAAAGTAAGCCATGTTCAAAGCAGGTACAAGGATGCTGGTGTAATTACATCAAAATAGAAGAAACATTTCCAGGTAAGGAGGGACATAGAATAATGGGAAAGATGCCTTGTCTTTCATCTGGAAAATATAAAACTCTTAACTATGATGTATGTAATGACAAAATTTCAAAATTCGTTAACACAATAGCATAGACAGAAATGGACAAAACCACTTCTAAACCAAGCTCCCATGCCACTAAGTTCCCCATACTAAAGTCATGAATTATCTTCCTTTTATTTTTTTATTTTCATTTTTATTTTGGTTTTTCAAGACAAGGTTTCTCTGTGTAGTCCTGGCTATCTTGGACTCCATTTGTAGACTAGGCTGGCCTTGAACTCGAAGAGATCTGCCTGCCTCTGCCTCCCTAGTGCTGGGATTAAAGGTGTGTGCCACCAGGCCCAGCCTTCCTTTTATTTTTAAGCAGTCACTATATTTCTTCTAACACATAGTCTTTACTCTTTATTCTTTGAAGTATTGTCTCAAGAAATGGCTTAGGCATAACCATCTAACTTGGGCTAGAAAGGAGTCTGAATTCTCTTACCAGTGATGTGGTGTCTACGCATAATTTTTCTCTAAGCCTTGTTCTTGTTCATCCTCACATGTCTTGACAGTCAGGTGATGAGCACCATGGTGTCAACAGCCTCTACTTATGAGCAAGATGACAGAGGGGTCCTTAGAGCAGCTCGAAGCACAACCCGTTCTCGAGCATACTTTCCCAGCACCATGGTCGCCCAGCGATTGGTGGCGGGGCTGTTGTGCAAGGATCCTCTCTCTGAAATGTGGATGATCATAAATATTAAAGTAGAGGCAGTAGCTTTTCAAACTGACATGCCTTTGTTTCTCATGTCTCTGTTTTAAAAGATGCATTTACTTTTATTTTATGTGCATGACAGCATGTGTACCACATGTGAGCCTGGTGCCTGTCAAGGACAGAAAAGGGTGTCAGATTCCCTGGAATTGGAGTTACAGGTGGCTGTGAGCCACCATGGGGGTCACAAACCAAGAACCTCTATAAGAACAGCCAGTGTTCTTAATCACTGAGCCATCTCTCCAGCACCTCCCAGCTCTTTTAAAGTTGCACTGACCCCAAGAGACTGGACATGCTTGCTTCATACTGTGTCTGAACTACTAAGGAGCATACCTAACCTTAGGGAGCAGACATTGTCATCCAATGTCTTCATCAGTGTTTTCTCCCAGTTTCCCATGACAACACACCATTTCAACAGTAGAAACCCACTGATCACCTTTTTCCTTAATTAAGTCTTTCTACTACTCTACATGACTTTTCTATCTATTGGTTTTAAATTCCCACCAGCATTTCTGGAATATATTTATAGGTAGGACAATCTAAGAAACTTTGAAAAATTATTCTTCAAATTTTTCTCATCAACATTTATAGTCCTTTCAGTTAGTCTGCATTATTTCACGATGTCAATTCTATAATACTTTGTCTCCAAATCCTCTTGACTGCCTGAATTTAAAGGTACAAAGTAAATATAATAAAAGCTGACTTCCTCAGACACTTGAAAGGCAAAACAGTTTTTGAATCATGCCATGAGGAGATACACAGAAAAAGGCTCTGATTAAATCCACTTTCAGCTGAAAATTTCTAAGCATTATATTAATGACCTTGAAGATTGTCCGGCAGCAATATCTTGGGTATGAATTTCTTCAAAGGTTGAAATACAGGTTAGAACCCTCTGGAGGCCTCTGATATCAAATAAAAAGCTTAATCAATTTGTAGAAGCAAAAAGGTGGACATGCTTTAGAGCACCAGAAATTGATACTCTGAAATCTACAATTATTGGAACTGAAAAGAACTAACTCACAGTTTGATAAGATTTCTTTTTCCTGGTGTCTCTCCTGCCCTAGCAGACATGAAAGGAAATACAAGTTTCAAAAATCAGCTGGACTTTGTAAATGGGTCAGAATTATCATGCTATAAAAATGTCTTCACCGGCCAAAGGTTAAATCCTTTATTCTGATGAAGACGCTGGTGCAGTCTTTCCATTATCTCCCACTATTAACCTTTCCATGTGACCTCAACAGAGTTTACAAGGTAGAAGCTATATCTTGCTAGTTGATTGACCCAAGGAAAAGCAACAGGCAAACGTTCATGTGGCTTTCTGTGTGCAATGCAAAGGTATGAAGATCTGATAGAATTAATCAGTTATTAACCAACAATATTAACTGGAAACTTCTTAGATTAAATATCCCTGAAGATGCCTCATTAGTCCTCTGTCTCTAAGTAACTAAGAGTGTGTCACCAGCCTATGCTGACGTGACTGCGGTTTCCTCTAACCACTGGGTGAAGAGCCGGGGACCTCTCTAAATTTTTCTCCTTGCCACTCAATGACAAGACTAATAAGAATGCAGAAAACCACTCTTGAAGAGCAGGAGAGAAGAAAGTAGATCAATGGACTCCCAGTGATCTTGAAAGTTTGGAAAATCACTTGAGAATTACTCACTCTGTCTTGTGATAACAGGCTAAGCTTTGTCCCTCCCAGGCAAAGCTCTGAACTGAAATGCTAGATTTGAGCTGACTTCAAATGTCTCAGTGAAGCCTGGCATCGGTTCGCTTTCATTCTCTCGAAAGTATCATAAACACATTCTCCCAGACAGTCTTACTGCCTGTACTGACTGCCTGTGACCTAGAGGGGACTCCATTGGAGTCCCTGACCAGAGGAATGGGATTCCTGGGAGTATCTTCCAGAGATAATGGCCCAGAGAGAAAGTCCCATTTGTTAAACAGCCACTGTGCTGAGGTAGCAAGAGAAGAATTCTGGTTTAATCTCCCTGTGGTCTATGTGGTCTAGGTCAATGTGAAGTAAGTACCATCCTTTGATGAGTAAATTGCCCCTTCCCCCTAGCTAGAAAAATGTCACGTGTTGTTACCCCAGGTTACCCTGACTTTTTAGTATCATGTAGGTGGAAGACCAAACAAAGGGTGAGGTGGCCAGAATAAAGGACAAACAAGAATTTATTATTAGGTATGGAATTTTCTGGGTATAAGCCCAGAAGTGAAAAAGATGGGTTACATGGTAGTTATATTTTTAATTTTTTGAGAAATCTCCAAACTAATTTTCATAATGGCTATATTAATTAATACCAGAGAAGTCTATATCCAAGCATAGAGATTTTATAGCCCTGTGTTTGTTGCTGCGTTATCCACTAAAGAATAAAGAATTCAGATTGACTTAGTTGTTCATCAACAGATGAATGGATAATAAAAAAAATTGTGTATATAAAAAATGAGATGCTATTCAGCTCTAAAGAAAAATAAAGCTAAAAATTCTCAGGACAATGGATAGGCATAGGATGTGTAATATTAAACAAGGTGACACTGTCTCAGAAAGAAAAACTGCACATTCTTTGTCATATTTGGAATCTATCTAATAATAACATAGGTATATATATTCATATATAAACAGATATACATGTAGGTACATAAAGGGAACAAGAACCTCCACTTTTTTAAAAAAAGAGGAAATATAGCTAATATTTCTTCTCATTCTAATTCTATAATGAGTTTAGAGGTTTTGGGTGGTAAATAAGTATGTAAAATATATTTGGTAATGGAAGTGTACAATCCAAAGTGAAGCTCCACAGCTTCCTTTCTGAGTGCCTGTTCTGTGTGCAAGTTCACTGAGGGGTATAGACTTTGGGTCTAGTTAACTTTAATGTGTGACATTTTCATTTATCTGTAAGTATTTTTATAATAACTTTTATAAAGTTTTAAAAAGGAATTTATTTTTTCAAAATTTAAGGAATCAATAATTTTCAATTCTTCGGCTAATAGTTGCCTAAAATAAAAACATTAAATACCTACCTAGACATTTTGATGTCTTTATTCAGTCAATTTATGGCCACTAACTTTTATACCATTGCACCCATGGGTTCATGTTTTTAATTCTTTTTTTTTATAAGTACTTTATTTTTTTTTCAAGTTACATCTCAGTCGCAAACCCTTCCCTATTCCCCCTTCCTGTCCCACCCTTCCACCCTCTTCCCCCCCCAACAGCTTCTCTTTTCATTCCAACAAATGGTTCTTTCTCTTATAACAGTAAATTCTATACAAAACAGCAGAATTAAATATGCCACATTTATGAGAGTTAAATGGCCCAGTATACCTTCCCAATATCCAGTTCATACATATTTGGCCCCTGACTTTAACCTTCTACCTTCTAACCATCTCCATGAGTTTAAAGTTCTATAACTGACTTAGTTTTCATACTAACTTGCATCACTATTATAACCATCTTCTTAGATCTAGAACGCCCTCTTGATTCCTAAACAACTCAAAATTTAGCTATGAGACTCAAGCTGTCTATTCTTCAACCACCTCAGAGAGCTGAGAAGGATAAATATATCTGATTATATAGGAAGTGCAGGCCTGCAGCTTCCAATACTAAGAAATGACAAACCAGTGACTAGCTGGACAGTTCACATTTTCTCTCCATACATTCCAGCATCAGTCTTCAGCCTTTTGGTCCTGTTTCTCTGACAGACATTTATTGTAGAGCAGGGATTGTGAAGGACTAACCTACCCTGTCTTGGCAGAGCTAGGCTGTCGACTTCCCTGCTACCTAGTTTTGTCCTTTTTGGACAACAGTCTGTCTGCAGTTGAAGCAAGGAGTTTTTACATGCCAAGAGATAGGCTTGCCACTAATTCAACCATCTCACACTGGAGATTCTTCGATGCTTTTCTTCTACTTGGAGTAGAATAGGGGGTGCTGTCAGGAGCTGATATGTCACGATATCAAAAAAAAAATCTTAATTTAAGAACACATCTTTGAATGCCATATTCTGCAGATCTCTTGGGGTTTTTGAAGATGCCCTATCTATCTCTTGTATTTAGATAAGCAAATGTTGCTTGTCTCTTAACAACTTGATTACTGAGTAACTTAGAGAATATCTGTGATAGACTGTCTTAGTAGCTAACAAGGTGACATGCGTGCATGACTAGGAGTTTGTTTTTCTTAACTATCCTAAACAGTTTAAGACGGTTGGTATCAAGAGGCCAGAGCTTCACATTTCATTTTTAAGTATCTCTAGGTACGATACCATTAGGAAGCATTACCTTAAATTTTGTATCAATATACAAAGATCTATTCAAATGTGGCTAAATATACTCTTAATTTTGTATCAATATACAAAGATCAATGCCTATGCGGCCCAATACCATCTTAATATTGCGTTCATATACAAGGGTCAATACCATTGTGGCCAACTATAACCTTAATTTTGTATCAATATACAAATATCAATACCGACGTAGACCAATACAATCTTATTTTTGCACAATAAACAATGGTCAATACCACTTCTGCCAAATATACTATTAATTTTGTATCAATATACAAGAGTATAAGGGCATATTCAATAATGTGACCTTTCTTCTTGATCCTTCCTGTGCTGTCTATGTCTCAATTTTTCTCAAGTCTGTGCATTCCTACATAGGAGATAAAGGATACAGAAAAGGGAAAGAAGGAATACCCTGGGTCTAACCTCCAAAACCCATTAAACAGGACCATTTAACAACTTGTAATCTCTTCCCCTAAATAACAGAGTTTTCAGTTGTCCTTCAAATAACCGAAAAAAGGGGGGGGCGGAGAAAAACCCTTCCCACCCTCTGGGTATGGGACATCGCTCTCTTAAAATGACTTCCTGCTGATTTGGGTCGTAGTAAACCTGTTTGGGGCCCAAACCAAAATGGAAAAATGGTTAAAAAATGTTAATACAATCCTTTTATGTTCAGTCCTTCTGTTCTCAGCTGTTTAGATGTCCTAAGGAGTTTGTAGGCAGAAGCTGAACTTCCAGGCTTTACTGAGGTTCTGGCTGGGGCATTGTGTAGAGCTGAACGGTCTTAGCGATATTGAGTTGTTGTGGTTGTAGGCTTTTGATGGAGACAGCTATTGAGGGAGTCTGTCAGGCTGAATCATCTGGGTCACTCGTCTTCTTTTGGTGTCTGATTCTGATTTCTGCTGAGGTTTCCGTTGTCCAGTTGTCCCTGGGTTCCTTGAATGGATGCTTTGATTCTCCTGGAAAGATAAGAACAGAGCCCTGCCCTAATCCTCACTCAGGGACAATCGCCCTCTTTTTTTTGGGGGGGGGTAGGTAATATTTCTCCTGAAGCAAATTTGGTTTTTGACAATATATAAAGTGTTATCTTTCAATCTGGTTTAAAGAAGAAATTATTTTGTTATTTTGGAGCTAAACCAGCTTTAGTGTATATATTTTGAGGTCTCGAAGGACAATTTGTTTGTGTTGTGTGGGCCTTTTGTAAGTAGCTTTTAAACTTAGGTCCTTCCAAATCCTATGTGTGTGTCTCTGCATTCTAATTATTGGGATCTGAGACCTGTGGTTCCCATCTGAGGGGATTAAAGATGTGTTCCACCACTCCTGGATCGAAGTTTTTCTTTATTTAGAGTTTGTTTTGTATCAGGCTGACCTTGAGCTCTGAGATCTGCCTGTTTCTGTCTCTAGTGTGTTGGGGTTAAGGGTGTACTCTTCTTGAATGATGGGATTAAGGGTGTGTACCCTCACCACCCTTTTCCGTGTAACTCTAGAATTTATAAGTCCACTAACTCTATGGTGCTCCTCCTGTCTCTGCTGAAGTTAAAGGCATGGGTTAACAACACATTTCTCCTGTATTTTACCTTAGCTCTACATTTTTTTGACACTTGGAAGTTCATAAAACCAGGTTGAACGGCTGTGTCCTTTAATTTATTTACAGTGTATTAACGTTGTTACCTGCTTTTTTTTTTAATTAGTAAATTTATTTGTTTGTTGCTACAGGTTACATCCTTGACATATTGTCCTCTTTTCCTGCTTCCCAGCCCCACCCTCCCATGCTCTACTCCCTGACCCTTCCATCTTGATCCTCTGGGGTGGAGTGTCCCTGCCTAACAGTCTCTCACCACAGATCAGGAGTCATATGAGGGCTGAGGGCCTCTTCATACACCGGGGGTCTACGAGGCAGTACTGCCAGTGAAAGGTGTCTCCTTGCTACGGGGGGGGAAACTAAAAAAAAACCAACAGACACACAAACCCACAAAAACAAAGAACAACAACAAAAAAAGAGAGGAAAAAGAAAGAGAAAAAAAGAGGGAAAGGAAAAAGAAAAAGAAATGAAAAGAAAAAAGAAATTTATGTCCATGTTCCTTTTGGTGTGTTGGTTGTAGTACAGATATCCTGTACGATATAGCTAAAATCCTACTATAAGTGAATAGATGCCATGTGCATCCTTCTGAGTCTGGGTTAGCTCACTCAGGATGAGCTTCTCTAGATCCATCCATTTGGTTGCAAATTGCATGATTTCATTGTTTCTTATAGCTGAGTAATATTCCATTGTATAGATGTACCACAATTTTTTAATCCATTCTTCAGTTGAGGGACATCTGGGTTGCTTCCAGTTTCTAGCTATTACAAATAAGGCTGCTATGAACATAGATGAGGAGACTTCCCTATGTCTCCATGAGGTGTCCTTTGGGTGTATACCCAGAAGTGGTATGGCTGGGTCCTGAGGCAAAGTTATTCCAAGGTTTCTAAGATATCTCCAGACAGACCTCCATAGTGGTTGCACAAGTCTGCACTCCCACCAGCAATGGAGGAGGGTTCCCCTTTCTCCACACCCTCGCCAGCATGTGCTGTCATTTGAGCTCTTTATCTTAGCCATTCTGACAGGTGTGAGATGGAATCTCAGGGTCGTCTTGAGTTGCATTTCTCTGATGATTAAGGATGTTGAGCATTTCTTCAGGTGACTCTTGGCCATTAGGGATTCCTCCTTTGTGAATTTTCTATTTAGCTCCATCTCCCATTTTTTGATTGGATTATTTGGTTTCTTGGCATTTAGTTTCTTGAGTTCTTTGTAGATTTTAGATAATAGCCCTCTATCAAATGTGGGGTTGGTGAAGATTTTCTCCCAGTCTGTAGGCTGCCGTTTTGTTCGAATGACAGTGTCTTTTGCCTTACAGAAGCTTTTCAGTTTCATGAGATCCCATTTATTGATTGTTGATCTCAGGTCCTGAGCTGTTGGTGTTCTGTTCAGGAAGTTGTCACCTGTGCCAATGAGTTCGAGGGTTTCTCCTACTTTTTCTTCTATTATCTTTAGTATGGCCGGCCTTATGTTAAGGTCTTTGATCCACTTGGAATTAAGTTTTGTACAAGGTGATAGGTATGGGTCTAATTTCATTCTTTTACAAGTGGACATCCAGTTGGACCAGCACCATTTGTTGAAGATGCTGTCCTTCTTCCATTGTGCGGTTTTGGCTTCTTTGTCAAAGATTAGTTGGCCATAGGTGTGTGGGTCCATGTTTGGGTCTTCAATTCGATTCCATTGATCCACTAGTCTGTTTCTATACCAGTACCATGCTGTTTTTATTATTATTGCTCTGTAGTACAGCTTGAAATCTGGGATGGTGATACCTCCAGATGCTTTTTTATTGTACAGGATTGATTTAGCTATTCTGGGCTTTTTGTTGTTCCATATGAAGTTGAGTATAGCTTTTTCCAAGTCTATAAAGAGTTGTGTTGGTATTTTGATAGGAATTGCATTGAATCTATATATTGCTTTTGGTAGAATAGCCATTTTTATTATGTTGATCCTACCTATCCATGAGCATGGGAGATCTTTCCATCTTCTAAATGCCTCTTCCATTTCTTTCTTCAGGGGCTTGAAGTTCTTGTTATATAGGTCCTTTGCTTGCTTGGTTAGAGTTACCCCCAGGTATTTTATATTGTTTGTGGCTATTGTGAAGGGGGTTGTTTCCCTTATTTCTTTTTCAGTATGCTTGTTTGTTGTATAAAGAAGGGCTTCTGATTTTTTTGAGTTAATTTTTTAATCAGCCACCTTGCTGAAGTTGTTTATCAGCTGTAAGAGTTCTTTGGTGGAGTTTTTGGGGTCGCTTACGTATACTAACATATCATCTGCGAATAGGGATAATTTGACTTCTTCATTTCCAATGTTTATCCCTTTGATTTCCTTTAGTTGTGTTATTGCTCTAGCAAGAACTTCAAGTACTATATTGAAGAGATATGGTGAAAGTGGACATCCTTGTCTTGTCCCTGAGTTTAGAAGAAATGCTTCAAGCTTCTCTCCATTTAATTTGATGTTGGCCACTGGTTTGCTGTATATTGCCTTTATTATTTCTAGGTACGGTCCTTGTATGCCCGTTCTCTCCAGGACTTTTAGCATGAAGGGGTGTTGGATTTTGTCAAATGCTTTTTCTGCATCTAGCGAGATTATCATGTGGTTTTTTTTCTTTCATCTTGTTGATATGGTGAATTACATTGATAGACTTTCGTATATTGAACCATCCCTGCATTCCTGGGATGAAGCCTACTTGATCATGATGTATGATATTTTTGATGTGTTCTTGAATTCGGTTTGATAGTATTTTATTAAGTATCTTTGCATCTATTTTCATGAGGGAGATTGGTCTGAAGTTCTCTTTCTTTGTTGGGTCTTTGTGTGGTTTAGGAATCAGAATGACAGTGGCCTAATAGAATGAGTTTGGCAGTGTTCTTTCTGTTTCTATGTGGTGGAAGAGTTTGAAGAGTAATGGTGTTAGCTCCTCTTTGAAAGTCCGGTAGAATTCCGTGCTAAAGCCATCTGGCCCTGGGCTTTTTTTGGTTGGGAGATTATTAATGACTGTTTCTATTTCCTTAGGGGTTATTCGGCTGTTTAAGCTGTTAATCTGATTTTGATTTAGTTTTGGTAGGTGGAATTTATCGAGGAAATTGTCCATTTCGCTTAGGTTTTCAAATTTGGTGGAGTATAGATTTTTAAAGTAGGACCCGAATATTTTCTGGATCCCCTCGATGTCTGTTGTTATTTCTCCCTTTTCATTTCTGATTTTGTTGAATAGTGTTCTTTCCCTTTGCCTTTTAGTTAATTTGGCTAGGAGTCTGTCTATTTTGTTGATTTTCTCAAAGAACCAACTCTTGGTTTCATTGATTCTTTGTATAGTTCTTTTTGATTCTAAGTTGTTGATTTCAGCCCTAAGTTTGATGATTTCCTGCCTTCTGCTCCTCTTGGGCGTGTTTGCTTCTTTTTTTTCCAATTCACCCAACTTAGCTGTTAATTCACTAATATGAGCTGTCACAATTTTCTTTTTGAATGCACTTAGTGCTATGAACTTTCCTCGTAGCACAGCTTTTATTGTATCCCATAGGTTTGGGTATGTTGTGTCTTCATTGTCGTTGGATTTTAAGAAGTTTTTGATTTCCTTCTTTATTTCTTCCCTGACCCAGTGGTCATCCAGCAAGGAGCTGTTCAATTTCCATGTGTGTGTAGGCTTTCTGTTGATTCTTTTGCTGTTGAAGACCAGCTTTATTTCGTGGTGGTCTGATAAAATACAAGGGGTTATTTCAATTTTCTTGTATCTGTTGAGGCTGTCTTTGTGTCCAACTATATGGTCGATTTTGGAGAAGGTTCCGTGGGGTGCTGAGAAAAAGGTGTATTCCTTTGTGTTTGGGTGAAACGTTCTGGAGATGTCTGTTAGGTCCATTTGTTTCATGATCTCTGCTAGACTCAATATTTCTCTGTTTGGCCTCAGTCTTGATGATCTTTCCATTGTTGTGAGTGGGGTGTTGAAGTCTCCCACTACTAATGTGTTGTGATCGATGTGCGATTTAAGTTTTAGAAGTAAGCTGGGCGGTGGTGGCGCACGCCTTTAATCCCAGCACTTGGGAGGCAGAGGCAGGCAGATCTTTGCGAGTTCAAGGCCAGCCTGGTCTACAAAGTGAGTCCAGGACAGCCAGGGCTACACAGAGAAACCTTGTCTCGAAAAACCAAAAAAAAAAAAAAAGTTTTAGAAGTGTTTCTTTTACAAAAGTAGGTGCCTTTGTATTTGGGGCATAGATGTTCAGTGTTGAGATTTCCTCTTGATGAATATTCCCTTTGATGAGTATATAATGCCCTTCTTTGTCTTTTTTCATTAACTTCAGTTGGAAGTCTGTTTTGTTTGATATTAGGATGGCTACTCCAGCTTGCTTTCTGGGTCCATTTGCTTGGAAAACCTTTTCCCAGCCCTTTACTCTGAGGTAGTGACTATCTCTGGTAGTGAGATGTGTTTCTTGTATGCAGCAAAGGGATGGGTCTTGCTTGTGGATCCACTCTGTAAATCTGTGTCTTTTTATTGGGGAGTTGAGACCATTGATGTTGATGGATATTAGTGACCTGGGGTTGTTGTTTCCCATTAGTTTGGTATAGGTGATGGTCCTGTGTCTCTTTTGGTTTAGTTGCTGAGGGGTTTTCTATTTCCTTTGTTTTCTTGGGTGAAGTTTTCTTCTCTGGGATGGAATTTTCCTTCTAGGATTTTCTGTAGGGCTGGGTTTGTGGGGAGATATTGTTTAAATTTGATTTTGTCATGGAATATCTTGTTTTCTCCATCTATGTTGATAGTTTTGCTGGGTATAGTAGTCTGGCTGGGCACCTATGATCTGTCAGGACTTGTAGGATATCTGTCCAGGCCCTTCTAGCTTTTAAAGTTTCTGAGGAGAAGTCAGGTGTAATTCTGATGGGTCTGCCATTGTATGTTACTTGGCCTTTTTCTCTTACAGCTTTTAATATCCTTTCTTTGTTCTGTACATTTGGTGTTTCAATTATTATGTGGCGAGAGGAGTTTCTTTTCTGATCTAATCTGTTCGGTGTTCTGTAAGCCTCTAGGATTTTTATTGGCATCTCCTTTTTCAGGTTTTGGAAGTTTTCTTCTATGACTTTGTTGAAGATATTTCCTGGACCTTGGAGTCGGGAGTCTTCTCTTTCCTCTATGCCTATGATTCTTAGGTTCCGTCTTTTCATTGAGTCCTTGATTTCTTGGATGTTGTGGGTGAGAGATTTTTTAGCCTTCTCATTTTCTTTGGATGTTGTACTGATTTCTTCCATGGAATCTTCCATGCCTGAGATCCTGTCTTCCATCTCTTGCATCCTATTGTTGATACTCACATCCGTAGTTCCTGTTCTCTTCCCTTGGTTCTCCACTTCCTCTTTTAACTCTGACTGTGTTTTCTTTATTGTTTCAATTTCTATTTTCATGTCTTGTATGGTATTGTTCGTTTTGTACATTTCCTTCTCCAGCTTACTTGTTTTTGTCTGAAAAATCTTTCATTGCTTTGTCTTTTTCCTGTTCAAGCTCTGTCACCTTGGCTTGGAGCTCTTTAATGGTATTGTTCATTGTTTTGGCTTGTAAAATTGTGGCTTCTTTGAATACCTTCATAGATTTAAGTTCTTCTTGAAGGGACTTTATTACTTTCCATAATGCAGAATTGTCATCGTTTTCATGTGTTACTGTTGGTGTGAGGTCATCCGAATTGGATGAGCTAGGATAATTCTGTTTTGTTGGAGTCATATTTCCTTGATTTCTATTTTTTCTTGGACCTTTGGCCATGTGTGTGTGTTTAGCTGTCTGTTCTTGTCGTTTTCTGTGTTTGGATCCACAGGGGATGCTTTGGTGAAGTAGTCGAATTGCTTGGCTATCTGTCCTTGCTTACAGGGTGATCTCAGGGTCACTGTGCTTTTAATAGCCTGAATCGTTGTGAGCTGGTGCAGCCTATTCCCAGGTAGTGAGTAATGGTCCGGGATTGTTACACTGCTCCCAGTTCAGACTTCTCTATTTTGCACACTGAGTGATCAGCCTTCAATGGTTCTAATGGTATGGACCTGTTTGCCCAGGCACAGATTTTGTGGGCTTTGTTTGTCGTCACGGAGGTTGACAGGGCCCGGCTCCACATCTAATGTGTCTGGGTTTACCCGAATATAGCTATGGTCCCCTGGCTTCTGGTTACCCACTAGGCTTCTCCGCCACAGGCCTGGCCGCTTCCCTCCCTATCTGCTCCGCCTTGGGTGGGCGGAGCTTCGGCCCCTCCCGCCTTCTGAACCGGCCTCCCGCCCTAGCTGCTTTGCCGTGGGTGGGCAGAGCTTTGGTCCTTCCTGCCTTCTGAACAGGCCTCCCACCCTAGCTGCTTTGCCGTGGGTGGGCGGAGCTTTGGCTCCTCCCGCCGTCAGAGCCGGCCTCCTGCCCTAGCTGTTTTGCCATGGGTGGGCGGAGCTTCGGCTCCTCCTGCCTTCAGAGCCGGCCTCCCGCCCTAGCTGCTTTGCCGTGGTTGGGCGGAGATTCGGCCCCTCCCGCCAGCGTCCGCTTCCCTCCCCAACTGCTCTGTCTGCCCACCTTCCGCTCTTGCTCGAGCGGATGCGGATCACCCGCTGAGCGCCCTTTTTCTTCGTCTTGAAAAAACAAAATAAAACAAAAAAAACACACAAGACTTCAACTATTCTGCAAAATTTCCTAAATAGTTATAAGGTCTTCCTGAGGTGTGGGAAGCCCAGTAGGCTAGTGGGAGATCGCCATGTGGCCTTTGATTCTGCCTGCTGTGTGTTGGGATTGATCTTACCAGGCGCCTCTCCAAATGGGAGTTCCCGAATCCCAGATTTAGTGGCTTACGTGTCTGCGAGAGATGGGGGAGAGCCTTGCCCTGGGACTTTTAACAGTCCCTTGGGAGCTGTGCGTGTTCCCAGAGGGGCCAGACCCTCCGATTTTTGCACAGTGTCCCACAACTCTGTGTTTTCTACGGCTCTTCTCTCCCACATTCAAAATGCATCCGTGCAGTTCGCCGCCATCTTGGCCCCCCCCATGTTTTTAATTCTTAAATTTTTAAACTACATCTCTAATTGTTTGAATTGTTCTTTACTCGAAACTGACATACCAAAAGCACAATTTAAGAACAAAACACAGATAAAGTTTGAAAAAAGTACTTCAACTGCTTCTCTTGAAATTTACTAGTGATATAGCTGGGTGGTGGTGGCACCTGTCTTTTTTTAATTATTAATTTATTTGTTTATTTTGCACTCCAATCACCACTCCCTCCCAATCCCCCCCATCTACTTCCCCTATATTCCTCCCACCCCTACCTCACCCCTGACCCAGTACTAACCCACTCTGGCTCATCAAATCGTATCAGGACTAAGTGCCTCCTCTTCCTCTGAGGCAAGACAAGGCAGCTCTGCTAGGAAAATGGGATCCAGAGGGAGGCTACAGCATCCAAGTCAGAGACAGATCCCGCTCCAATTGCTAGGGAATCCACTTGAGGACCAAGCAGCCCATCAGCTTCATAAGTGTAGTAGGCCTAGGACCAATCCATGCATTTCCTGCATGTTCTTTGGTTGGTGGTTCAGCCTTTATGAGACCCCTTGTGCCCCAGTTAATTGGCTATGTGGGTCTTCTTGTGATGTCCTTGATCCCTCTGGTTTCCTCAAACCTTCCCCTAAGTCTTCCTCAAGACTCCCTGATTTTCGCCTAATATTTGTCAGTCTCTGCATCTGTTTCCATTATCTGCTGGATAAAGCCTCTCAGATGGCAGTAATGTTGGGTTCCTGTCCAGATCCCTCTCTCCATTCACTTCTGATGTCTATTTTATTTCCCCTACATATAGGGATTCATCCCTTGAGCCCTCCTTGTTACTTAGTTTCTTTGGGTCTGTGGATTGTTGCAGAGTTAAGCTGTACATAATGACTGATATCTGCTTATGAGTGAGCAAATACCATGTGTGTCTTTTTGGGTCTGCATTAGTTTACTGAGGATGATCTTTTCTGGTTCCATCTATGTGTCTACAAATTTCATGATATCCTTGTTTCTGATAGTGGAGTAGTATTCCATTGTACAGATATACCACACTTTCTTTATGCATTTCTTGGTTGAAGGACATCTGGGTTGTTCCCAGTTTCTGGCTATTATTAATAAAGCTGCTACAAACATAGTTGAATAAATGTCCTTGTGGTTTAGTGAACCATATTTTGGGTATAGCTCGGTCTGGAGGTAGCATTATTCCCAATTTTCTGAGAAAGCACCAGATTGATTTCTAAACATGTCTTTAATCCCAGCACTTGGGAAGCAGGGGCAGGTGGATCTCTATAAATTTGAGGCCAGCCTGGCCTACAGAGCAAGTGCTAGAACAGCCAAAGTTACAAAGAGAAACCCTATCTGGGAGGAAGTTACTAGTAATATAAAGAATCTAAAAGGTAATAATGTGCTTAGGGCTTTTAATAAAATTTTCTTGATTAATAATTTTTTTTTTTTTTGGTTTTTCGAGACAGAGTTTCTCTGAATATCTCTGGCTGTCCTGGACTCGCTTTGTAGACCAGGCTGGCCTCGAACTCACAAAGATCCGCTTGCCTCTGCCTCCCAAGTGCTGGGATTAAAGGCGTGCGCCACCACCGCCCGGCGATTAATAATTTTTAAGATGAAGTCATAAAGGTCATCATCTAAAAGAGGATATACTGAGGTTTTGGAGATTAAACTTTTTTTTTTTTAATCTGATTTAGTGAAGACATAAAGTATATATTTGTTAACTGTGCTTAATGTCTTCAAAGGGTCTAAGAACTCTGTCAGAGGGACACATCTTCTGTGGCTTCGGTAAGTGCAGATTCCACTTTTAAAATCTCATTGTAAAAATGTCGTTTGCTTTTCTGAGAACACGGCTCCTGTTGCTCCTCTGTGGAGTGGACTGTCCCTGCCTGGACATAGATATCTGTCATAACTGGCTACCCCAAATTTATCCCTTTCAACCCAACCAGTGTTCAACCAGACAAATGGAATGGGTTGTTTTAAAACGTCCGTTCTTTCAATTTTTGGCTATGTTTCATGTGACGAGCTCCAGAAGAGGTGACTCAGTATCCCAGTCCCCATGGAGAGCAGACAGGTGTCCTGCTCTGCAAATAGTCTTCAGCTCTCTGCAACAGGGATCTCTTGTAGGACACAGTAAACAGCAATAATTGCAAAGGTGATAAGTGTGGATCCCATCCCTCAACAGCAGATGAGGGCCATTACAAAATTCCACACTGGGTCAAAATTCAGGGAACATGTGACTGTGGGGTTCCCGATGCCAGCGGACGCGCATGCAAAAGAGCTCTTACACCTAAGATTCCAGGCACATAGTGGAAAAGAGGCAGAAAGATTCTTAGAACCAGAGGACAAAGATTTCTGTTATGAAATAGTAGTTTCTGTTTTTGACAAGGGAGCTGCACCTGTGAATGAAATCTCAAAAATATGGTCACCTAAAAATGACCTATACAATGACAACATCAGTTGGCCTGCCAACGTGGATGGAGACCCAGCCTCCAGATGAAGAGCTATAGACAATTATTGGTTACTGAGAGAGGGAGAACCAGTTTTCTCCAAGGATAATGGGTTATCTAAGTGGGTATTCCTATAAACATACACATGAGCCACACTGAATGAATTCAACAGGCAGAAATATTTATATACACATATACACACATATACATATGTGCATGTGTTATATACATAAACATATATAACAATAATTAAAGAAGTCATGAATTTGAGAGGGAGGAAAGGACACAGGAAGAATCGGAGGGGTAAAAGGAGGGATGGAAATGATGCAGATACAGCACTCATGGGTGAAATTCTGAAATAAGTAAAAAAAAAAAAAAAAAAAAGCCAAGGTATAAAACATAGATCCAACTTCAGTTGTCAAATTCAACAGGCAGGAAATCATTCGTCAAATATTATATAGGCTTGTGTCCCTGTCTCTGAGATGCCACTCCCCTTTGTGTGGACTAGACAGGCATTTCTGGGTTGTCCTCACTCTCAAGCATGGTTCTGAAGGCTGCCTTCTTCCAGGACCACAGAATAAATCCCTCACCATCGCCTCTATTTGGAAAGTGAGGCGCATTGGGGAAATAGCCAAAGACAGGCGATCTTGGGTTAGAGCAGTGTTCTTTTTAATGTGAGAGAGTAAAAGACACCTTGTCTTGCATCACCGTTTCTAGAGCTGCCAGGAAGGCAGGGTGAGGAATTCTCAAGAGAACTAGAGACCAGACCCCTGGAGAGAGATGCTGAATCCAGACATAGGCCTGGGCAGTGGATAATAACAATGGAAGGGGAGACCTTTGCATGTCAGGGACATCCCACAGGAGTAACTGTTCCTGCCCACAGGTACAGCAAAGTCTAGTAGATGGGAAAGATCTGGAAGTCTAGAGTCCTGAAGCAAGGAGAAGTATAGGATTCCAGGAATGCGGTGGTGACGACTGGTTGAACAAGTGTGTCTCTGCTCTGCCTGGACTGTATGAACACAGTTCTTGACTTAAGGGCATGGCCAAATATCTAGTAGATGATCCATCTGTGTTCACAAAAGAGATTTAGACAAGACTTAACATTCAAACTTAGAAAAATTCAATATGATGGCTAACTATAATTAGTGTGTTGGGATGGGGAAGTAACTCCCTCAGTAAAGTGTTTACCACACAAGAATGAGAACTTGGGTTTATATCTACAGTACCCATGTAAAAAGCCAGGTACAGTGCAGGAGTCTGTAATCCCAGCACTAGGGAGCCAGAGATAAACTTTCCTGGAGCTTACTGACTGGGCAATAGAGGTGGTCTCTAGCTTTTGAGAGACTCTCTCTCAAAAAAGAAAATAAGGAAAACAATGATTAAGGAAGATATTCAACATCAATATCTGGTCTCCAGGTGTGTGTGGATCAGTTTTTGTTCATTTGACATAAACTAGAGTCTTCTAGAAAAAAAAAAAAAGGAGTCACATTGGCCTATGGGCATGTCTGTGAAATGTTTTCTGATTTGTTCATGTGGGAGGGTCCAGCCTACTGTGGACTGTGCCTGGGCTGGTGGGCCTGGGTTGTTAAGAAATCAGACTGTGAAAGGCATGGGAAGCAGTGTTCCTCCACGGGCTTTGCTTCATTCAGTTCCTGCTTTCAGGTTCCTTCTTGAGCTACTGCTGTGGATTCCCTAGGTGATGGGCTGTGACCCGCAGGCCAAATAAACCATTTCCTCCCCAAGTTGCTTTTGGTCATGGTGTTCATAAAAGCAACAGAAACTAAAGAAGCACAGCACCCAAACACACATGCGCCAGCATGTCCATGTGCACACATCCACACAGATGCATGCATGCATACACATACACATAAAGAAAAATATAAAGTGATAGTACCGAGTATCTCATTCTCGCATACACATCCTCAATAGCCAAAAAGAAACCATGTACATTTGCTATCTCCTGCAAAAAAAAAAAGACAATTAAAATAAAAGATGGATATTCAGATTATTTTTCCTAGTTCTGGATAATATCTGCTAAGTGATATGAAGATAGGAGACCATCTGCAAGCAATAGAAAAGAGAACTGGGCTAGCCAAGTTGAAAGACTGGGATTTTTCTGTGTGGTGGGTTCAGCCATATACTCCCTCCCACTGTGCTTAAGGTTTGGTGCTCTGGACAAATTAGCTGCAAATGCATCCTAGGTTTCTTCACTGCTCCTGCAGATGACCATATGGATGTGCCCACGGCTAGGCTCTGGGAGAGACTAACCCCCAGTGCATGCACTGTTATGGGGTTCCCAATGGTGTCTGGTGGCTGGCCAGCACTGTCTTTTTGTAACTTTAGATTGTCCGAGAAACATGAAAAAGGAACTCCCAGGGAATGGAGTGTGACGAGAGAGGTAGATCTTGAGCAAGAACTTCCAGCTGACCACCCATTTGTCTCCAGCCTACAGCCTTGAGCTACTGCGCGCCTGCAAACTTCTAGTTGTTTTCTGAGACTGAGCTGTTGTCTTGGAGCCACTCTCCAGAATGCCTTGTAGAACAGCACACTGCGAGTAGTCATGTATTGGCTGCAACACCCAAGGGATTCAAAGAAAGGATCCATCTGAGTCTGGAAAACTCAATAGCTAGTGTGAGAGTGGGGACTGACTCAGTTGGTAAAGTGGTGGCTTCACTATAGGGATCTGAGTTTGGATGCCACCCCCTATTCCCCTCACACTGGTTGTGGTGGAGACAGGCACATCTCAGGGCCTCACTGAGCTCTGTGACAGACCACGGATTGAAAGCGATAGTGGAGTTGTGTACTCACCTGCACTAGACCTGCACAAGATCAACCAGCATGGGTGGAAGAGGAGCTCATGAGCCTCCACGCCTGGCTGAGGAGCTACTGGCAACTGACCGTTAGTTCCAAAGGCATAGTTATTTTTATTTGGTGATGTGGCTGCTATCAGGTTGCCCATACTCTGGTGAATGGCCCCCACCCAGGCACCTGTTCCTGTACCATAGTTCCTGTTCACATTCAAAGGGATCCTACAGGTATGAGCCAGGGGCAACTCTTGGATCTGTTCACTCCAAAGTGTCTAGCCATTGACACTCAGCACCATGGAGGGTGTCCATGAGAATGAAAAGCATGGCATCCATGGAGTGAGTGGGATTTTTCAGTCAAGGATGATCACAGAGCATATTGAAAAATCTAGAATGCAGCCTATGGCTTTTCATTGTTTTTCTCTTTTCTAGAGTTTGAAGCTGAAGAGTAAAGAGATAAATGTGATTTTTAAAAATGTTTATTTATTACTTCAAGTTATGTCTCCATCACAGTCTCCTCCCTCCAGCCCTCCTTGGCCCACCTTCCCACTCTCTCCCCCTTTTCCCACCTATCCCACTCCTTTGGTGTGGGGTGCCCTACATATCAACCCCCTTCAGTTCAGCAGCCATATGAGGGCCAAGAACTTCCTCTTGCACTGGTAGGTTCACTAGGAAAAAGTATCCCATTAATGAGTAACAGAGTCTATGTTCCTGTTCCTTTCAGTCTGTTGGTTGTAGGATAGTTATCCTGTACTACATGGCTAAAATCCAGTTATAAGTGAATAGATGCCATGTGCATCTTTCTGGGTCAAGGGTAGCTCACTCAGGATGAGCTTTTCTAATTCCATTCATTTGACAGCAAATTGAATGATTTCCTTGTTTCTGATACCTGAGTAGTATTCCATTTTATAAATGTACCACAGTTTTTTTTTTAATCCATTCATCAGTTGAGGGACATCTGGGTTATTTCCAGTTTGTAGCTATTACAAATAAAGCTGTTATGAACATAGTTGAGGAGATGTCCTTGGGGATTGGTGAGGAATTGTTTGGATGTATATACCCAGGAGTGTTTTCTAAGATAAAGCCAGACTGATTTCCATAGTGGTTTCACAAGCCTGCACTCCCACCAGCAATGAAGTAGGGTTCCCCTTTTTCCACACCCTCACCAGCATGTGCTGTGATTTGAGCTTTTGATCTCAGCCATTCTGACAGGTGTGAGATGGAATCTCAGAGTCGTCTTGAGTTGCATTTCTCTGATGATTAAGGATGTTGAGCATTTCTTCAAGTGTCTCTCGGCCATTAGAGATTCCTCTTTTGTGAATTCTCAGTTTAGCTCTGTTCCCCATTTTTTGATTGGGTTGTGATGAAGAAGAAGAAGAAGAAGAAGGAGGAGGAGGAGGAGGAGGAGGAGGAGAAGAAGAAGAAGCTACATGTGGTCAAATTTCAGAAAGGTCAAAATCCAAATCCCAGGACTTGAAGAGCACTAGAGAGAGCATTAACACAATATGGTCACGAGATATAAATTGATGTTCTTCCTTTCAAATATTTTTACAGCAACTAAACTGCCGGCGCCGAAACAGTAATAATCACAACAGCAATGCATGACCATCTAAATGTTATTCAGTGAAAACCTGAACTCCTCCCATAATCTACTCTTAGAGTAAAATATATATATATACTATTACTTGTTACCAAATGAGTCAAATTTTTCATCAAATATACCAAATTTTAGAACACATCAGAACATTATCTACGAAAGGTTAGGTGAATTTATGTCCTCGTTTCCTTTCTTGTCACCTTGATAAATACCCTGACGAAAGCAGCTTAAGAAGAGAGAGGGCTTACTCTTCTCAGGGTTTAAGGAGTCAGTGTGTCCATCAGAGGACGTCAAGGCAGAGGGAGCTTAAAGTATCTTGTGGCATGGAATCCCCAGTCAAGAAGCAGAGGGGATGAATGCTCCCTCCCTCCTCATAGAGATGCTGGGAGATAGGTGGAGATAGTTCCAAATTCTGTCAAGTTGACAATTCACACTAATCATCACAGTGTTCCATGCTTGTTTGCTTCCTTCCATCTTTTCTTCTCTCCTTTCTTCCTTCCTTCCTTTATGCTTTCCTTCCTTTTCTTTTCTTTTTCTTTTTCTTTTTCTTTTCTTTTTTTTGTGCATTTTAGGTTTCTACGTTTTAGGTTTTTGAGATGGAGTCTCACATTGTAGACTAGACTGACCCAAACCCCACAGTTTAGCCCATATTGACAATCCTCCTGTCTTAGTTTTCCAACATCTTGGATTACAAACTTGAGCAATCACATCTACCTTATCATTTTTGTGATCTAGAAAGCATATCACTATGTTCTTATGCAAAAGAAAAATGACTCCAAGACTGACTTGGGTACTGTGAGAGATGAATCGGGATGATCATATGACAAAGTAAGGATGACATGTAGAAACAAAGAGAGTAAAAACTGAAAACACTCAATAGCAGCAGAATATTAATAGTATTAGTATTCAGGATAATGAGGCTGATTTAAAAACTCAAGCCATCTTACCAGTGAAGAGGTAGTGTAAAATAACTTGATAATAAAATTTAAAAATGCTTATTGAACTGAGGAATGAAACTGCAGATGCCAAAATCAAATGTGGGAAATACCACTTTGAATGAGTTGAAGGAAAAAGCCTTGCTGTACACTGTTACCAAGAACCAGTATGAAATGGTGAAAGCCTGTACAAATAAGGTGTTTCTGGGAAAGGCTGGGAGTTCCAACGAGTTCCATCCTTTCTCAGAATTAATCTATAAATTCAAGGTAATTACAATAAAATTCCTGACAGGAATATTTTTCTGTCATAATAACCCCACATTCATTGGAAAATGTCAACATCTTTCTATAAAGGATAGATATGATGGGGTTTTTCAAAGCAGAAGCCAAGGCATAGCAAAAAGCATCCTCTTGCCAGCTCCAAGATCCGTAGATAGAGAAAACAGAACACAGCATCCTGAAACAGAGCCAAGAAGATGGCAGTGGCATCCATCGATGTGAGGCAGGTGACACTGGGAAGACAGCCACACACTCTGGAGAAGTTTAAATTAGATCACCATGCCTCAGATAATACCAATGGGATTCAAGTTTATCATAAAACCAAAAGGAACAAAGAAAATACACAAATATCTGCACACTCTGATAGTGTGTGTGTCAGGGGGCGGGGGCTATCTGAGGATGTCACAAAAAGCAAAATCTACAGTGGAAGGGATCAGCACATTAGGCTGCCATATAAAGACATCACGCTGTGGTGGTGAAGAGAAAAATGCAGATAGTCCCTTGAGAAGAGTATGGGTCTTAAAGTGCAAAGGCAGAACTGCCACAGACTGATGAGAAACAAAAGCCTCTATGGAGACATGAGTCAAGGGCGTTTGCCCAGATAAACTGCATATTACTAAAAGTCTGTGATGGGAAGTGGAAAGATGGCTCTGTGGGGGCCAAATCTGTGGGCAGAAGGATCTATGGGACTTGTTGTCTTCCAGCCTTGTTCTCAGCTCAGTGAGAGATACTGTTTCAAAGAATAAGACAGAAAGTGATAGAGAAGGACACCTGACATCCACCTCTGGCCTCTGTATACACACACACACACAAACACACACACACACACACACACATTCACATACATCATACTCACACACATAGATGCACAAACACATGAAGACCATGCTGTTTAAAGATGCAAAAATCAAACACAGTGAAGCATGCACCACCATTGTCTAGTAGAATGGAAAATATTCAAGATGGATAAAGAGATGATTATATAGAAGATATATAGATAGATGATATATAGGTAGATAGATAGACAGGTGATAGATAGGTAGGTAGGTAGATAGATAGATAGATAGATAGATAGATAGATAGATAGATAGATAGGCAGTTGGTGATGGTGGTAAAGAGAACACTTTAGTCTGTTGCCATTTGGGGAACAAAATGATACATCCTTGCATTTTTGTAATAAAAATCAAATACTATCTTAATTCTGGCAGTGTGCCCCAATCAAACCAACACACACACACACACACATGTTAATTTTCTGAGGCTATGATAAAACCCATGACCAACGACAAATTAAGGGAGACAGAATTTTTTTGGCTCATGGCTCCAAAAGAATAAGACCTTTCATAGTAGGGTGAAGGTGTGGCAGCAAGTGACCAGAATGGAGGCAGGAGTGGCAAAGGGAGAGCCTGATGACATTGAGAAGTTGCCAGGGTTTATTGTTAAACAAATCTTGTAAGACAACATGGGTTATATTTTATCTTTGTAAAATCAAATATTACATCTTCATGGAAAAAAATGCCATCTGCTTGGTCATCAAATATTCTCTCCTGAACATGGTTCCTAGGAGTTAAGGCTCAATTATGGGCTGAAGAGAGTAGTTTTGAGGGCTAGAGAAAGCCTCCCTCCATTTTTTTCCTGTGGAATTCAGAAGTGAGTTTAAGACTTCCTGTCCATGGTGAGCAAGGCCCACTTTCCTATTATGCACTCTAAACACGTGAATAAATTTGCAAGGATCCAGAGAGCCTGGTGCCTCAGGAATTCCAGGCATCCTGTGCCTCTAATTCATGACTCCCACCTAGACAGGATTCCAACCACATCTGAATCCCTTAGCATATGGCTAAACTATTACAAAGACATTGTGACCAAGAAGAAGTAGTTTGTGAATGTAGCCCGGATGGGTTATGCTTGGCTGGTCACACCAACGGGCAGAATGAGTGCAATTTTAAAAATATGAAATACAAATTTTTATCAAAGGAGAAGTAAAACGTTATAGCTTTAGGTTCATTAAACCCGGTTCACATTCTGGGATTCCAAAAATAAAGCATTGGCCATTTACAATTGCCGCTCGACGAGATTGCTGCCAATGAAACCCCAGAGACTGGGGGGGCAGTGCACACAGGGCTGTCCTCGTCTCTCCACAGTGCTGGCCTGGGATGGACCAAGGAAGGTGTCCACACTACCCCCCTCCCCGGAATGCAGTTGTCAACAGCAGCTCAAGTTCACCCCGGTGCAGACAGCCCAGCACACCCCAAGCTTTCTTTGGCAGTCTCTAAGCTCACCCCTAGGACTGTGTTCTGCTAAGCTCATTCTCAAGGCTATTGCTGACTGAGGAAACTCGGTTGACCTGTGTGGCCTAGCTGGTGGTGTGCTGGTCACCACACCACAAGCCACCTGACACTGTCAGATTTGCGGACTGACACTGGCAAATCTGCCTTATGATGGATGGGTCCTTGTAGAGTGGAGAGGTGGCTGGAAAGCAAGGTCCTGTGTCATTTGTGGGGTCTACCAGGCAATGTTGTCCTTTCTGGGCCACAGCACCTCCACAAGGGAAGAATTGGAACAATCCACCTAGGACTGGCTACTAGGAGGGGCTCTGTCTCAATGCATAGGAACTGGCTCTCGGATGATGAATACAGTTGTAACAAGCTGGCTTACATTCTAAAGAGGAAGATATATCCTTCCTCTCTCTCTGTCTGCCTTTGTATCTCCGTATCTGCCTCTCTCTCTCTCTCTCTCTCTCTCTCTCTCTCTCTCTCTCTCTCTGTCTGTCTCTCTCTATCTGTCTCCTACTTGTATACTTGGTCCTCAGAGGCGGGGCTGGGTGCTGTTTGTGCTGTTTCGGAAGGTTGTGGAACCCTCAGAAGGTAGATCCTGGATGGATGAAATGGGTGTCGAGGAAAGTACTTTGAGGATTTACAGCCCCACCCTCGACCTGTTTGCTTTCTGGGGAAGCAACATGAGCAGAAGTCTCAAGCTTTTGTACCCTGCCTTTCCCTCCATAATGGCCTGTGTCACTTCTTAAACTGATCCAAAGTAAACCCTTCCTTCCTTCCTTTAAGTGGCTTCTGTTGAGTATTTGATCTTGGCCACAAAACCTCCCTAATATCCAGAATTCTAGCTTCTGACACTCACCCAAGGCCAAGGTGAACCTTCGGGCACCAGCTGAGCCTTTGCTTTGCCACCGTCATCACGCTTTTTCCTGTGGTCTGCCCACAATCCACCACCTCTGATATCCCCCCAAATCCTCCGCCCAGCTCTCCCAAAAAGCCTTCAGCAATTGATTCTGGGGTGGATATGGGAGGAAAAGCCTCTTTTAAGATTTACTCTTAAATCAAGGTATTTTGTTTTTGCCTGGAATACGAGTTGAGCTACAAATATTGATCAAGAGCACTAGCCAAATGAACCTACCATGTTCCTACTCACAATATAGTCATTATTTTTTATTGATCAAAAGAATTCAGAACCCTATGAGATAAACAATTATATCACCAATAAACTCTAAACAGCAGCATTTAAAATGAACTTTGTGAATAAACGGAGTCACTCAGAATCCTGTTGCGCACTAACAAAAACAGTTCTGACTCCTCTCCCCGCGCTGGGCAGACTCTGGAAGCTGAATACATCAGTTTTCAAAGTGGTTACTCTGCTGACCCCTAGTTCTTGCTTCATTTGACATCAGAGCTCTGGCGATTTTCATTTTGAAAAATCTCTTTTCTTTCCTTTGATAAGAGGGCTGTCATTAAATAATATTAGCAGATGACAGGAGGCAAGGTCTGCAATACTTGTTCTAATTGCAATAAAAGCGTTCTCCGCTGAGAACAAGGGCTCCTGCTCACCTAGAACTGATCTTGTAATTCAAACACAGCCTGGCTGTGAAATCTCTCCAGCGAAGCCCTTATGAGCTACATCATCTTAAATGCAGGCAGTGGAAACCGGGGAGATATTGCTAATAACAGAGCTGCATTAATTAATTGCTATAAAATTTGCAAAATAAAAAGAACACTGGGAACAAAGCGATATAATATTTACCAGTGCTGAAAATTAGAAATAAATATTCAACATGCCCTTTTGACTCACACAAGCAAGGCAGCTTGAAATAATAAGGGATGGCAAAGTCTTTTACACGGGAAAAGCTAATGATTTCTGCATTTTGCTGCTGGTGAAGAATTGAAGGATGGCTGATTGGCTGATTTGAATCTTCCTTCAATCTCCCATCAATAAAACAGAGACAAGGCAGGGGTGAAAGCTGATCTGGGAGAGTCGTGTTTCTATAATTGCTTTTTCCCCTCAGGCATTTGAAATCCAGAGGGTCAGTAGTTCTTGTGAGAAGACTGGGGGAGCTAAGGGGCCCCCCATCAAAACCCTGAGACACAAATTAATTTGTTTATGGGGCTCAGAGTCTCATTTGCAGAGAGAACACACATGACAATTTCTAGTGTTATAACCCAATTAAAGATGGAGTCGAGTAAAATATTTATGCAAACTTTACCAAACCCAAAGATTTTAATCCCATTTGAGAGGTTAGCTGACTTGTGGGACCAGAAACAATTCTTAAGTCGAGCATCTGCACCAAGACTCTGGAAGGCAAACTATTTTTCTTTAATTTAAGTATTACTACATGCATCTGTCTGAGTACCTGTTAGTGAGTCTAATTAAGGAGAACTAATCTCTTGCCACATTTTCTGAGTCTTCTTGGCTATTAGCTAAGACCAATTTCCTTATGCAAATATTCTGTAGCCTTCTTTTTTTTTTTTTTCCTTTCCTACTTTTCCAAAAACTGACAAATAGAAGTGAAAACTTCAATTTCTTGAGATTTTACAGCCTGCTACCAACAAGCCTACCTGGGACAGATTCAGGCTCAGTCCCATAAAGGTGGTCTTTAATAAAATTGTCGTTAAGTACCAGGAAGGAATGAGGCTGGAAAAAAGGACAAAATAAGAAAATGTAAGTGTCCAAAGTGCTGACTGTCTGGAGCCGGTCCTTGATCACTAAGTTACTGTCATATTACAAATGCCTTTACTAGTGTTGCAGAGGAAGCTTTTCCAGGGCTTTGTTGGGGCACACCACTTTCCCTGCTAGAAATAATGAGACAGTTGGAATTTCAGCACCTAAAGCATCCCATTCCTGACTTGGGACCAGGACTCAATACTCTTGTCTTACTTTTGAGAGTGGCATCCTCTGGCCCCTAGTATCCAAGGGCACCCATGCCCTGAAGGCCAATTGGAAGACTGGACTCCAACATGTGATTCCCTAAGAGCTCCGGAGAGGCCTGGCTAGCTAGCTGGCCTTGTTGCCTGGCAGAGTGCTAAACGTGGACAGAGTGGGTGAGGTTGGGAGCTCTGTTTCCTCTGCAATCCAGAAGAAGTAAAGCACAAGTTAATCAGGAGCATCCCTCTGAGGGTGGGGAGTTTCTCTCTCAGGTAGCCACTTTTCCATAAAGCCAGGGAGTGTGCATCAAGGTCCTCAGAGCTCACTCTGGACACAATCTTTTAAATTTTTATTTTGTTAGGATGTGTGTGTGTGTGTGTGTGTAATTCACCATTTTAAGTGTGTATTTCATTGTTTCCTTTTAAATTTTTATTATTTTTATTTTATGCACATGGGTTTTATCCTGCATGTATGTCTGGGCACCGTGTGTGTCTGTACCTGGTGCCCCAGAGGCCAGAAGAAAGCATCAGATCCTCTGGGACTGTAGTTAGTGATGGTTTCGAGCTGCCATGTGGGTCCCGGGAATCAAACCCAGGTCCTCTGCAAGAGCAACCAGTGCTCTTACTCGCCGAACCATGTCTGCAGTCCCCTGTGTACCTCACTGGTACAATGTCCACAGTGGTGCACTGTTACCATCTTATGTACCTTCAAAAGTTTCACCTTGTCCAAAGTAGGCAGTGAAACCATTAGGGAATAACTCTGAGTCCCTTCTCTGGGTCCTGGGTAACTTCTCACATTTCCCCTCCTGGAGTCTGGCTATCAGGGAGAAGGGGGGAAAGAGTTGCAGAGCGTCCCATGTAGATAAAGAAGCAGGGACACAAATGAGAACTACCCAAGCGCCGTAGAAGAAGGGGCCTTCCACAGTTGATGTGGGACAGGACCCACATTCCTGTATACAGGAATACAGTTTTGGCCTCCCAACAAGAAGGCCAAGCAAGGCAGGGAAGGAGGTGAGGGATTAAAGGGGACACAGCCAGCCGGTGTGCTCAGATATTTCCATCAGAAAGTCCACAGAGGAAGAAGCTCCCAGATAAGCACCATCTCCCTGCAGGTGGAGTTGCAAAATCTGCACTTGGGCATAGGTAAGAGGCTGCCCCAGCAAGGCCTCACAAGTACTGGAGTCCAGGATCCAGGCTCCAGAGTTTCTGACCACAGTTCTGCCCACATGAGCCTTGCAGCTGGCATCAGCGAGATTTGATGCAACTCTGCAAAGCAGACTGAAAACAAATGAGAAAAAAAAATGCCAAATAAAGATGGAATAAATGGATTAATTTCCATTCAGATCCCATTTGGAATCCAGGCAGGCACATAAGAGGCCACCTATGTCAATGCCCAGCCCAGCGCCTACATGATCTCGAACTTTGAGACACACCCAAAACTCCTGACCCCTCTTGTCTGGGAAATCCCCTTCATGTAATTGGGTGATGCTTTCTTTTCTCCAGGGCTCCGTGTTGTGAGGCCGGTGTGTGAGAAAATGGCTATAATACATATTATTTTAAAACTACATCTGACCCATTGCAAGGGTCCCCAGTGTTCCATAAACTGCTCACCTACCCAGGAAGAACTTAATGGGAGTCAGCCATAAATCAGCACATGTCACATTTGCATTGGTTTACTCTTGACCTATCCTGGAGCTGCTGAATGACCTTATGTGACATGTGGTTGAGATGGCCTTGGCTCACTTTGTGACACTTAGGGTGCCAACCAATTAAATTCACTCCATACTTACAGGGTAGACAAGAATGAACCATTCCAGTTACCACTCAATCAAATATCACGTTTGACTTTTTCCCTAAGGGCCCACAGAATGAAGTCCCAGGAGTGGAGGTCAAATCACCACTTTATTCCTAGGTTTTTCTACATGTGTTTTTGAAAAGAAAGAATTAAAAAAAAAAAAAAGAGGAACCTGTGAATTTTAATTTTCCTGATGGTTGTTCTGAAGCCTACTCTTGGAGGATTTTAACAGGAGAGAGGCTCAGTAGGACACAGAGGGACCACTGGATTTGGCCATGACCACATCAGAAATTCTCAATGTGTGTCTCCTAAGTTCAGGCTATTCTCAAGGCCACCAGCCAATGTAGGGAAAACTCACAGACACACTTCAATGTCTTTTTCTTTATGTCATAAAAAATAACAGAACAACAAAATGACATCTGAATTGCATCTTTCTGGGTCAAGGGACCTCTTTTTATTAGATGTTTCATGCTTCTTATCTGAACGGTTAGTTTTTGGATGCTTTTCTAAAGAGGGGAAATGGGATATATACAGGGGATGGAGGGCACAGGCCTAGAGTAAGGGGGACCCTACAGTTGGAGAAGGCAGGTAATACAGCGGAAATCCTTCTTAGTAAAGATGAACCTGTTGTTGACTTAATTTTAATCTTTTAAAATTATATCGTCCTTTGAAAATTCCACCTGCCCTCTCTAGAATGGTAGTTGTGTGAGTATTAATGTCGTGTTCAAAGCTCTCCCTGCCAGTCTCCTTTGTCATAGCTGGCCTGTGCAGAAGGGCTCTTAGGTAGTGAACTTGGTTGAAGATGATGCAGAAAGCTAAGTAGTTCCTCCTGTCCTCTGTCACATCACATGCTCTTGCATCCCTCCTGGCCTGTGCATGGGTCTCTAAGGGAGAGCTCAGCAAAGCTCTGCCCAATGCACGCCCTCCCATAGAGCCTGCAGGAGGCACACCCTGAGGGACAAGGCTGTTCTTGGAAGTCAGGGTGTCTGTTTCTTTAAAAAAAAAAAAATGTCAGAGGGTACTTCTTTGAGCAGTGAAGAGTCACCATTTTTATTGCTAGAAAGTGTTAAACAACTCTCTCTCTCCAGCATGCATGAGCCCTCCAGTAAATTTACAATCGGTTTCTACCAGCTCAACACCCTCTGGTTTTCACACTTCTCAGCTGCTAAGGGTGTGCTGTGGGGCAGAAGTTTAAGCTATGATATTGGCACTCATAGCATAACATCAGTCGAAAACAACCCATTCTGTGTCCATCAGAGGGTGGCTGAAAGGGTCTGCTGCAGACAAGGAGCCCTTCTGATTCTAGAGTGAATTATCCTAACCCTTGTGACTCATCCTAATCCTGACTGTGTGTGCAGGGGAGAAAACATAATATAAATTCAGGGGGGATAAAAGGCCAAAAGGCCGGTGGAGAGGTAAATGGAAAAAAAAATAACTAAGAAGCTGGCACCCTAGGGAAAGGAGTTTGTGTCATGTTGCTTTATGCAAACATGGTTTTCAAATTAGAAGTCCGATATGGGCATCAAAGACACGTTTGTCACTGTGTTGACTTGAGAGATTTTCCAGCACCATGCACCATGTCTAAGGTTCGATTTTAAAACTTTACGTGTGCAATCAAAATAACTTCCTGCTGCTCATTAAAAAATAAGTCATACCCACCTGTGAATTGGTACCCATATCAGATCTGTCAAAACTTTACCTGTTATCTTGGGAGGAAAAAAAATTTAAAACTCAAAACCACAGGTATGTGTTAGTATAACTCTGTGGAATACATGATAGTCATTTAAAGTCATCCATCAGTGTATCTACTTGAAAATTTAACTCTCTAAGAAAGGAATTAATCAAGGTTAGAATTAAAGAAATTGTATCTCGGATATATAGAATAATATATATTATATATAAGAAATACATATAATATCAATTATATATATAAGCAAAATTAAACAAATTTCTAGTGGAGTGATACGTATAACATGATATTAAGATTAGTGATTTGGGGGTAAACAAAGGCCTTTCATAAGGGCTGTAACATATACTTAAACAAATTCATAGGGTGACCCCGGAGATCAATAATAAAATGGAATTTTATAACAGATTTAAAGAGCCAGAAAGGACCCACATTGGTGATGACAATCTGGATGTCTGCCCCCTGGCTGCAGGATCCCAGAGACTCTCAGGCATGGTCCTTGTCACAGTCTCCGAAACTCCAAATGGGCTCATCATGGGTTTCCTACAGTGTCTCATTCTAGAAAGAGGCCAATGCCAGAAACTTTCTAGGCTTCTTCACTGGCTACCTTGGTCCCCCTCCTTGTTTGTAAAATGGAAGTAAATTAAACAAATTAGAATTGTGCAGAAGCTCCGACATTTTGCCAAATCTCCATGCCGGCTTCTCGAAGCCTTAGCCATTAGCTCCCCGAGGTGGGCTTGGCGCAGCCTCTGTCTCCCACCGTAGCCCTCACCACTTGGAAATGTGTGTGGAAACAGCTTTGCAGATGGCCTCCTATGTTTTACAGGAAATATTACTTAAACATTGAAAAGGATCACATTTCCCTGTTAGGAATTACAGATCTGGATTTCATTTTCTCTCACTTTTCCCCGCTTCTCCAAAAGCCTGAGGGAAAAAAATGTAACTGTTATATATGAGATTCAGGAAGCATTTGGGAATTTTTTTAATACACCCCTAGTTTGTACATGACTCCTCATACATATTTACACACATGCACGCAAGGTATATTTACATATAGTCTATGGATACATGTGCAGTCACAAACATGGGAGTTGCATGGGAGTGAGAAACCCATCCTTCCTCGTTCCTTCTTTCTCATCTTTTTAATCTTCCATAGAACAAGAAGCAGAGTCATTGCTCAGCTCACTTGAATAACTGAGACATGAACTTGCCTCATGCCAGAGGGCCAAGAGTGCCTATCGTTGGGCCCTGATTAGCAATAAACAATTAGAACAGATGGTGCCCAGGTGAAGGTACAAAGGCCCCTGTGCCTGTTTCTCAGGCTTCCTCCACACCTCCATAATCTACAAGCAGGAACATGCTGAAAAAAGCTCTGCCCAGAAAAGCAGACCCTGAGTCCTTATCAAATACCTGTATCCCAACATTCTAGAGACCAAACCGGGGGCGGGGGGTTTGGGGGGGCCCGTGCCAACTTACACCAAGTTGCAGCTGAACCCAGGGACTTCCACTTGCATCAAGACAAGGCAGAGTTGTGTCCCAACCATGTCCCTTCTGCCTGCCACTCTGCCTGCTGAGATGGGCTCATAGCAAGCCAGTCCAGCTGAGACCAAAAGTGTCATCAAGTGCTCAGACCTGCCAACACTCAGAAATCCTCAGCCATAGTTTACATGTCAATGTTTCTCCTATGAACCCAGATGGAGAGATGACCCAGCCAAGCAATGACACTGTCTTCCATCATGGGGTCCTGAGGCATCTCTGAAGGCTATTGCAATCAATACAGCAGCAATAATCCATGCCCAGCTGTAAATATGGTGATGGAGAAAGGCAGGTTCAATGCCAAGCTTTTCATTAGACTTGCAGACGTTTCTTTACATTTCAAGTGTGCTTGCTCCAACAACACCAGGCACCATGCGGAGTCAGGCTGTCAGCTTGTGCACCACCTCACTGGAGGGGTTTCCCTCTATGTCAAAACATAATAAGCAGCAAGCCAGTGGTGATCCCAGCTTCCTGTGCTCAGGCACTTCTCCTCAAGACCTCAGAGGCTGTCTCTCTGGTTACAGCCGATCCCTGCCACCTGCTGTTCTCACACTGCTGCATGGTCCCGTTGCCTTACACCTCCAAGGCACAGTGCCTCTCCAGCACTGTGACAGAGACTTTCAAAATCTCTACCTTATTAATTCCCCTTCCCGTTTCCTATTTCCTTAGAAAATACCCTCTCTTCACCATCCTTCTCTCTGTGTCTTCCTTTTCGTTAACCCAAAACACATCTGTTTCTCCTAGCACAAACTCACTCTTGGGATAATGAATGGGATTCTAGATGTGTAGGAGAGCCAGGGACCCAGAACTCAACCTTTCTGATCAGAAAGGCCCAAGTATCTACTGCCTCCCTTCTCTGATCAGGGTTTCCTCAGCCTTTTTGTCAACTTGGCCGGCAAAGGCCTCCTTAGGGTGCTAACAAGGACCACAGAGGGGGGACCAGTGAGCTATCTAAGGCTATGGAGTCTACATTGGGCCAGCTCACCTGAGCCCCTACTCATAGCCTCATTCAAGAGACAGATGAAGATCTTAGGGTCATCCTCAGAGAAAGTTTCTGAGGTCATAGGTCACCTCAGCACACGTGTAGCCCTTTCTTTATATGCTCTGATTCTATTCAGGAGGGAAAGACAATCTGGACAGAGGAGGCCAGGTGAGGGACTAGGGTGGAACACAGAGGGTCTGACCCTCACATGGGCCTCTCTGAATGCACGACTTGAGCCTGACTCTAAAGCAGGGCAGATACATATGCTGTGCTGAGGGACACTCATCAGGCCCTGAGAGAGGACAGAGCAGCATGGTCATGGTTGCTCCACTGCAAAAGGGGAAAGAGAAGAATGGGACAGACCTGGGGAAATGAGGCAGATCTGCATGTAAGCAGACATATGCTAATTGAGAAGCCCAAATATGCAAAACCCTCAGCCTATGCACTGGCATATAGTCACACATACTAACATACTATGATATATACACATAAATGCTAAATGGCATTTCTTTTTTTTTTAAACATCTCTTTTTAAGAATGAGTGTATGTCTGTGTCTGTGTGCCATGTGTATGTGGTGGTGTAGTTGGCGTTAGAAGTGGTTGTGATCACTATTACATGGCTGCTGAGAACCGAACTCGGGTCCTTTGGAAGAGCAGCAAGTGCTCTTAACCACTGAACCATCTCTCCTGTCCCTGGTGTGTGTGTGTTGGGGGGTGGGGGGTTGGGTGAATGAATGGAAGAATGAATGAACAGGTGGCCGGCCGGTGCCTTCACTTTCACTGTGTTCATTTCTCTACTTGTTGAACAAACACAAATCCTTACTCTTTCCTGTCTTTTCTTCTTCCTCCTCCTTGCACTTCTCTTTGGAACTGACCTACATGTCCTATCCAGCACTAACGGCATTTCCATAGCAGGCAAGCAGGGCCAGGATAGGCTCTTCCCTGAGCTGTGTTCTATTGTTTTGGAGGTAGAGCTGCAGTGGAAGCTGACACCTCACCTCACTACAGGTCTCCCTGCTTAGAAGAGTGATGTCCCTTTCTGTGTTTACTTTGGGGAGGAAGGGGCAGGGACAATTGTTCCAGATGGAGCTTCACCTGTAACTTCAGATCCTTTCTTCTGTCTGAGCCACAGCTTTGATGAACGCCATATCTGAAACGTAATTATAAATCCGAGAAGGACTGAAATTATGGCAGGCTCAGCAGTCAGGAGTCAAGGAGGAGGTGATAGTAGACCCTCTTCAGGAGAATGGCTTGTGCAAACATAGCCTTTAGACCCTTTATTGTTAGCTGTCCAGACCCTGAGGGTCATGGCCACAGAGATCATTGTTAGCCTGGATGATTTTCATGGAGGATGCAAAAATATTTTCATCCTTTAACTTCTCTAAAATAGTGCTCAGTGTCCTGTGTGCTCCTAGAAGTGGGTGATTCTCACGGTCAAGTGACAGATTCACTCACGGCAATCATGACCTGCCAGAGCCAGCACCCTGAGAGAAGAGGTTTCCTGACACTGATTACATGAAGAAGATGAATTTCATACATAAATAAGATGAAGGTAGTCCAACAGAGAAGTAGCTAGGAGGTAGACAGAGATGAGAAGTGTGCAAAACTCGAGCCAGAACCATCTAGAAGAAATGCAGTTATGTTGCTATGTGCCCAGGGGCAGACTGAGCTGGATGCCAACCTTCTGGATTATTCTTTGCCAATCATTTCAATATGTATGAAATCCCAGCTCTCAGAGCCCCACTTGGAAGCCACATTTCTATAGCATCCCTTGCAGTGCCCGCCCTTTGTTGATAGTGGCTGCACTGGCTCCTTGCCTGTGTGTTCTGGGTACCTGACGTCCTTGTGTGTTCTTGGCTCCCACACTGAATCCCACCTGCACAGCATACAGCTTGACAAACGCTTGGTTGAACAAGGGCCCAGTGGACTGCCAAGTCCCACATTCAAGCACCACACTGTTGCCTCCAGGCTTCAAGGGTGCAGCTACTTGAAGCAAGCTGAGCATTCTGCGTGAGGCTCCCACATGTCATCCTAATGGCACGGGCTGAAGCCTGAGACTCAGGTCTGCTTGAGCCATTTGCCTCCAGAGGGAAGACATGAAGAAGGAATTCCTTCGTAAAGAATAGAAAAGCATGTGGAGCATGGGTCAGTACGAGGTATTTGCAGGTGGCAAATCCACGGGGTCTGTCAAGGTTTCTGGTAAAGGCACAGAAATTGGCAAGGAGGTAAGCTCATCAGCTGCTGGGAGTCTTTTCTGGCTAGAGGTGCCCAAGGAAAAGAGCCCATACCTGAGTAATTTCCCAGAGCACGGCAGCTTGGGGTTAGAAGGCAGATACAGTATTTCTGGACAGATGAGAATGACTGGGTCCCTCTCTATGGAAACCTCTCTCTCCTATATATAAAACGTACTTAATTTGATCAACCTGATCGATCAGTGCCAATATTTCCCTGCAATCATTAGATGGGAATATACCAAGATACAGTATAAATTTTTTAAAAGACCCCAAGTATTATTATTTACTGTCAAAAGTTTGTCTTTAGTAAAAAATATCATCTATTTCAGCTTCATTGTTTTTCACATTCTTTCCAAGCTCTCTAAATCTTTTTAAATATAAAAAATTGTCTTTATTAATAATAGGATACAATTGCAGAATATTTCCTATTAATGATCATTATTTCCCCTGTAGTTTGTATCACTCTGATATTTTTGTGCAACTGACAGGGTTTTCAGTTTTTAAGTAAGCCAAACAAATTGGGGGAAGGTTTTGTTTTTATTCTAATCAAGTGTTTGAGTCTGAAAGGGGAGGGGAGACAGCAAAGAGCAAGGTGGGCTGCAGTGTTTTTAGGCCGATCTTTGTGCTGGCAACAACTGGCACCAAAGGGCCCATACTGGCTGCTTTGTGATGGGCCTATCTGGGGAACCATGAGGTGACTCAACCCTGGACATCTCACAAAAGGGACAGTGCTTTCCCTACTCCTTCATGACAGCCTGCCTTCTCTGTGTTCCCATTTTTTTTTTTTTTTGTTCCTCTCCCCATCCCCACTCCCACCCGCTTACTGTGGAAGAATGCAGCCGGGCAGCCCCCCTGGGCTCCACTATCTGCTTGGCACAGCCAAGCTCGGCTGGGACTTCGCTAAGGATCTAGCTTTCCTGGGCAAACACAACTTCACCTGCCCTCCAAATCCCTTCTCCTTCTTCCTGGGCCCTCCCAGCTGAGCTATGTTAATCAGGTGGGGGACAATGAGGTAACATTGAAGTAATTCAGCCAATTAGGCCCTGAATTGTTTGCACCCAACAGCATTTTGTATTTCTGCAAATGTGTGAAATGCAAAATGTGCCCTCCAGCAAAAACGACAGCAGCCATGTACTGGCGGCTTGTCAACAGATCCTGGGACCGGCGGCCCTGACGGCTAATAGCGAAGCCTGCATATGCTTGAGAAGGCTGCCCTTCTTTATGTGTGTGCCTCTCTGTGAGGGAGGCAGAGCTGGGGGTCTTGGTGGCAGATGGGCAAGGGTAACAGGGATTGGCTAATCCCAGATCTGCATTCTCTTCTTCACGTAGCAACTGGGGAAAGATGGGGCCAGCTGTCAAACGGAAGACTTTCATGGTCCCCTGCACACAACAGCTGCACAGGTCCTGCCTGCTTGGCTCTAAATTATTAAACATCTTTTTAGTTTGTTCCAGCTGCAGGCATCAGTGTGTTTATGCAGCCTTTGTGCATTTTACATATGATTCTTTCTCCCCTCCTCTCATCAAAATGCTGTTTGTAAAAGTCATTATCCCATCTGTGCCCCAGTTTGGCCAAACAGCCTGAGACAAATCCAAAGCCTTTCTCCTTTCAGGACAATTTGGGAGTTGAAGATGATTGCTGCGACCTGACACTTCAGGGTCTCAGCATCCTCTCTGCCACCTGTAAAAGTAGCATCATCGCAGCAGCTTCAGGGGATCGTTGTATAACAGGGGACCAACCGCTGCGAGCAGGACTGAATTGTGGTGTGTTTAAGGCTTTGGAGAAAACCAACATGCAGAAAAAACAAAAATGTGGTCTCTAAGATCCGTGGAGTGACCCTAGTGCTCTACCAAGCAGGAACAGGCGTGGGGTCTTCCCTAAACCCCCACAGGTTGGCAGTGCCTATCTCCAAAGATGTCAATGACAATAATATGCTATTGGTAGTCAGCATGAGTATTCAGACAGATATTAAGGATCACTGTTTAAATGGGCTACTTTGACAAGAAAGTCTTGGTTTCTTGGAGGAGCCTAAAGCGCTTAGTAGGGGAGAATGTCATACATGTGCCCTTGGCAAAATGGAGCCTGACCCGACATGTTTATTGTATTCCTTAACCAAGAAATAATTCATTGGACGTGGTTGCTTCCTGCAGGACAGTGTGGTGGCAGCCAGATTCCATCACAAACCAAAGTCACCATCCACAGTAGCTAAGCTTGTGGCCAACATTAACACTTCCCTCCAATGTTCCTAGTGTGGAGTCTATAGCAATTTGGAGGATATCCTGGCTACTCCGTCTGCCCCTCCCTATCTCCTCCTAAGTCCAGCACCTCTGCCCCCTGACCAAGAGCCACAACTTCTTCTCTGGATGATCATGGCTCCTTCTTTGTCTTCCATCTGGCAATGCTGGGTTGTTATGGGTTTCGCTATAGCAACACAGGCTTTGAATGGCTTTTATAGTGTGTTCACTATTGGATTTCTCAGGGTGACTTGATCAAAACCCAACCTTCCTGCCCAGTTAGTTAGAAGTACATATAGAAAGGTGCCAAGTGCAGCTACCGGTGTAACCTCCCTGAAGCCTCAAAATTGCCATCAGACACACCTCCAAACTGGAGTGTGGGGAGTTACCAGCCACCAGACAGACCTGGAATCCTCCCAGACCTGGCACTGCTTGCTACAAAGGTGCCAAGGATGCTAGAAAAAGGCCAGATTGGAGTCCTTGTGGGGACAGGTTGGGGGAGTGTATAGCTGGGACAAGAGCTAGGGAAGCCATGGACCTCCTACACAGAGTCAGGATATGTCATGTAACTTCTTGGCAAATGGGCAGGCAATCAGATCCAAGAGTACATCTCTCCCTGTCTCTAGCTTAGACAACCTCTTGTCTGACAGTCCTTTAGTGAAGTCATTCTGTCCCAAAAAGAGGGGCTGGCTCTACGTACAACAACTTTCTCCATGTGACGTATTGACTTTGCTACTGTGTCTTCCTCTTTGGTCATTTGGTCATGCAGGGCCAGACTGTCGTTTCAAAACAGAGCTAAGAGACCTTTGGCACCACCTGCAGAATACCACTAAGAAGGAACAGGCTTGTTCCAAAGTGCCTTAATGAAGTACTAAGCATTTATCGAACTTCACTTACTTTCACTGCAGCAGGAAAAAAACAATCTCCAAGGATAATGAAGAAACCAAAATTTCCAGGGAATGTAAATCCTGGCTTTGGCTAATTTTGAGAACAATGATTTCTCTCCTTTACGAGGTGCATAATGAGGCAGCCCTCGGCCTCAGTTGAGTAGGGAACAGTCAAGAGAGGGAGGTTAGGAGGGGAGGGGTGCTCCCTCCCCAGGGCTGGGAGCCTGCACAGGAAGAGCTGGCTTCACACTAGACAAATGACTCTTTTGTTTTACTTCATTTTTAATTAGCCTCCTTTTTAATGACCTAAGTTAATAAGTGTCAAAAGGTGCAAAACACAGCTTGGCTTTATTTTTAGAGCAGGAATTTGCCTTTAATCTTGGAGGCGAAGCCCAGCCCTGGGTGAATGTGTCTCGCCTGTGGAGGAGGCACAGGCTCTGACACTCTAGCATCTCTAGCCTGTCGTGTCTGGACACCTCGGCAGAGGGAACCCCAGTAGTTGTTCTGATGCACTAGGGACCTCTAAACTCAGGCAGCTGCCCAGCATCCCATCACAATTTCATACAAGCTCCCAGTGAGTCACGGCTTGTACAGCCCCAAACACCATCCTCTGAACTGCCCTGATTGCAAGGGCCAGGAGAGTGGCAGGTGGTAGCAACTCTGCCACCAAATGAGGGGGCACAGTGAGCTCCTGTGTGACTTTTCTTCTCCCTTCTGTTACCACCACTGTGTGGATCCTTTGCACCCCTCATTTTCCTTGACTTTAGGAGCCAAAGGAGAAGTGAGGGCAGCCTTGGGCCCTGAGACATCGCCTGCCCTTCCTTGCCCTCTTAGGTATGAAAAGGGTTGGGATGTGTACACTTCTGAGGCACACTTGCACGTGCTCCAAGTCCTGGCTTCCAGTGGGGCCCTGAGGGTACATTCTACTCTGCATACATGTGAGCCCTAGTTCACTAGGGTTCTATAACGTAGAGCTACCAAAAGAGGGTAAGATATCTCCCCAGTGAAGGAAGGAGATGGGCTCGCTTTGTTGTTCCCTAGTCGAATACCACTGGTAGGAGGGAAGAAATGTGGCTCTGCGCTGCCCAGAGAGTCTTAGGCTGCATTCCTCATCAGAGAACAGCTGTATTAATTTTGTGGTATTTTATCGCCTGGATACTTATTCTCCAAAGGCCAAGCTCTAACCACAGCACTCACATTTGTTTATGGTCTAATAGAGTATGTACACAGGAGTCGACAGAGGTGAAGAGCAAATGCAAGAGGGCTCGTTCACCGAAGCACTGGCTGAAACCGACCAGCTCTCCGCCAGGCCCAAGTTCAAGGTCACTTTCATTAATGATAACAGAACTCTATCAATTAGTAGCTCTACAGCACAGCCATACTGTACCTCAGAGTGGGTCCACCAAGGCAAGTGTGAGTGTGTGTGGGGGGGGGGGGCGCTGATTCTAGGTGGTTCTACCTCCAGATATTTCCTGGCAAACTCCCAAATCATTAGGACATACTCCACTCCACTCTATCTCACATGCAAAAAGTCGACATGAGCAGAAGTAGTAAATGTCCCAGAAGAACTCAGGATGCCAGGTTTCTGAGTTGATTTATTAAAATACCTCTCAAAGTCCATATATGGAAAGAGGAGAAGGCTTGTGGCTTAGGTTTGCTGGGGCAGGTAATTTCCATAAAAATTAACATTCTCTACTTTACTGGAACCAAATAATCAAGGAAGAAAGTATATTACAATAATAAAATTATCAACAGAGTTTTGACAAGCAGTCATGTGCATGTAAATGAAATTTATTTAGGTGCCACTCAAAACATTGTAATGAAGAAGTCCAGATGCATTGGCCAAGGGATTCTGTTCAGTGTCCTTTCCTTTAGAAAATATGGGATTCAGAATGAGCACTAACTAACCCAAGCAACCCCAAGCCAGCACCCCATTATGCTCAGAGTGCAATGCTGTAAAAACTGCTATCAAACAGACAAATAATAAGCATCTGTGCAGGTGTTAGCTGGAGATACTGGTGACTACATCAAGGGTTTAAAAGTAGGATGTGGAAAATTAGCTAAGACTCTTTTGGAGAGCAGCTAGGTTTTTCTGTTCTGCTGGAGGTCACTGGAGACCTTCCATCAGTGACTCAGGGCCTGTGAAGAGATGATGTGATCTCAGAGCACCTCCATCCTAAGGGCAAGGTGACCCTCCTGTTCCCTTAGGAGTCTACTGAAAAGCATCTAAGTGCTTTGCAGAGTGAAACTTCAGATGCATGAGATACAAGAGCCAGAAGGATTTAAACCCCCATTGTATAGATAAATTCTCTGAAGCTCAGAGACATCTAGTACAGTACTCATGACCATACCAGCAGGTGGGTCTGCTCGAGCGGCCACAAAAAGGTGCCTGAGCAGAGCAGCGTGACTGGCCAACTGAACTTATGTCAAATTCTAGAGTCCAGGACTCCAAATTAAGGTTTTGACAAGACTTCTTCTGAAGCTTCTCTCTATAGATAGTACATAGAAGGTCTCTTCTCTCTAGTTCTTCACAGGACTGGCCCTCTGTGTGTCTGCACCCTCATCTCCTCTTTTTTTTTCTTTTCTTTATTTGTAAGTGGATTGACAGATATGTGTTGTGTGTGTTCGTGTGTGCATGTGCATGTATATGTGTGTGTTGTGTGTGCACATGCGTTCAGAGACCAGAGGTTGACATATAGTGCCTTCCTCCATCACTTTCCACATTCTTCTGTTGAGACAGGGTCTCTCGCTGAATCTGAAGCTCCAGGGATCTGTCCCACCTCTTCCTTCCCAGTGCTGGATTTACAGACACACACCAGCTAAGCCTGGCTTTGAATTTGGTTGGGAAGGCATCTGAACTCAGGGCCTCATCTATGTAGAAAGCCCTTTACCAATTGAAGAATTTCATCAACCTCTCATCTCCTCCTCGTATGAGAACACCAGTCATACCACATTAAGACTCACTCTGCTGAACTCATTTAACCAAAGTCAGTTACCTCATGTCTCCAAATACAGACATGTCTGAAGTGAGGCACTTTAAGGAAGAAACAGTATTCAGGAAGGTAAGCAAATGAGGACTATGGAAATAACACCAAAAAAAAAATCAACAAAATAACATACTTTTCAATTGTAACTCTGAACATTAATGATCTCAATTCCTCAATCAAAAGACACAGACTAGCAGAGAGGATTAGAAAAAATTATCCATCTTTTTATGAGTCTCAAGAAACACACCTCATCCTCAAAGACAGACACCACCTTCTGGTGAAATGATGGAAACAGATATTCCAAGCAAATGGAACCAGGAGGCAAGCAGGTAGTGCTCTTCTAGGATCTGATGAAATGAGCCTGAAGCCAAAACTAGGCAGAAGATATAAAGGGTGTTAATACACACTTACTAGAAGGATAGGGCATCAAAAGGACATCACAAGTCTAAGCATATATTCATCAAGCATAAGAATATTCAATTTCATAAATAGTACTAGATATAAGGTCAGAGATAACCCCAACATAGCAATAGTAAATGAATTCAGTACCACACTCCTACCAATAGACATGTCATGTGGACAGAAACACCAAAATATTGGAATTAAGTGACATCATGAATCAAATGGGCCTAAAAGACATCTATAGAACATTTCCCACAAAACACCAGGATATGCATTCTTCTCAGCAGCCCATGACAGTTTCTCTCAGATAGATCACAGAGGTTACAAAGCAGCTCTCAACACATACTGGAAAAGTAAAACAACTTCCTCCATTCCTGTGATCACCATGGGATAAAGCTAGAGATAACACTAGAAGATAATCACAGAATCATGGTGATTAAAGGACACACTATTGAGTGATGAATGGGTCATCAAAGAAGTCAAGAAAAAGATATTTTAAATTCCTGGAATTGAATTATGAGGAAAGCAGGGCAAACCTGAATCTATAAGATAAAATGAAATCAGCCCTAAGAGAAAAGTGTATTGCTCTAAGCACCTACCCTGGCAAAGCCAGCCGTGTGCAAACAAATGGCATGGTGCAGCTCAAGGCTTTGGAAAAAACAAAAACAAAGCCAACCCCAGATCAATAGATGGGCAGAAATAATTAAGATCTGAGCACAAATCAATGAAATTACAAACAACAACAAACATAACGGAAAGAATCAATGAAATGAAGAGTTGATCCTTTGAAAAGATGACCAAAACTGACAAATCCGAAGCCAAATTAACAAAAGAGGAAGAAAGAAGATACAAATTATTAAAGTTAGATATGAACAGGAAGGCATAAGGACATGTACCAATGAAATTCAGAAAATCATAAGAATATACCTTTAAAATAAATATTTTAATAAACTAGAAAACCTAAAAGGAATGGATAAACTTTTGGAAGCATATGACCTACCAAAATTAAACCAAGAAGAGTTAAATAATTTTAAAAGATCTATTCCAAACGTTGAGATTGAAGCCATATTACTAATGTCAACACTTAGATAAAAACAAAATAGCAAAATGAGAAAAATATAGACCAACCCCTCTGTTGAACACAGACACAAACACCCTCAATAAAACACTTGCAAACAAAATGCAAAATCGGTTTTCAAAACAAAATCATCAAGCCCAAGCTGGCTTCATTCCTAACATATGACAGTGGCTCAACATAAGAACATCCGTGCATATTATGCTTGACATGAATGGACTCAAAGACACAAGCTGCATGATCATCTCAATAGAGACAGAAAAGGCAAGTCGTATTTTCGTAAAGGAACTGAGCCTTGTCAGGAACCGCAGAAAGCATGAGACCTAATTGGGGTTACATTGAAGAAGCACTCAGATGAGGTCCCTGATTCTGCCCTGTTGATATGCCCATGCCTCTCCACTCTGCAGGAAGGTCCCATGGTTGATAAGGCTCCCAGTTACAGGAGCATAGGATTTAACCGTTTGCATACCCACCAGCTTCCCCTTTTCACAATTCTGCAAGAAGCAGACAGCTGACTCTGGAAAGGAGTCCATCTTCGGTGTTCTAAGATGTGTGTGTTGGCATTGTGAGTCACTTTATGTAAACTATGTGAGGCAGACAGGAATCAGGAGGCAGAGAACAATAATTTCCAAGAAGCAGTGGGCGGCACTGAGTGGAGAGCTGAAGACGGGAAGTCTTTCAGGTCTCCAGGAGCAGCTAATCTCAAAGATCTCCTCAACACCCAATAAGGTCCTCATTCACATCAGTCCATTCAAGTAAAATGAAAGGTAAGTGATTCCTGAAGTGGGGTCCACTCCACAGTCACCTCAGAATGGGTGGCAGGAAGATGCATGCTGGAAAGCTAGAGACCCACCACCTGCAACTTTAAAAGGAGTATGACCTTCCTTTGCCACATACTCTTTCCTCTTAGCATGCTTATCCATGAATGGAGAGTCACTTTAAAGAAGAGAGACACAGCCGTCGCTGCTACACTCAGGCCACCCAGGTGGCAGGACTGGATGAACTTTGAAAGTAGGGAGAGAACCTAGGAAAGAGTTGCTCATAGGGGGAAGAGGAGTTAGACAAGAAAGAGAAAAGATCCTGAGAGGAACATAGAAGACAACACTTCAATACTAAGGGGAAATTCATCCTTAGGAATCTGAGTGAGGAAGAGGATTTGGTAGGTTTAGAAGGAACAGCTTCAGACACATGGCAATGCTGGCTGTAGCACCAGGCTAGCAAAATCACATGAAAGGCACCTGGTAAGGCTTGAATATGAAATTCCTCCTGTATCAGGCTCATGTGTCAAAGGCTTGGTCCTCAGCTATCTGAAGATGTGTCTGGATCACCAGTGTGAAAACTGAATCACTAGATCAGTACATTCATGAGCTCATAGCTCAATGGGCTAAAAGAGGTGAGCCTGGCTGAAGGAACGAGCTGGTTGTGAATTCTTGTTCTCTGCCTCCTGGTTCCTGTTGTCTCTGCCTTCTAGCTGCCATGGGGTGAGCCACTTGTCTACACCCCTGCCACCACAGTATTCTTTCCAAAATAACAGAGTCAGCTGACCACTGACTGAATCCTCTGAGACCATGAACCAAAGCAAACCTTCCCTCCTTTAAGTTCATGGCTTCAAGTGTGTTGTCATAGCAATAATTACCAACAAATAGAAAATCTCAACCTTGCCTGTTGCAAATCTCAACCTTGGCTGCTGAAAATCTCAACCTTGCCCACTGCCATGAGGAGACAGAGATGCTCTTGGTCAATTTTATTTTTACCTTTCATTTAAGTATAGTTATGTCAAGAAGAAGCTCTGCTGATGAGGGTTGAGAGATGCACCAACAACAGGTATAGCAACAAGTCATTGAGAGCGGTTTCAATGCTGTGTCATAAACACAGAGACCCCGCAGCTAGTCAGCCTGCAGAGAGGAAGAGATGGCAGAATGCTCAGCCTTAAATAGGACATCTACACCATAGACTTCCTCCTAAGGGCCGGGGATCATCAAAGAAGATGGGGAGGAAAGGTTGTAAGAGCTGGAGGTGGTGGATGAGTGCGAAGAAAGTGGTTTCCAGAGACAATGGAGCCCATATGAATCCACGCTGATTTTGACAGCATACATGAGACCTGTTCAGGCTCAACTTAGAGAGAATCCCAGCATGGAATGAGGGAGATAGGCATGAAGTCCCACCTCTAGGTAAGAAGTTCTAGGCATTTGATGGTTACTGGAAGAGGGAGAGTAGATTTTCTTTAAAGTTGTGACCCTTAGTAGGTCAACCACTTCCCAGTGCAAGCCCCATATTGAAGAGTATTTGGGCAATGCAAATTGCACTTGATGAGTCAAAAAAAATTTTTTTAAGGGAACATGGAATTTTGTGAAGTGGGTTGGATCTGGAAGGAGTTGTGTGGGTGGGTGAATTTGATCAAATTATATTGCATGAAATTCTCAAGGAATTAATAAACACTATTATTAAAAATAAAAAAGTTACTTATGCTCAGCTGATTTATTGTAGGGAGTTAAACCGTGTCCTCTTCTATGAAGTTTCCAGAAGAAAGGTAACAGAAAATGAAGACTTGAACTATTCTTATCCCTAAGTGGTGACTGTCAGGTCCAACTGTGATTTCAACAGTGGCATGTTCAGTAACTCTCAGGTTTCTTACGGATATTTCCTATCCATATAAACAGAGAAGCTATTCTTCTTTGGCAACTGGGCCAGGGCAGATGGTACCATTGAGATTCAAAGTTGTGTTTCTGCATGTTTGATGGCCATGGCTTTGTCAGCCTGTAAAAGAACAGCAGAATGTGGGGTGTGGGCAGAGGAGGCGGCAGTAGACGCCTTTGAGAGCTGAATGGCAGTTCATCTTGCAGTAATCCAGGGACAGGATATGGTTATGCTACTTGTCTGGGCAGCCTTGGGAAGGTTTTCTGGCTCCTTTAAGAATAATAAGTTGTTTCTCCACTTGTTCATCTTACAGTTCAAGAAACTTCCTTTCTTCCATTCACAGAATGGTTCTTAGAGGTTGCTGCTATCTCACTTTAAGGATCTTAAGTGGCATGTGCGTTAATGTCCTCATGTGATCTCAGAACTAACAAATTAACCCAGCTTCCCCACAGAGCACCAATCTTTGATGTCCCTTTTAAGTGTGTGGCTTAATTCTTTCTGTTTTTTATTCAGCTTACGGAGGCCTTATGTGGTGTTCCTCTATGAACCTTCAGAAGCAGGGCTTGAGGATCCCTTGGTGTACTCAGTCAGTCCAGGCCAGCTTTACCCACCAGGACCACAAAAACCAGCAGTGACTCATCCTTGTCAGCCTGTCCCCTGTGCATGTCTAAAGCTTGGAACATTATCCTTGTCACCGTGAAAGGCCCAGCAAATTCCAATTTGTTGTCCTCATTCCATCAAATTACATCCAGTTACAGCATGTCAGCCGGATGTCACAACTTTCTCCTCTCTACACTCAACATATACTCCCAGCTTCATTTGAGACCAATTACTCACATATTAATTTTTCACCACAAAGAACGCAGCAATCCGGAGCAGCCCAGGGGACCTATGGTAAGCCAACAAAAATGCTGTCCAGGAGTTCAAACCCTATGTACTCACAGACTGCCCCAAGATTCTTCTATAGTTTGGCTCTGGCTGAGGCTATCGGAAGGACCCTCCTGAAGGGTGGGGCATGTATGAAGCGATAGTTTCCGGTAAAAGGTTCCCTTGGGAGCAGCAAGACTCAATTTCATGGAAGGATCTTATTGAGAGGAACCTTCCCAGGAAGTCGGCCAGGTCTATTGCTGGCACGCCCATACATTCTGTAACTGCCAATCTACAGATGCACCAGCCCTCTGTTCCCCACCTGATACCTACAGCAAGCAAAGAAAGATTCTTCCAGAAGCTTCTTCAAGCTCCTTTCAGGGGAGACAGGTTGTTAGCTGCAGGCCTGTGATTTCCTTGCCTGCCTTTCACTTTAAAACTGCTGCCAGTCGCCTCCCCTCCTCCGAGCAGTGAAGAGAGAGAGGTCAGAGAGCACCAGTTGTGCATGAAAGATGTGAAAATTTACTGCAAATGAGACAAGAGCAGTAAATTCATTTTTATTCAAATTACTGTCATCATACATTACCACGTCTCCTGTAAACATTGCGCTTCACACAGGGTGACAGCATATTATTATTTGAGATTATACTATTATTAAGCCATTAACATGTCACCCCTGCTTGAAACAATGACTCAGCTTGGTTCTGCATAATAGGACAAGTGAGGGAGACAAGCAGAGGTGACAAGAAGGTTAGTTTTACGGTTGCAGGCCTGGTAGAGAATGACAGCTGGCAGTTACCCATTAGGTAATGAGGGCCCTGTGTGTTTTTATGTGGGGACTTCTGTAAGCAGGTTCATGAGCTGAACCCTGTTCTGTTTGCTTTACCAAATGCATTGCCCAAGTATGAATAAGGGCTTTCAGCAAGAGGAAGTTGGGCTGAAGGACATGTGTCCCCTGGCGAAGCCTCCACCTCTCCAGTGTTGGACAGGTTTCCTCCTCCCAGGACTTTCTGTAACTATGAGGGTTCAGTGGTGCTTCTGAATAGAGGGACATACCAGGTGTTTGAAGCTCTGATGGCCCCATTTCCCAAGATGCAAGACAGGAACCACCTTGCGTCCCGTGGCTGCCTCTCCAACTCCAGAGAGAGCTCGTTCTCTCTGGGCACTGACTCCAGTTCCTATGGTGTTGAAAGGACCGAAATGTTAGATTCTTAGCTGTACAGACCTTGCCTGACATACTGCAGCCTTAAACTTCAGGGACATGCAGAGCATCCATTAGGTTATATCTTCCTCCCTAAACAATTACAGCCACCCCACACCAGTTCAAGGGCACTCTCAGCACTGTCCCCTGACCCCACTGAGTGATATTTCCTGTCTCTGGGGAGCTACTCCAAAGGCACAGGCAACAGATACCCCTAGTTGGAGTCCCTGGGGTGGGACCTTTTGCTGTAGTGACATTCCTTCATGTCCAAGAACTGCCACTGTCCTCCCTAGCTGAGAGTCTACTCACAGATGAGAAGAGGAGGAAAAAGAGGAGGAGAAGGAGGAGGAGGTGGAGGAGGGGGAGATGGAAGAGGAGGAGCAAAGAGTATCTTTGTGGCTTTGCTGGTCACTGGAACAACCTCTCCAGGTTCATGCAGCCACACTCCTAGAGTTTCCTTGGCTGCTTTGAGTCTTGGGCACAGCCTCTCTCCACCATCCGAGTATGAATAAGGGTTCCCAGCAAGAGGAAGTTGGGATGAAGGACATGTGTTTCCTGGCAAAGCCATAGTCAACAAGCAAGGTCTCAGTCTTCTTGGTCAGAGTTTTGAAGGCTCCATTAGCTCCCAAAGGGATATTTTATGAAGTCAAGAGTAAATGAATTGAGAAGGAATGTCAGGAAGAAAAACAAATGTCCCCACATTCCAGGGTGATGCTGGTGATCATACTTTGATCTTAGTGAAAATGATAAAATAAAATAAAATATAAAGGCACAACTTGGAGGTTTTGCAGCCCCAAACGCTACATCTTGTCTGAACTCACAGTTAGCTAGTTGCACGCTAGCCCAGGCTTCTCAGGCTCATAGAAGTACTTTTTGATACCTTAAAAACTGAATTGTACAGAGTAGTGTGTCAAATTGTCCTTAAACAATCAACAAGCTGAGAAATTGGGAGATGTGAGCCACCATCGATGGTTCTCTGGAGGTATGGGGGTGCCTGGGGATGCACATGAATATATGTGTTACACATATGTATGTCGAGATTAGAGGTCAACCTTGTTATTCCTTGGGCACCATCTACTGGCTTGGAACTTGCCAAGTAAGCAAGGCTGATAGGCCATGGAGCCCCAGAGACCTGACTGTCTCTCCCTCCCTGCACTGGGATTACAGGTACATGCCACTACCCCTGGCTTTTTTTTTTTTTTACCCCTGGCTTTTTTTAACATGGGTTCTGGGGATCCAACTCAGAATCTTGGGTTTGCATAGCAAGCACATTAGTGACTGAGCTCTCCTCACAGTCTAATACCCCAAAAGCTATGAAATGCACGGTGTTCTGTCAAATTGTCCTTAAACCCTTAAGCTGAGAAGTTGGCAAATGTGGGCCATGAATGGGCTTTGAATTTGATCTCTTCCCCCTTTTGGGGCTGTTTTCATTTGCCTTAAACTTCTCCTGGTACCTGAGCAGCAAAGGCTCCCTTCCTCCCCCTACTGCTTTCCTTTTCTCATCCTCTTGTGTGTCTCCCTTCAAAGAAGAGGATCTCAGGTCCCCTCAGCATCAAACCCTCTTTGCTAAGGATCTTCTCTTTCAGCTGGCACACTGCTTCAGAACGGGCCTTCCAGCCAGGGAGTCTGGCCCTGGCTCCAGCAGTGGTGCAGCCTGAATACCAGCCCCAGGCTTTACCTGCCACACTCACAGCAGCTTCCCTCTTGCATTGTGACCAACAACTTTGCTCTTGGTCATTAATCTCTCCCATCTCTTCCAGGCACAGATCTTCAACAGACCAAATTTTCTTCCTAAGATCCACCCCCACCACCCCTACCACTGCACTCCAGCATCAATAGAGTTCTGTCCCTAGGACTAAATACAGCATTTCCCCTCTATGCCTGTTTTATGTCACAATGATAACAGTAATGTTGAAAGGAGAAAGTTGAAAGCATTCTGTAGATTTGATTAAGGGAATGTCTGCCAAGATACTGTGCATGCATCGTTTTATAGCCTCCTGGGCTAGGAAAGTGCACAACGATACATTGCTTCAATCTCCTGCCTTCAGACAGGTAGAGTTTTCTGTGTTTCAGGAGACAGGACCAAGGCCTAGGGAGATGAAACATGGTCATTGCATTCAGTCATCTTGAGTGACATGCCAAGCCCCAGCTTGATAACTATGATTGCAGAGCGTGAGTGAAACCAGGTGTGACTGCTGGTTGATGCCCTATTCTGCTACCTCTGCAGGATGAAAGGACTACTACCCTTCCATCCTTCTGACTGTGATCCATGACAGGGACTGGGGAAAGCCAAGCTAATTCCAGGAGAGTTCTACCAGGGCACCAGGGAGAGGCAGTGAAGAGATGTCTCTAAGCAGAACAAGCTGCACTGGGATTGCCCCACACCTTCCTACAATAAACATCTTCAGCAATGGGCTTCTGAATATAAGAGCTTTCTGTTAGGACCTGTTGGGAAAGTGGATGACCCCAGGGTTCTGGAAGAACAGGAAGCTGTGGAGCAGTGGTGTTCATTGCCCATAAAAGCTCCTAGAGCAAAGTGTGGCAGTGAGAACCAAAGGCCACAAAGTCTTTATGAACCACAGGAGCAGAAGCACCCAACACCCATATGGGGAAGGGGAATGGGGCACCAGACCACAAGGGAGTAAACCCCCAAAGGATGAGAGACTGTTCAACATAGCACCACTGTCCCAGGGGAGAAACTACCCTTCTCATTATTGTAACTAAACACAGCACGAAAAACAACTTAGGGGAGGGAAGGTCTATTTGGCTCAGAGTACTAGGGAACACAGTTCACTATGACTAGGAAGTCATGGTGGCAGGAGCATGAGGCATTGGGTCATGTGTTCACAGATAGGAAATACAGAGTAGACAGGAAATAGGGTTGTGTTATAAAGGCCTCAAGTCCCATGCACAGTGACTCACTTCCTCTCTAGGAGCCACACCTTCTAAATGTTCTATCTTCCCACACAGCACCCTGGATTAGGGACTCAAATTCAGCAGCCTGTGAGAAAGGAGGGCATTTCTCATTCAAACAACAACAGGCATTGCTGGGAGATATGGGGCTGGTGTTTTTCACAGTTGACTCTGATGTATACCAAGGGCCTGGCACACAGTAGGTACTCAGTGTACACCTTTGTTAGTAAAGGGATGGACCAACTTCATTACCAAGCTGAGTCCCACTGGCTGTGGATAGAAGCTAGTTCTGGGTCTTTAGTGCCTGATTCAATACTCAACTGTTGGATGGATGGATGGATGGATGGATGGATGGATGGATGGATGGATGG
>CAJQZJ010004755.1:2937617-2955482 GCA_907164525.1 Lophiomys imhausi
GAAAGAAAGAAAGAAAGAAAGAAAGAAAGAAAGAAAGAAAGAAAGAAAGATCCAAGAGAAGGAGGTGTACCCCCTTCCCCCCAGTCTCACCTAAGAGCAGGGTGGCACTGGACTGGCAGGGGAAAGGGCCACTCGATCGATAGCCGCAGAGGGCCGGTGGCCATTGGTCGTTGTGATGGATATGACTATAAAGAAACAAAATATATATTTTTTAAAAAGTCCAGATCGGTTCACAGTGGACCTCAAACCATGTCAGCTAAAACCAAAGAGACAAAAAGTGACAGCTGGGAGAGTGTACTGCAGGCAGTCGATGGTGCCTGTGATTTATCGTTCCATCTGCCTCGCCTCTGTGAGGACAAGTTCCCCCCTGATTTGGTTAAAATGAAAAGGACCTCAGAGAGCGCAACGTGGGTTTGAAAATGTGCAGAAACTTTTTTTTTTAATTTCCTGATTTATGTCCCTTCTCCCTTTCAGAAAGTCTGCCGCTCAGGAGCTCAGCAGGAGTGGGGGTTTGCACTACTGCCCTGTCCTCAGGTCCAGTGATATTGGGGTTCAGGACATAGCGGGGCCCCCCCAATCCTGGCCCAGCAGCACAGTGTGAGGACTGTAAGGACTGTGACTTGCAGCCTCCAGGAGCTCTGAGAGGCTCTTAGGCTCCAGGTATACCCAGTCCCAAAGGGGACAGCAAGGCCACTAAGTGGGTGTCCAGGGTCCTGAGCTTGGCTGCTCACTTGCTCCACAACTCTCCCAGCCTGGGAGTCCCTGGAAGTTCCTCCTACTGCTGTCAGATTCTAATAAAAGCTTTATGCGGGTCAGCACATTTTTCAACCAATTTCCCATGACGAGGCCTGTTGGTTTCGGTGGTGCGTGGAAACGGGTGAGCTCTCCTGTCTCAGGGGCTTGACCCTGGGCGCATACTTCCTGGCTGGAAGTTTTAGACCTCTTTCAGGTCCGACCTGGTGTCAAAAATTGGCCTGTCTTCTGTCTCAGGATGTTGGCTTTGCCTCTCAAGTGTTTCCTGAATTTGTGAAAATTCTTTTCTCTGGCTGCTTCTCCATGGTGGCTTAAGCTAAAAAAATATTTACTTTTTCTTTTATTTTTGAGAAAAAGAGAAGAGGGGATGTGAAAAAAAGGAGGAGGAGGAGGAGGGGATGTGAGAAGGAGGCAGAACAGGGAGAAAGCAATACTTACCAGCTACTGGATAGGAGAGCCTGTCCCCAGGGGCAGTCCCACTCTTGAGCCATGTTCCTGTCAGGCAAGGGTCAACATGTTTTACCTCTTTTTTCATTATTCAAAATAAGTACTGATGTTATGTTTCAGCTATTTAAAAGCCAGCTGCCTCGTTCATTTCAGATACTTCTCCTGGTATGAGTGTATGTGGTAATAGCTGGTCTGTGTATCGTCTTTCACAAAATCTTGCCTTTCAGAGCCTGGGTCTTCAAATGATATCAATCAAAATTTATGCAATTCAGAATCCATATGTATAGGGCCCCAGTGCACCTCATTTAATGATAACAGTAAACCACATGTTGTGTACATGTCTAAAACACTTTTCTCCTTCTTGGCTGTGGTAACCCTAGGGGTGCTCGGCTGCGCGCAGCTCGCCCAACTGCACAGCATCATACATTGATTAATACTTGGGAACACGGAAATCTTGAATATTAAAATGGCGAATGAGGTGGAAGCAAAGTAATAAAACAGGGTAAGTGTCGATAATGCTTGAAGATGTATGTTAATGTAAACAACCCAGCAAGGCCTGGGAGGCTGGGAAAGCCAGCTAATATGGGTGCTCAGATTCGGCTCTTATTAAAGTGTCTTAAAGTTGGTCTGCACTCCGAAGAGGTGTGGTGATGCGTGGAAAGGGGATGATTTGTACCGGCTGGGTTAAGGGGTGGATAGGTCTTCTGCCCCTCACCCCTACCAGGCCAGCTCCAGATGGGGGTCCTGTTGCTTCTGCCCTTGGGCTTGGAGTGGAAAGGCGGGAGGGAGAGACTCCTAAAATGAGTCCATTATTATAATGCCTAGGTGAGGGGAAAAAAAAATTAAAGTAGGATTTTAGAGACTACATTTGTGTTAGCTTTGAGACCTGGTGATAGAGTGCTTGGGGTGTTTTTTGTTGTTATTTTTTGGTGGTGGTGGGTTGGATTTGTGTTTGTTGTCTGTTTTGTTTTGTGAGAAATACTTATGTAAGTGGTTCAGTGGGCCTTAGTTTATTGCGCTGGGCTGTTCTTTCGGATAAACATCTCAGGTTCATGAGAAGCCGCTTTCCAACCAAACAGAGATGAACTCCTTAAATGAAGAAATCCTTTATCCGATCTATTTTTATCAAAAAAGCAGAATTGGTAACTGTTGGTAGTTGCAAAATGTGTTTGCCTCGGACAGGATGCATTATTTACTTCAGGTTTAATATATGTTACAAATAAGATTTACTTTCCTGGAAAGGCAGTAAACATTTGGCAAGGGGAAAGCCAAGCATTTTCCTTAATTTGTTTTGGCAAATCTGAAAAATGGAGGTCGTTACACACATTTCTGCATTCCAAAAGCAGAACAAGGAACAAATATTTTAAGAAGATTACAGGTATAATTAAGCACACCACAGTGTGGTAGGGACCCAGGGTTGTGCTGCATGTCAGCCTCAGGACTGGGGTAAGGAATAAAGAAACACAAAATTAGGGACTCAAAATTTGAAAGCATTTCTTTTGGAAATTCTTTTTTTTTTTTTAATACAAGGAAACATTAGTTATTCAAAATGGTATTCAACGGGTTTCTTTTCCCTTGAAAGGGCATCTACCTATGTGGATATTCGAATTTTTGTCATGTGATATTCAGGGTTTATATGGATATTCATGCTGAAAAATTAAGCACACTTTTGTTTTGATTAACTGTGATCAGTTCCTAAAATTGTAAGGTGAAAACTCAGCTCTTGCTGGCCACATCTGTGTCTTCCTTCCCTGCCTGCCAAATGAGCCACACCAAGGCAGGAAAGCTGTTGACAAATTAATACTTTAAGAAAATAAACTATGGTCATGTTCAACACAGGGCAACTTTATCCTGATTAATTTGTGTTGGAGGCTCTCCAGCTCCCATTTACAAAGCCCCGCAGTTTGTACAAATGTAATTTCCTAATATTTACAGGAGGAAAGCCGCAGCGGTTAAGCTTCGCCTGCAGTGTGAGTTTTGTGGTTTGTAAAAAGACAATAAAAATACAGAGAGGTAATTGTAAGCACATTTGAAAAAGAAATGGGAAAAAAAAAGGATTTTTTTTTTCCTTTCCTTCTCCTCCCCCTTGCACAGTCCTATAAAAACAGGCTGTGTGTGCAGGGGACTGGCAGGAATGGACGGCCAGTGTACTCCGAACGAAGTTTTAAGTAATGTAACACCTAATACTTAATAGCGTATCCGTGCAACTGAATATAGCTAACAAGCCCACAGAACACCCATGGTTGTTCTTAACATGGCTCTTCGGCATCCTGACACGATCCATCTCTGTTGGTCTACACCATCTTGTCATTTTATGCTCCTATTTATATCAAATGTTAGGCATGTGTCTGATTTAATAAATATAAGAGAAAAGAAAATGCAGTTGTAATGTGTCACTTTGTTCTGAGAATATTAAAAAATAACCTTTCGTTTTAATGAGATTTTTTTTCCTTCATCAGTTTACACAATTTTCCAGATGTAAAATGAGCTTTTGGCTGTAAAATATTTTATCACATTGTCTTACACAATAAAGATTAGATGTTTTCTCTCTCTCAACTGCACTGCAATTATTTTTTAGTGTTTGCAAATCATAATATCATTTAAAAACCATATTTTACACCTCATCTAAAATACTTTTATAGCTGTATGATGAAAAAAATAACATCTATTTAACTAGTCTTTTTAAGTGGCTGTTATGTGCTTTAGTGTAATTTCCTAGGAAAAGGCATGGCTACAAAAACTTAGCTTTTCTTGAAAACAATTCTCCCAAGCAACGTCTTTGCAAAACCCCCCAGAATTTAATTCCCTAGACAGGAAAGCCCAGAGTGCCAGAGTGTAAAAATAGTAGCCCTGTCATTTCACATTCATTAAGTGTGAAACTCAGAAATTAATAATGTAAAAATATGCTTTTTAATTAGTCTTACATTCTGCCCAATGTACTTAAATGGGATCAGCGGCTCCCTAATGATTTTTTTCTTAATAAAGTATTAGCCTGTGATGCACTGAGGTTGACAGGTATGATAAACTGGAAAGTACTTTTGGAGGCGTATGAATGATACCAAAATAGTACTTGCCCATTTAAATGTAATTAACATCAGGGAGCAATATTACAAGAGAAGCCTGCAAGATTTTTATTTCTTTTTTTTTTTTCATTTCTTACTTTATGAGTGGTTTGATGATTGCAGTAGTGATTTTATAATTTAATTACCTTTGCTGAAAGCTAAGCTTCCACTTATAGCAGGTCAACAGGATCATAAAACAGACTTCAAAAATATTAAAAAGAAAGTAAATCCCGTTAGAAGGGCTCTCTAAATACCATGTGCACACATTTGTGCCTGTGTAGGCAAGAGTGTTTTATGATTCTGTGTGAGCAAGTGTGTGTGTGGGGGGGAGGTATGTATGTACTTCTGTGTATGTGTGTCTGTATCTGTTTGTGTCTGTGTCTGTGTGCAAACACATATAGATCCATGCCTTTATAGATAAGCTGCAGAAATTGACAGATGGAGTATGTGAGATTTCCATAGGCTGGCTAGGAAAGCTCTTCCTGGATGGTGGTCAGAACCACAGAAGGGAAATCTGCCACTTGTGCTCTACAGAGAATTGGTGTCAGAAATTCTTAAAATACTTCAGTTTGCCAAAAGACAAAAGATGGGCCCCAAAGTATTTTGATCAACTCATCAAATGAAAAGTCATCTTGAATACGAGATCCAAGTCAGTTGTCATTGGATTATCTTTTGTTGAATGTTCAAGTCTCCAGAAGACAATGACAATGCTGGATCCCATAGTTTAAGTCACCAACAATAAGAAGGTAACAGATTTCTTATCTCGTCAACACGCTGACTGTCCAGGGGACATATTTAAAGATTTCCCTTCAGCTTTGGTTCAGTTGAGAATGAGGTGATGGTCTCTTTCAATTCAGCAAACATGGAGAAGGTGACATGTCGTGCAACCCATAAATGCCTCTCTTCCAAGGAGGCCAAGCTGTGAACAGGTTCTATAGAGTGTCTTGGAGAAGCTCTGGAAGTCTGTGGGATGCAGGAAGCTCCATAGCTTATCTCTTATCAACTATTGTGGTGGCTGAAGACTAGACAGCAGCTGTGAAATCCTACCATGGCACCTATGCTCTTGGTCACAATGGAGCTTCCAAAGTCTCTTTTTTGATTTACTCAAGGAGAAAGAAGATAACAGCTCCCCTGGCTCTTACCTAGGGGCAGGATGAACAGCTTTGTAGAGCACTTTACTTTATGTCTTCATCTGGTCAAGACCAACTAGAGTACAAAGAACTGGCTGTTGTCTGTGGCTATGGGAACTAGCTCATTGATTGACAGGCCTATTCCCATTTGTTGACAAGTAGCCTGACTTACTCCAAATCTGCATAAAATAGTCTTTGTTTGCTCTTCTCATGCAGTGGCATTTATTCCTTTTTCCAATAGAGATGCAATTCCTTAAAGAAAACATAGAAACTATTTGAGAAATATTTGATTTTTTTTTTTTTTTTTTTTACTGATAGGTTATCTTCTACGTACTTTAAACAGTTTTACCTGTTATCACATTCTCTTGTTAGAACACTGGTTCTCAACCTTCCTAATGCTTCGACCCTTTAATATAGTTCTTAATGTTGTGGTGACCCCATCAGTAAGATTATTTGGGTTGCTACTTCATAACTGTAATTTTGCTACTGTTATGAATTTTACTGTAAATATATGTGTTTTCTGATGGTCTTAGGTGAACCCTGTGAAAGGGTCACTAAAGGGGTTGCAACCCACAGGTTGAGAACCCCTGTATTCGAAAGAAGGGAGATTTATAAAGAGAATTAATTTCCATCTTTTCTTAAAATCCAGTTGTACAAAATTCCAACTTTAGGCTCTAGGAGACCAGGATAAGTTCTTTTCACATCAAACACAGGCAGGGTGAAGGTGGGGTACTGAATTTCTAGCTCTCTTTGGGATCTCATTCTCAATCTTAGGATGCTGCTCTATACACATCCTCAGAAAAAGTACTGTGGAACAGAGAGAGTGAATGGTATCTTGGTTTCCCTGTGTGGGAAACACATTCGGATCCAACCTTTGGAAAGAGATTTGTATCACCCTGGATCCAATTTGATATCTTAGTGGTTTTCTGACACCAAATGAAATCACCTTCCTTGTTCAGCTTTTCCTCCTCTCTCATAAAATAGCTGGAAGGTCACCGACAAAATAAGGCTGCAAAAAATCCAGCCCCTTATGGCGCAGGGTAAAGAGTAAGGGGATAGATAGTCTTTGAAGGTCTTTGCCATGTAAACGTCTGGGTTCCAAATTAATTAATTAATTTATGTGTGAGAGGAGGGGAACGAGCCTGGGCCACAGATTGTGTGTAGACATCAGAGGACAACTTACAGGAATTGGTTCTCTCCTTCCACCACATGGGTTCTGGGGATTGAACTCAGGTTACTAGACTTAGCGGCAAGTACCTTTGTCCCCTGAGCTACCTCACTGACCCATGTCTGAATTTATAAGCCCCTCAGAGTGGACCTGTAACCGAACTTTTAAATTATTATTTAACACTTATTTATTTATTACTAAATTCACTTATAACAAACACCAACAATTTCTTAACTATTAATCCTATAAATTCCTACAACCCCTTTAACCTATCCACTAAACCTATTGATAATTATAACAACTACTTTCATAACCTTTTAGAATGATACAGTCTCTGGGGCAGGTCCTCAGTCGTCAGGAACACAGTCTTTGTTGTAGATTCTTTAACACACTTAGCAGTCCTTCTTCTGGATCTCTCAGATGCAGGTTCGTCAGGGTCGTTGGTTATTGCAGTCTCACCTTAAATAAGGCTTCATGCTTTCTTCTCTGTGGGAGACCCCAGCCGTCTGCAGGCCAACTTACTTCTTTTGAATCAGGAACTCAGCTGCTCTGCCTCAGTCCTTAAAGCCAGGCACCGTTTCCTTTAGGCCACTGTTTGGACAGATCAAACCCCTCTAGGCAAAAGCTGAGCCACAGGGTCCAGTCCTGGGCCTTTTGGTGTCTTGCTCAGGCTTTCTTTGCTCACCGGCTTCTTTCTGCTTCAGGGAGAGAGCTGGCCACCAATGGCCAGCCCTTTTTTTCAGCAGGACTCTTGGAGCTCTCTAGCATCAGCAGCCTCTTCTCTTCTCGGCTCCACGCACTGTCCTCAAATAGGAGGAACTCTGTTTCAGCTTAATTTGGGCTCCGCCCACTTAGCAGCTGAAAACAATGTCAGGCCAGATACTTTGTTTCTTCAAGTCTTGAGTCTTTCCTGTTTTTCCTGACTTCAAACTTGTTTTTCAGTCTATTGAGTCTTTCCTGTTTTTGCTGACTTCATGCTGATAATGCTCTTCAGGCCCTGAATTAAGAGACAGTATCAGAAACTCCTATATATTTCCTAAATCTAATTTATCTAACTCCTACATGGACCATGGGCCTTCACCTCTGGGTCTATTTCTGGAGTTTAAGACATCTTCCATGGCTGGTAATTAAGTCTACTTAACAACGTGAATCATGGTCAATATCATAGACTTCCCTAATGCTACAGCTGGGGACTTTTTCCTGGTGCTTTGTTACCTTTGTTGGAGAGACACACAAAAGTGACAGCCCACTGGCTGAGCCAACGCTCACTTTAATTATTGTCACAGTGTCACAAAGAATTGTGTCAAAATGAATGTACAAATCTATTTATATGCTTTTTTTATAAACCTCTCTAAACCTGAACATTTTAGATCATTAGTGGGAAGTAACACTCATTAAAATGGTCTCTGTAATTACCCTCCCCATCAAAACAAAGCAAAGTTATTACATCCATGGTTATTTATAAATGTAGATTCTCAAAATAGCATAATGGGTATCCATGAAGACTTGATTTATGGAAAGTATTTACCAACATCATTTTTGAATGAGAAAACAGGTTCAAAGAGTTCCAGGACCATACCCAAAAGTATGTACCCTCTAAAGATGTTTAGAAGAGACAGTAGTTGGCACAAACTGAGAAGGTACCAGAAGCTAAGGACACCACTACCCTAAAGGCTCCCTGGGAATGCTGCAGATAGACCAGCAGCTAAGGGTCTTCAGCTTGTATGAGGGTTAATAACATGTATTTGGGATATTGACTCCAGGCCCCAACACAGAGTCCATTGGATAGTCTAGTTTGGGAAGTATTTTTAACCACCCTATCTTACTAAGTATGTGTCGGTTATAGCATGAGGAACATATGGGCAATGATTTAGGCATGGGAGGTACTCCATGACCTTATGATAGGTTTCAGTAAGGTAGAGTTACAAAAGAAAGAACCAATGACTGGCTATAAAACGTTACACACAAAAGAAATGAAATGTAAAATCATTAATTTACTTGCTATGAGTTCCCTTGGCTAACTTGGCCTTCTTTTCTTCTTTCCCCACTTTATTCTTTTCCCCACCTTTCTTCATTTCCTTCTCTTTTTCTTTCTAATTTTCAACTCCAGGTGTGAAGTTCAGGTGTCATTATTAAGTGGAATGTCACTCTGTTCTTATAGAAAAGGTGGCTCAGGCTGTGATCTTCAAGGTAATTAATTTGTGTATTAAATAGAGGTCTCACAAATGAAGTTTCACTTCAGCAAAGAGAACCAGGTGTCTCTTAAAGTGCTTTGATGGCTCCCAAGTCTGGACATCTGTGTCTGGAACTTTCATATTAGACTGTGGTCACAAGGGTCTCTGTATGGGGGGACAGTTCACTCCTCACAGAAGACTTCTGAGTTAGCCATCTCCCAATGACAGCACCAGCTGGCTCTAGAGCACTCTTCCCCAAACCACCAAGAGAAAAGCCTTACGTGCTCACTGCCTGCCTGGTCTCATCCAGAGGCTGCTCCAGTCACCAAGGCTGTGACAGTCCCACGATGAACCCTCTTCCTTCTGTGGGTCTACTAAGGAGCACAGTTTGCATAAGAGTGAAATGAAATCAGGGACATAAATGGAGACTTCAAGACAAGCCACCAGACAAAGATGGATGCAACCAATGTGAGCTGCATACCAGGAGAATCCAAAGATCTGGTTCTGGGGCCTTGCGAGTCCCAAATCCCAGATTGGGGGGTAGGAGGGCAGAGGACATTGGGATAGGGACATGCTTCCTCCCCTAACAGGCTCTCTTAATGGCAGATCCATGCACTGGCATCTGTGCATGCGCCATGGGGACTGCTTGTTTACCGGCTGGATGAAAGAACATGCTGCAGGGGTATGAACTTGGGACTGAGGGGCCTGGGAAATCCACTGCATATGTGCAAAGTACAAACCACAGCGAATTCAAGGCACACTCTGCTTCAAATATACTGCCACCCTAAAGTTTGTCTGCAGCCCCAAGAAAACAACGGCTGATTCAATTAAGGTTCATCTAGCTAGGCTATGTGCATATTAATAAATTAATACATGTAGATTTGAGTATGTACTTGCATGTGTGCAGACTAGCTTTGTTTAGCATGGAAGGCTTCCTTCTAGACGAGTCTCAGCAGAGAGCGTTCTCAGTCCTGATTCCTTCAGCCCTCATTGTGTTTAAAGTACATTTCCACTCTAAACATGGATGGTGTGGACTCAAGAATCCTCTGCTTTAACCACTAGACTTGAGGAAGGCATTTCTGAGCCAACATTAGAAAAACAGCAAACCTCATGCTGGGTGATGGGTGGCAAGTGGGTGCCCTTTCATTCCGGATCCTAAATATTTATGCTTATAGTGTATCAACTGCCTGGCCTCCAGCTTGGGATATGCAACTGCCCTGCTGGGTGGTTTTAGAAGCAGGATTGCAGCTCTGCGAAAAGCATACAAAACAATCAGGGTCTGTCATGTCCAAGGAATGTCCCCTGCTTGGTAAACTGCAGCTCTGTCCTCAGAACTGGACAAGAGGGGCTAGGAAGAGGACAATCAGATGCAGGCTGGGGAATGCCAATCTGAACCAGGTCCATTTAAACACTGCCCATGGAAGTGATGCTTGGCTATTTGGGCTGAATGATCCTGATTCAATTGCTGGCCAAATTGGGACACCATATTCTTTTATCAGAGGCATGGTGGGGCTGGCATGGCATCACACCACTGGAAAAACTCCTGTATGGCAGCAGCAGGTGGTGATGAATGGTGCCAAAGGAAGGAAACCTGGGGGTTTAGGAGACTCACCTTTGGGGAGCCTTCACCCTGGGAAGGGGTGGAAACATCAATATGATTTCCTCTTATGGGGCCTCCCAGAAAGGTTTGTCAGTGTCTGCCTTCCCATGGCTGGCAGAGGTGGGTGACCATCAACTTTCACTCCTTAAACCCAGACAGAGACTTCTTCCAGGGCTCCGGTGCTCATTCTGCTGAGCCAGCAAAGAGTGACCCAAGTGTCTGCCCCTTGGCACCTTCAGGGTTTTCTTTATTGACACTACGGAATTGGCAGGCTGGGGACTCCTGAGTTCCTCTGTCTCCAAAGACTTGCCAGACTTTCCTGTGGTTTAGTCATCCTCATGGCAACTGGCCTCTGTAAGAACAACTGCATTCTAAAACCCATACGGCTACAGAGAGTAAAAAAGAGGGAGTAGTACTACAGACCTTCCGTTTCTTAACTAGACACTTCCACTAACGAACAGCAGATGGGGCTGCCAAAACCATTACATTAAAAACACAGGAGGAAGAGAGCCTTATAACCTAAAAAGCCAAACCATTCAGAACCATTTCAAAATATAAGCAGATCTCTTCTTTGTAATATAAGGTGTCAGTGTGTCTGGTTTCTACTGGAAACCATTGGAGAGGCTCCTGAATGCAATCATGAGCTAATAAAAGAAAAAGATAAGTCACTTTCTAACACTAATGCAGTAGATTAGTCACTTCTCGTCTCGGTTCTCCCATGCATGTCACAATAATTTTCAAAAAAGATAAAATAATTATCTGCTATTGACTAAGTCACAGAAGCCCCACCCACTGGACAGCACAGAGCTGGAGCCTCCCTTGAAAGCAAGCATGGGACATACATTCAAGCATGCAAATTATTTTTCTTTGGATTTGTTAACCCCATCATTGCAGTCTGAAGAAATTCACGTGTTGAGCTTCAGGCCACACATGAACTTGTGTGAAAATGGAAGTCAAAACAAAGGACAGAGTGGGATTGGTCAAGTGAGTGTCTCATTGAAAGAGTGCATACACCAAACCAGGAAATCAATTTCTCCCACTTGACTTGCAAGCCAAGGAAACAATGCTAGGAGGTCCTTTCAGACTGGAGCCAACCAGGTCCAGAGTGGCCTCTGCCTCTGTGCTGTGCCTGTGGAGGTTCACCTGATTGCAAGGCACTCTCTCTGCCACCCACTGGGGCCCATCTGGGGAGAGAGAGAGGAGCAAGGAGCAGATGGGCAGATGCCACTTCTGGATGAATTTGGTCTACAAGTGTGTATATGGCTTTGAAGCTGCCTGGTCTGGCTGTGAAATGGGAGTCCAGAGATAACCCAGACAAGGAAGGAAAAACCTCTCCCACTGGTGGCAAGAAGGCACAGACTGCCAGATGAGAGCTGCAAGTTCCTGCTTGTGATATAGATTGGAACAATTAACAAGAATAAGTTATTTCAAAATAAGCTTAAATCTGCATTTTATGGGTGCAAGTTCCCAGCTGTAATAGGATTATGATGTCAGCAAGGGGAGAGAGAACTGCATCACAGCTGCAGTGAGCAAGGGAGGTAGTTGGCAGCTGTTAAAATAGAGAAGGGATGGTGATTAATTCTTATTATGTGTTTGAAGATTTCACAATGAGTTCAAGACCCAAAACTTCCCTGGAGGCATGAAGTGGGGGAGTTGAACAGTCTACATTGTGGGATCTCCAAGCCACTAGTTTTGTTGTTTGTTTTTTTAAATTTTATTCTGCATATTTCTTTTTCATCTCAGATGCATAGAATGGTTAGGAGCTCGCAATCAAACAAGAAAGACAGTGTAGAATAGAAGATTACTGGCCCCAATTTTTGAGTCCCCTCTTCTTTCTGAAAACCTTGATAACAGTTTCAGGAGTGTGGTATTTTATGTAGAGTCCATGGGCAGCCTGGATGGCACTCCAGTCTCTCCAAGGTTATATCAATTCCTAATAAATATCCAGAAAAAAACAACTCAAAGAGGCCTTTTAAAACTTTCCTTAAATCTATTTTAACTTGTATCTCCAACCAGTTGATATATTGTTTGCCTGGGGTCAGGTCTTGAGATGGTAAGACACCAATTCATTTTTGAGGTTTTGTGGACCTTTTCATTTCTGCATAAGGTTGTATATTTTCCTAATATCTTTTCCCAGAGGTTGGGTGTTATGTTCTCAAGAGGTGAAAAATAAAAGTCTCTATGATACTACAGATGAGTGGGATTGGGATGCAGGATGTGAAATTCACAAAAAATCAATAAGTTATTTTTATGTATGTACAGTGTAGCTGAAAGAATGTTCAGCTTAACTGGGGCATAATTAAAATGACTTAAAAATAAATTAAGAGAAAAAGATCTTATGAACTTTTATGCAAAAAAACATTGTGAATTACAAATTGGAGTTGAGAACTACACAGCCCCAAAGCCAGTGTGTGGAAGGTCAAGGCCAGCAGTTAACTACCTAGAGGCTCTGGAAAGACTCCTTATTTATTTGTAAAAAATCTCTTCATCAACTCAAGGGCAGCAGATGCTCAGGAAAATAGTTCTCTCTATGCCCAGGAGGGCTAAACATCTCCTGGGGTTTCTGAGGCCCCTTTCCTACAATTGACACAACTTACCATCTATAGAAGGTAGTGTTTGGGGGCTGTGTAGGTTGAACTAAAAATCGAGGAAGAGAAAGAAATCTAACAGAAGCAGTGATTCAAATTGTAAGGGACAATGAGCCAGAGGTCCGGCATTTTCTGGAGCACCGCTCAAAATCATGAACGTGGAATTAAGGAAACCGTCTGGTCCTACTCTCTAATCGGACCTATTATTTCTATTTTCTTGCATTTGCATTTTGTACATAATGGTGCTTTCCTCTGCGCAGGTCAGAAGGCAAACAGGCCAAATGTAAATGAGGCAGAATAATGCCTGCACCGATTTCATTTCAGCATGGCTTCTGGCTTTGACATAAGTCCTGGGGCTTCAAGGGTGGGAACAAAGAGCCCTTGTGTCCTGGCTTCCTATCTCTGGGAAGATCATATTGCTCAGTCTTCACTCTCCCTCATTTTTTTTTAAATTAAAAAAAAAGAGTAGGAGAAGAATTACACAGTTCATGCCAGAAAAAAAAAAAAAAAGTTTGAAAGCCCTTAAGAATACTCGGCTGCTGAAGGGGAGTGGAGCAAGAATGGAGAATTTAATTTCAGGGCAGTCAATCCACCAGAGGCTTTGAGGAACTCACAGGGTTCTGTGACCCTGGGTCCATTTCTGGCCGGTTTCCCTGGGCTCACCTGATTTTGGGCTGCTTGGTGGCTTGGTCATTACATCAGCAGGCCGTTGCTTACTTTCACTTCTTAAAGCAATGAACACAGAACAATGGAAGCCAGCATCATTCCACCTCCCTCCCTCCCTCCCTCTCTCTCTCAGACGGGCTCCAAAGATGATCTGAGCTGGATGTGAATAGTGTCCACAAGTGCCGCAGCATGCCTTTTAACTTGACGATGACAACTTGGCAAAAGTTATTCAGAAGGAAATACAACAATGGAGACACACGTGGCCTTTAACTTAACTTGCCAAGGAGAAGGACCAAGGTCTTTGGGGGGAAGGTTATAACTCAGAAAAGTGGCTTTGGGGCAGTCTTCCAGACCATGCTGTCTCGTGGCTGCCCAAGGGCCCTGGAGCCCTGTGCTGGCTTGCAAGCTCCCAGCATCTGCATGTGGGCTCCCCCACCCCATCCCACCCCCACCCCGTGCATTGCAAGCTGGAGCATCTGAGGTTTCCCCACAGCCCAGTGTCAGGGCCCAGCTGAGCAACGGTCACAGCTGCTGCTCACCAAAACTCTAACAGCCAAAGGTAGGGGGTCTTGGAGGGGTGCCAGGAACTGCCTGAGAGGTCAGAGGAAGGGGGAGGCTGTGGAAGGGGGAGAGAGCGGAAGGAGGCTGTAATGGGATGGCAGGATGCCCAGGATTCATGGGGCATAAAGACAGGGAGGGGAGTGGGGGCAGTGAAGGATTGTGGGGAGGCAGCGGTAGGCTGCAGAAACATAGAAAAAACCGGGAGTTGTCAAAAGAGTGGCCCGAAAAATTGGGTCAGATGGAGTGGATTTAGTTAACATCAGAATATGCTATTCATCCTGGCTGTTGACTGTCACCAAACATCCAACAAGGTGTCTTAAATAATAATACACTGGAGGAAATGCCGTTCGGGTATCGAGGAACAAAGACAAATGTCACCATAATCCTCAGCCTCAATCTGCGAAAATGTATGAACTAGGGCACACTGGGCTAATTTGAATAGAAATCCTGAAGAAAACCCAGTGTGGTACGTCTTAACAGGGACTGTTTGGGTTTGTGACTTACTTGGCTCCTTAGAAGCAGCTACTTCTGGTCTTAAAGATGAGATTCCAGTCTCTGCTGCTTTGTTTCCGGGAGGGCCAGTTTTAATGCCAACAGTCTGTGGCTGGCCCCTGCCATTGGACTGTTTCAGAAGAGACCTGAAGTTTGTTCTGTTTGTTGGGCAAAAGGTACTGAAACCCAAGAAGCCACCTAAGCAAGACACAGTGACAGAAGGGACCGAGAACAAAAGGGGAGAACAGGGAGGGTTGCCACAAGAGATGGAGGAAAGGAGCCCAAGACCACTTTTAGTCCAACCTCAAGACAAGAGAGATGACCTTTTAGCAGCCACCACCATACTACCTTTTTTGTTTTGTTTTGTTTTTTTCTGGTTTCCACTCACATTTGCTACCTTCTACAAATCCTTCGCATCCATTCTCAATCACATAAGCAACTTAAAGGCTGAGAGTGTTGTCTGACTTACTCACTGATGGATCTCAGTACCTGAAACAAAGCCTGCAAAATGAGAACCATTCTGTAAATGAACCTCAAATAACAATGTCATAAATTAAAGAAATGAAATTTGTGAGAGTCTAAAGAAACTAAAACACGGCATAATTCTTAAAACACACACATCAAGAGAGAACACACACACTTGATGGTTCATACATGGTTATAACCACCCAGAAATGTCAGGTGACAACTCAAGGTAATTCAGGAAATTTGAGCTGGTCAAGTTTACTATGTGTCACCAGTACAAAGTACCTTTGGGGACTGAGAAAATTAGCAAGCAAATTCCACAGACTGATGGCAGTTATTTTTATCGAGGTAGTAGGAAATGAGACCCGAAAGGAGAAATGGCAAGAATGGATGTGAAAGTGAATTTTTTTTTAACTTGAAAAGAAGATTGATCCTGATTTTTGCCATCTGGGAGCTAACCTAAATCCCTAGGAAAATAAGGCTCCTTCAAGCCAAGGCAAAATTAAAGAGGCACAGCAATCCATACACATTAATAGTCCTACAAAGCCTGGGGAAAGGATCATTGCTATCCAGCTTTTGTGGCTGGTGGTGGACATTCCTCTTAAAGGAATGCAGTAAATATATTTATATCATTTATGAACATGTCTTGATTGCAGTTAAACAATTTATGGAAGTTAATCCCATTTGGTTTGCATTTTTTTTTAAATGGTTGTTCTGAGCCTGAAAACATATCTGAGTCATGACAAATTGGATTTACTGATTTGGGGAAAGATAGCCTATAGGGATGGGAATGGATGAAAAATACATGGGCAGCTGGGATATTAAAGTGGGTAAATGATTTAAACCAGCTTTGGAAGTAGTTTGTTAAAAGTGAGTGGCAATGGGAACTCCCCACCCATGGCGGTCAGAAGTGCCCCCTCCCTTGCTCCACAGCCAGGTTGGAGCAGAAACACCTGCCTCATCACATCCTATCTCTGTGTCTCCTCTGTCCCTACCTCCATCAGTGTCAGCCTTAGGTCTTTAGTTTGTATGTGTCTGTTTCTAATGAAGTCTTAGGCTCTGCCACCAGGTGCCCAAAGCCCTCAGTGGCCACAAAGAAAGGAGAGCAGTGTTTTTGTCAAAGGCTGTACAGAGGAGAAACCACACACAAAGCATATCCGCAATGATAGCCTTCCCTGTCACGTTTGATTGACATTAGACTCCTTCTGTGGGTATGCGAAGACACTTCCAGAGAGAAGTAAATGGATGAAGATGGAGTCTGAGCATGGGTGGTGCTGGCCCATGTACTAGGTACCCAGGCTCTTAAAAAGGGGGCTGAGCACCAGCATTTTACACTCTCTGGTTTATGCTCCGCTGAGATATGAGCTGGCAACCTCATGCTCAGACTGTCACAGCTTCAGTTGCTCCATACCCCCTGCCTTTCCCTGCCATTTTGAACTCAACAAGACAAGGTAATCCCTTCCTCCTTCACGTTGCTTCTCTCCAGGTGTCCAGTCACAGCAACAAGGGAAATAATGACTAAGAGGGGTCCCAGCATTCATACTGTGACCAGACCCTTGGACTACAGCTGGGTAGGGGCTCAAGAAAGGACACTTGCTGCCATAGAACTTATTCTGGCTCTTGACTGAGACATTAGCAAATCAAGCCCCCCATCCCTTAGCCTCAGATCTTCCCGCTAAGCACGCTTCTTCCCTTCAACCAGAATGGGGCAGGGTTGACCCAGGCTGGTCTCACTGGATGTATCTGGAGAACAAGTCCTCATCCATCACTAATTTTTAGCTTAGCTTGGCAGGCTTCCCGCTACCAGTGGTATAGAGGTGACCTGCTCTTTATTTTTACTGTGGTAGAGCAATCTAAGTAAGGAGGAGAAACTATTTTTTAATGCCTATTAGCAGATTCTACAAACTGCACTTCTTTCCTCTGGTTCAGTGTTTAATGATGTATATTTTTAAGACTTCTGACTCCTTATCATGACAGGGATGGTCTGAACGCATGAAAGCTAAACTATCACTTGTTTCTGACAATTCTGGTTGACTAGTTGGACCCTGAGATAGCAGTGCAAGAATCACTGTGGGTTCTGGGTTCAGTATCTCTCCCTGAGACTCCCTGACCATCTAGCCTGAGCAAGTACTTCACCTCCTTGAACAGCTTTCCTTCCTTATAATCCAGCACTCAATAAATTTAATATGGCTGAATGTAGGAGATAATAAAAATAACAAAGTTGGCCTCTAGAATCAGGGGATAACCATCATAGCCATGTGCTTGGTCTTCAGAGATGTCCAAAGGCTTCTGCTGGATCCCATTGCTTCCTTCCTAGAGGAGAACGCAGAGCCTGCTTCCACATCAAGAGGATGGAACTCAGAGGGACAGGTAGAGGAACCCAGGAGACCCATAGTTTATTGCAACTCTTCAGATGATTTTGAATTCTGTAAAGTGACAGGCAAGTCTCAGCCAAATCTGCAGAACCCTTAAGAGCCACTTCAGTCTTCTCTTGGCTCTTCAGTCTGCTTGATTTAGAGTCAAACCTCCTATAGCAAGCAGCAACCTTCCACCAGTTCTTTGACACCATACCTACTATAGCAAGCAGCAACCTTCCACCGGTTCTTTGACACCATACCTCCTATAGCAAGCAGCAACCTTCCACCAGTTCTTTGACACCATACCTACTATAGCAAGCAGCAACCTTCCACCTGTTCTTTGACACCATACCTCCTATAGCAAGCAGCAACCTTCCACCTGTTCTTTGACACCATACCTAC
>CAJQZJ010004755.1:2955492-3005284 GCA_907164525.1 Lophiomys imhausi
TACTATAGCAAGCAGCAACCTTCCACCTGTTCTTTGACACCATACCTCCTATAGCAAGCAGCAACCTTCCACCTGTTCTTTGACACCATACCTACTCCTGTTACTTGTGGTCTCATTTAGTTCTTCACTCTTCCTAGTCCTTTTATGCCTACTTTAGCTTTACTTCCAAGAAAGCAGAGAAACAGCAAGGTTCTGGAGCACACCCGTGTCCCGTAACAGTATTACCAGAGGGAGAATATGTACTTCCTTAGCATTTGCTAGATGGCTAAGGAAGCAGTTGAATTTGAACCCAGATCCATAGAGGAACTGACATAGCAGGGAAAAGAGGGTAACAGGAGCTGAGCCTAAAATTGCCCAAGTGAGCAGCAGGACCAGGAACTGGTATGTCTATGCATGGGAGAGGCAGGAGGTGAGGGAGGGATACATTCCTTGGCTCCCTGCAATGGGAAATGGCAAGGGTGGTATGCAGTGGCTTCTCAATGCCTTCAGAATCCCCAGGAGTTTCACAATGGTACAAATCTCCCTATCGTTATCTTTGTCACACACTCTGTACTCCTGCTTCGAGTGTCTTGCCTTTGTCTTTCCTGCACTTTAAAACTCATTGTTTACTGATTGTAAATCATCCCTCAGTAACCATTACCCCTCCACACTTGGGAACTGGCCCAGAATGGATCTGGAATCCCAGCACTGGCATCTGGGCACATGATGCTGGCTATATGTAATGGGTGCTGTCATGGGCCCTCTGGCTTTCCCAGGTGTGCTCTCCCTGGTTTCTATAAGTATCAGGGAGTCATTCTCATTTAGGCTGGGCCTTGCTGCAGCTAAACAAGACAGGTATGTGGTCAGTCTATTGGTGATGGAGAGGAGCTTCCCTCAAGCCCTGCACAAATGGCTTAGCACAGAAAAGATAGTTGTGCTTCCTTAGAAAGGGTTTGCTGGGTCAGGCCCTGAGATATTGATCCTCCCTCTTCTCTCTCTGCTCAGTGTCCATAAACAAAAGGTGCTCTGGGATATAGACAAGGTTTCTTTATATGTTCTGACAACTCAGCCCTTGTTTTGCCAAGCTTTCCCACCCTCAAGAACTGTCCTTTGTAGCTACAGATTCTGTGTGGCCTTTAGAGGGGGGTGGTACTGGTGGAGTCCACAGCACAAAACAAGTTCAGTCAGCACTCTCCTCCCAGGCCCACGCCCCCCCCCCCAGGCACGTTTCTGAAGGTTGCTGTGACCAGACTTTTCATAAACTCTCCAAATAGCAAAATCAAACATCAAACTCAGACAGAAAAGCAAAACTGCACAGAGCTGTATCTTCAACTAGAGAGAAAAGGCATCACCGTCCTAAAGGATTCATGACAACTTTAACTTCAGGCCTCATGAAACTGGGAAGAAATGGTCTACACTGGTAGGGTGACTGTCCCCTGAGCGTGCAAGTGACCCAGTGTAGAGGAGTCAGTCTTAGATATGGGATATGAGGAAGGCACACTGCAGAGCTGGATCGAGGAGAAAATGATGAATCAGTGAGCCTAAAGAAAACAAACAAAAACTAGATTGTGGAAGTAAAATATATATGCTGAAATAAATATTTAAGAGATTGGAAAGGTGGCTCAGTGGCTAAGAGCAATAGCTGATCTTCCAAAGGCCTTGAGCTCAATTCCCAGCACCCACAATGGCTGCTCACAACCATCTGTAGCTTCAGTTCAAGGGATCTGACACCCTTTTTTGACCTTCTTAAGCAACAGACACATGTGTAATGCACAAACATACAATGTACAAACATATAATAAAATAAAATATATAATTTTTAAATATATTTAAGATGCAAGGCTTGAGCTGGTAGATGACTCAATAATTAAGCCCTTGCCATGCAAGCACAAAGGACAGAGTTTCAATCCCTAGAACCCAGGTCAATGCACATTGGAGTGACAGCCCACCTCATACACAAGTGCGAGGCTACACCCAAAGTGAGCAGACTTATGAGACCAAAATCTAAGCAAGCTCTGGGTTTGAGTGAGAGACCCTACCTCAGTGAATAAGGTGGTAGGGCCATAGAGAAGATCCCCAACCTCTGACCTCCACATGTACATACTTGTACCTACTTACACACACATATATATATGGATGAATGGACACTTATACTTAGGGAGACAGACACAGGGAGATTACAAGTTCTAGATCAGCCTGGGCTAAATATCAAAGCAATGCCTCAAGTAATAAGTAAATAATGAAATAAATTAAAACAGAGTCTTTTTCCTCTCTGCAAAAGTAAAAAGGAAACTCAGAGAATTGGCTGGACTGTGCTTTCTTTGCATGATATGAATTCTTTCCCAAGACCAGGAACCATTTTCAAGTTTAGTGACAAGAAAGGGAGCACATGGAAGTGACTCCTGAACCCCTGGGCCCTGATCACCTGTGGCTGAGAAGTCAGATCATGCTCTGTGCTGGAGATGCGACAGGCCGAGGCATGCAGAACAACAGGCCTCATCTCCACCTCATTCTCTTGCCTCCTTCTCTTATCCGTTCATCCAAATGCATCCGCTCCCTTATTCATTGTTTCTCCTTTCTCAAACTGGGATCAAGCCTTGCCTCTTGAGTATTCCTTTGAAGGTGACTCTTCTCCCCCACCCCCATATTTTTGTGGTTCGTTTGAAGAATATCAAGTTGTGCCCATCCTCGGGTTTTGTTCCCTGAGGGTGGCAATCTGCCCATGAGCCTGTGCAGCGCCTCACAGGGCCCCAGTCCCACCCCGTGGCTGATACTTGCAGTGTCCAATTGCTAACTGGGAAAATCTTCCCAAGGCATGGGTGCTAAATGTATTCCCATGACTATCACATCAGGAAACCACATATGTGAAGCTTCCTGTGAGGACCACAATGCACAAAGTCATATTCTGCTCCTCTCTATGGAAGTCAGTCCGCTCACATGGAGGCACTTGGTGAGGAACCAGGAAGTGACACTGCAAGGGCTTATGAATATAGTAGCAGAGTGAAGGATACGGGGAATATGTATGGAAGCCAGGTAGGCAATCCTGAGAGATGAAACCTCTGAGGGAAAGAGACCCTGGGAGGTGAACCAGAGCTTAGAAGTGAGAGGAGCACTTTGGAAAGTGAAGGTATATATATGAGAGATGGCACAGAAGGATGTCAGGGCTCAGTGAACACAGCAATATGGAGATATGGACACATGTTATCCCCAAGTTGTTTATCAGGGACAGAGTGGGCACAACCTAGACTCCTGAACTTCAGAGCAAGAAATATTCAACAAGACCAAACTCATACACAGAATGAAGACAGATCAGATCTTACACCACAGCCTCCCAAAGATGGAATCACCCTGTGGGGTGCTGTTAGCTGCCAAGGAGATCTTCTGGGAGGATGTCACTCTACAGTAAACCTCAAGGACAGACATGAGCCATGCATTGGAGACAACAGAGTAGGATCTGGATTTCCCACTGATCTTGGGTTTCTTATTTTTCTGAACTTCAGTGTCTTCATCTTCAGACTTTGCCGGGGGGTGGGGGGGTTCTTCTCAGCACTGTGAGGGAGGATATCATGAGAGAGCCACTGTGCAGGGAGTGGAGTGATTTCATGCTGAGGAGAAAGCAGGAGCCTTGGCACTTGTTGATGGCCTAGCCAAACATGTCAAAAGAGTGGAGGCCCTTCAGTGAGAAAGGAAAAGCACAGCTGTGGGATGTTCTTCCACAGCGTCTACCAGAGCGCCATTTCTAATTTCTGTGTTAGCCTAAGAGATGTGTTAGGAATGGCCATCTCAATGACACTAAGAATTTGCAAATCAAAGACCATACTGCACACAGAAAAAGAATAATTCTCAGGAGAAGCCTGTCGTCTACAGCAGGCTAGCCAAATCAACATTTCCTGAATACTTAAAGACACATTCTCCTTAGAGTGACGGGAGATGAAGGGTGCCACACAATCATGTTCTTTTCCTTGTGACTTCATAACATCAATGTGCAAGGACATACCTTGCCTTGATACCTACCTTGATGTTGCTTAGCATATGTTTAGTTTAGACAGATGCTCGTTCTAAGCTATGTAACTCATACTAGTCCTCTTGCCTCAGACTCTCACGTGCTATTTTACATGATCTTGCTATGTCCTGCTGTGTTTATGAGTAGACAAGACACGTAGTTCTCTTTGACCATCTGGTTTGACCCTTTGGGTAGGCTGAAGAACCTTTGCTGTCCATTGCTAATGTGGGGATTGTGAGAAAGGGAGGAGTGAAAGTTTAGCTTGCTCTGATATTTCACTTGGTTGACTGACCAACAAAACACAAACAAAATGAGGTTGTTGAAGAGTAGACAGCTGTTCAAGTCAGACACACAACGAGAACAAACTGCTGTCTCTCCAGTGTGGGAGTATCAGCAGTGTCATGTTAGGGTTTCATAATTACTTCTGTGTGTATCACAGATCACTGTTGTGCCCCCGAAGGGAAGGCCACCCCATCTCTTACCTCTGTAGTAAGACTTCCATAGAGGCTATAGACAGTAAAACTCTCTGAAAAAAAAAATACCTGGCAACTTACTAGGTTCTTACTTCTTTTCTTTCACATAGAGATTCCTATTTTGGAAGATAAAATTTGCTGTATGTCCAACCAAAGCCTTCTCTGGAAACTCTAGTCTATTCCAACTCAACCAAAATCTTAGATTTCTTGAGACTGAATGCCAGGTTACCACAGCACCACCCATTCGACCAAGCCTCACAGAGATGAAGTCACTATCAACAGTACATGGGTATCATGTCAGGAGCACACAGCACAAAAGGACAGGGCTGAAGAGACAGTGATTGGCAGCAACCACGAAGGTCTGAGTTCTAGCCCTCCAGAGCCCGTGGACAAATACCAGGTATGGTGGTATTTATCTGTGATCCCAGTGCTGGGGAAGTGAATACAGGAGAATCTTGGACTCACTGGCCAGCCAGACTAGCCAAACAAATTCTAGGTAACACTGAGAGAGCCTCTCTCAGAAACTCAGAGTGGTAAGTGACTCAAGAAGACACTTGAAGTCAAGCACTGCTTTCCCCGTGGACACAAAATGTACAAAAAGGAGAAGGAGGAAATAGCAGCTTAGGTTTGGGGCAGAGTTTATAGAGAGAAACTAAAAAGAACCATGCAGTCTTTCAAGGGGGGATAGTCTTGGCAGGTGCCCCCCACCCCCTATGCTCTGGTTTGTGTCATGCATAGATATCAAAAGCAGCCAGCATCAGTGTGTGGAGCCTTAAGAGAGCACTGTAACCCCTCAACACTCCCCAGATGGCTCCAACCAGTTCAGCCCTTGCCTGTGACTTCCCACCCAGATGAAATCATCTTGTCTGTGACCGCCTTTGCCTGTGTTTTGTTACTGCTCACATTTGCCTTGAAGAAGTGTGAAGCAGCTAAAAGCATTCCTTTGGAGATGCTATCTAACCAGCAGGGAACTCCAGAGACCTTGGAGGAGTGCCGTGTGTGTGTGTGTGTGTGTGTGTGTGTGTGTGTGTGTGTGCTCGTGTACACACGTGTGCCCGCACATACCTGCACATACTCCCTTCAGTGTGGGCTGGGAGGTTGGCAGACTAGTCTCCCCATCTTTAAACAGGGTTGCCAAGTAGCTGTGCAGCTCCTCAGTTCAGCAATGTGGCTTTTTATGGGCATTGGTCTAGAATGTGTGATCATGTTACATTTTTAATTCTGATGTTAACTGGATTTAGTGGGTGACATTCTCCCGACTCACAGAGCATTTTTATAACATGTATTAAAAGAGGCCAAAGTTTATTTTTACAATCAGCAGTAAACAGGAACACAAAAACGCAGCCATTGGCACAATGGCCTTTGCACATTCCTTTTGTCCACAGACGGCATATTATTCTTGCCCGATAAGTGATAGGAGAAACAAAATGGAAGTCCTACTCAACATTTGATCATCTTACTTAATAACAACAGCTGCTCTGTGGGTGGTATTTTGCAAAGAGCTCTGTCTGCTGCTGGGTATGAAATGGCAGGACATTTGGCATCCTCCCCCATCCCACCATTCGAAAGCCATGGAGTCACATCAACGGCCAATGAGAGGTAGGACAATATAGCTCCAGTCTGCACAGCGCAATTTGTTTCATCCCAATGATGCAAAGCTGCAGAGCCACCTTTCAAAAGAAGAGTCTGTAAAACTAAGACTGAGTTCTCTGCAGTAGAAAGATCTCTCTCTCTCTCTCTCTCTCTCTCTCACCCACTCTGCTGAAAAACAGACTTAATAAAGCAGTTTTAATAAAGAAGTGCCATTTCCTCTTTCAGGGTTGTGTCATGACTTGAACATTATTAAACGTGCAAGACACACATCCCTAGGCAGAGCAGGGAGGCTCCCATCCCTAATGAAAGACCTCACCAACCCAGGCAGAGTACCTCACTAGGGAAGCTGGAGGTATAGGCACAAGCAATAAGACCCACAAGGATTCATGAGTTTGAATCCAAAGCTTGTGGGTGACTGACAACAGAACCAACCGAGGATGCTGGTCATTTTCTACCTCTCCTTAGGAAGGGACCCAACTTTAACTTAGTGACTCACCACATGTAGTTGTTTCCATCCATCGGAGTTGGGGTCATTCTGTAGGTGTCCTCCCATACCACTGAACCTGACACACATGAGCCTGGCAGGAATTCCCCAGCCCTCAAATCCCACTATGTTCCTTTGTAGAGGACAGAGCCAGACTCTGGATGTGGCCTTCAGCCAGCTGAGTTATTATTCCATAACCATAGTTAGAGCAAGAATCAGAGGCACTGTGGTTGTTAGGACTAAGTACAAGCCAAGCAATGTATAGTCACCTGGTGCAGAATTCCTCAAGGATCTATAGAAATTACAACTTTTTTTTTTTTTACAGTGTTGATCTTTAAATGACTGAACACTATAGTGTCAGGCCCTTAATTCTGGTTTGCCTTCAGAGAAATATCATACGGAAAACCCACGCAGTTGAGCAAGGCTCTCCAACTCTGTGACCACCCTTCTTGAGTGAAACCCAGAGTCTTCCCACAGGTGAGCTCTGGTCATTGGAAACGACACCCCTCTTTAGTTGCTATAGATCTGTTTGACACTGGCATGCAGCATCAGTCAGCTTTCCATTATTATAATGAAATCCCTGAGGTTGGGTGACTTTGAAAAGGAAAAAGGTTTGTGTGACTGACAGTTCTAGAGGAGTAAGGGCGTCCGTTACACAAGCAGCAGCAGTTATGGTGACGTTCTTACCTCAGTTGTGGGACTTAGTGAGATGACATGGATTACACAGCCAAAGAGGAAATCACAGGCTGGAGGCTCATGGTCCCTTCCAGGACACACCCAACCAACCAAGGTGCTGGTTAGTTTCATGTGTCAACTTGTCACAACCTCAGATTGGAAATAGTGTCTCAACTGAGGAACTGTTTGGAATAGGTTGGTCTGTAAGCATGTCTGTAGGGGATTATCTTTATTGGTAGTTAACTCAGCTTTGCTTGGGTGGTTCCATTTCCTTGGCAGAGGACCCTCCATTGTATAAGAATGAAGAGAGCTGAGCGTGAACCAGCAGGCAGCCTGGAGACATTTGTTTCTCTCAGCTCTTGGGAGTGAAAATGGTTTGAATGGCTGGTCGAGTTCCTGCCTTGATTTCCCCTCTCTGGTAGACCGTAACCTGATTAATAAGCCAAATAAACGCTTTCTTTCCTAAACTGCTTGCTGTTGGGAGGGGACATTTATTACATCAAAAGAAATGAGATTAGAACAACCTCTCACTGAACCCCAGATCTTAAAGATTCCAAATCTCATCTATACCACTCAAGGGAGGAGAGGAGCTCCAGCACAGGAACCCTAGGGGGCTCCTACAGTGTAAATGCAAAGTCCAGACAATGATGAGCAGACTCTTCAAGGAGGCGTGAGCCTCACTCGTCCTAGAAGATGAAATCTTTTTCTCTTCCCATGTTGATATTTGTCTCTGTTCTTCAACAAACAATCAAACTCAGTATTGGATTTCCTGACTCCAACAGAGAGAGAATGTACAACCAAAAGCTGGGGTTTGCTTTTTTTTTTTTTAACTTTTCTGAGTTTCATTGAACATAAACCTTGTTGGCTGGGAGCTGATTGGTTGGTTTTTATTTCAGCCCAGAGTGATTTTTTAAATGACTAATTTATAAAATCTTTGAAAATAAGAGTTTCTAATGGAAGTGCTGAGGCAACCATAACTCTGGTGTTGCAAATGACACCACTGTCGTTAAGGGTGTGTTGTTGTTTGTTTTATGCTAATCTGCCTTCAATGTGACAGACTGTCACCTGCATGGGGGGTACCGTTCTGCACGATATTAGCCCATATGGCAGGAGCTAAATTGTGTCGAAGCTATGGGCTAATTACGGATGAGTTAATAAAGCCAGGCAGAGTAAGCCTGGCCATCTCCACCCGTCCTTGGAGGGTCCCTCCCTCCCTCCCTCCCTCCCTCCCTAAAGTGAGCTAGTCTGGCTTGAGCTTCACAGTGCTGCACTGTTTGGGGGCTCTAAGAACAAACCCACAGTTCCACTAAAACATACCTTTTTATTTTCTAAAATTCACATAATTTGATGTTGAGACCCCGGACACTGATAATTTTGGGCTGTTGGAATCTCAGACTATCAGGAGCTCACACACGCACGGCTAAGGACAGACTTACAAGCAATCTACAGTTCTCAAATTTTGTTTCTGAGAAGGAAAAACGACTGTGTTTCACCTATGAAAACTCTGGGGATGTTCTCTAGGCATTGGAATTTTGGGCTCTCTATTGTTTAGGAGCTTCGAGAGTATACAAGCTGTGGTGCACGTCCTTCAGGATTCTGATCAAATAAGCACTTATTTAATTTAGATAAATTCGCTATGTGGCTCAAAAACATCTCCTTTGAAATATATTTAGATTTTTTTTGTCAAGCTGTTCTGCCCATGCTGGCAGCGCCATGATTTCGTACATGGGACTGGACGCTGTGCATCGGTGGGGTCGGGTGGGTAGCCTTTTCTTCAGCACCGCCTCTGCCACCAGCAAGGAGGGCAGCGTTGGCTTGCAGCCTGGAGGGTAAGCCCTGCGGGCCTGTCCTTAGAGACCACATTGATGCCGCTCTGTTAATCAATCGGCACGAGGAACACGGGACGCATTTGGCTTCTCTTTCCCACATCTCACCCAGCCTGCTCATGATATGCCAGCCTGGGGAGTCTGATTTCTTGGGTGACACCCTCAGCTTCTCCCTATGTGGTCTTTAGTTGTCTCAATTAACTGCAACAGCGGCTCACAAAACATGAAAATCTGACACTTTTCCTAATATTTGCAAATTCACATTTTACATTTCTGGAGACGTTCAGAGGAAGAGATATGAAGCCGTTGGACCTCTCTTGATGCCTCCAGTGAAGTTTTTGAAACTAGTAAATCCCAATCTCTGGGGATTTTTGTTGTTGTTTGTTTGTTTGCTTGATTGATTGTTTGTTTGTTTGGGGATTGGGGGAGTGTGTTTTGTTTTGCTTTGTTTTGTTGTAATAGGGTCTCTCTACACAACCCTGGCTGTCCTGGAACACACTATGTAGACCAGTCTAGGGTACTGTGATTAAAGTTGTCCATCACCACAGCCTGCTTCTGGTATTTTTTTTTAAATAAAATACACAATGTCATTTTCATTCTTTATGTTATCTGTTAGATCACTGCTATCTAATATCTAAAATCTAAAGACCTGAAAAATAAAATTAAAAAATAGAGAAATCAGTCACATTCAAATCCGAGGAAGTGATGGGTCTAGCCCTTGCCACTTCTGGACAGATGATGTCATAGCAAAGTCCACATGAGTGGCAATTCAAGAAAACTGAATCCTTGGTGCTCCCTGCCCTACTTGTAGTTACCTGGGCCAGTTGCTGTTTGTATAAGCCCTTGGGAGGGGCCTTATCAGTATTGCAGATTTTGGTAGCTTCTAGAGCCTTGCTTTGTTTACTTCCTGAGTATTGAGAACCTCACTTCAGGAAAGAACATTCTAATCTGGAGTAAATAGCTACAGAACAGAAGGAGACCTCAACAGTACCATCCTATGAGTTTCATGAAACTTACTATGGGGTACCGTACTACGTTAAGAACACAACCAGAGCAGAAAACAAATGAATATGTGTATATAATTATAAGTCTAGGATGTCAAACAACAGCAGCTAATTGAGACTTCCTGCTGTTTAAGTTAGGACTGGAGCTGGGGGGAGAGGGAAGGGCCTTCAGATTCTGGGGAGCTCAAAGAATTGGGGTCTCATTCCACTTACAACTCTCTTCTGCTCTAAAGAGGGTGTCTGTGGACACACAGTCTCCCTTCTCTCCTCCTGCATGTGGGCTCATTCAGTTCTGTTGTTTATTCGGAACGCTTGAAACTAAATGATTTTTTTAAGAAAAGCGGTTCATTCAGTTCACAGTTCTGGAGACTGGGAGATCAATGTAGGGTGGTGCATCTGCCTAGCTTCTGCCAAGAGCCTCCAAGTGTTTGGTTCATGGCAGTAAAGTGGAGAAGTATGTGGGTATGGTTGTTTGAATAAGAACTACACAATAGGCTCAACTATTTGAATGTTTAGTCATTAGGGAATGGCGCTATTTGAGAAAGATTGGGAGTGTGGCCTTGTTGGAGTAGGAGTGGCCTTGTTGGAGGAAGTGTTTCACTGGGGTGGAGTTAGAGGGTTCAAAAAGCCCACACAAGTCCCAGTGTCTTCTTTCTCTCTTCCTGCAGAACAGGATGTAATTCTCAGCTACTGATCCATTGCCACCATACTCCAGCCATGTCCCTGCCATGATGATAATGGACCTAACCTTCTGAAACTGTAAGCAACCTCCCAGGTAAGTGCTTTCTTTCATAAGAGTTACCTTGGTCATGGTGTCTCTTAACAGCAATAGAACAGAGACTAAGACAGTGGTCCCATGTGAAAGACAAGGAAGAGACAAGAATATCTGAACCGCTTTACAACAGTAAACTCTTAGGAAAGCAAAACCATTGCTGTAAGATGCTGTGGGTCCAGGGTCTTGGATGACATTCATCCCTCTTCAAAGCCTCACTTCTCAATACCACTCTATGAAGGATGTTATTCAGAAGTGAGTTTCAAACCATAGTCAATTCACATCTTTATGAGCCAGTATGTGTAAACAAGGGTTGACAAGGAGGCTTCAGTCTTTACACAGTCATAGAGCTAGATACCCCATTTCAAAAGGAGTCCTGTTTCTGTATCTGGAGCTAGAGCCAGATACCCATGATGCTAACAGTTGGGAAGGGAAGATGGTCACAAAGAAAAGAAGGCATGGCTTCTCAAACCTTCAAAGCTGGATTGATCTAGAACCCTTGAGATGGAGTGAGCCCCAGTGCTTTTCAACCATATTGTCTTCCAGTTTTGACTTAGAGACCTCACCCTCGATGAATACTGCTACTGAGTCCCTAGTCAGTCTGGTCCAGGGGTCAGAGAAGCTGAAGTTAAAAAAAAAAAATGGGCCGGGCGTGGTGGCGCACGCCTTTAATCCCAGCACTTGGGAGGCAGAGGCAGGCGGATCACTGTGAGTTCGAGGCCAGCCTGGTTTACAAAGTGAGTCCAGGACAGCCAAAGCTGTTACACAGAGAAACCCTGTCTCGAAAAAAAAAAAAACCAAAAAAAAAAAAAAAAAAAAAAGGGTGGGTCAGAATCAATAGGAACCTTGAGTACCTCAGAAATAGTGTTGAAAGTGTAGGAGTCTTTCTACCCAACCAGCACAGAATGTGTTGCCCACATGGGCACTTGGAGGCACTCCACCATGGAGTTCAGTTCCACAAGTGAGAAATGTTATCATCCCTTCCTTTATCTCTGAAAGGAGAAGCTACAGGGTCTAGCTTTACTAGGATTCCATTCAGGAGGTCTGCCATTTGATCACAGGCAGCTGGGCATGGGCTTCCTCCAGCTCCTACAGAACTGTGACCTCTAGTTCTTCATCCAACTCCATGGCTGTGACCATCCTTCCAAGTCAGTCCTACCAAATTAAGGGCCCAGTCCTCAACAAGAGGACATACTCTCTCTCCTCTTGGGCCATACCTGACATCCATGGTCCTGAAGTTACCTCCACCCAACATGCTTGACTGAAGCTGACCCATCTGTTTGGTTTTTGTTTGTTTTGGTTGGTTTGTTGTTTGCTTTTGGTCTTTTGAGACATGGTCTCCTATAGCTCAGGTTGACTTTGAACTTGCAAGCTATGTAGCCAAGGGTGACCTTAAAATCCTGATCCTCCTGTATTTACTTCCCAAGTCCTAGAACCACGTGGGTGTGCCACCATATCCAGCTGCCATCTTGTCTAAGTGAGAGGCATCCATGTGGTTATCTCAGTAGGATGCCAGGCAGGCAGCCAGTGTTCTGTACCTTCCTGCAAACCCTTGTTCATAAAGACAAGCTGCTTCCTCTGGCTACTTCTGGTTTGTCATTGTAGCCCCTCCTCTGCTCTTTAAAGCCATCTGAAGCCCAGACCATTTAACAGCATACTGTGTCTGCTGTACAAAATATTGATTGCCTCTTTCAAGACCATTTTCTCACACAGCCTCCTGCGGTGAGTTGAAAATGGAGTTCTACTCTTAAAATGTACCTTTTTTCCTCAAGTTCAACCACCACAACGCTTCAGTGTGACAAGACTCGTAGGATGTTCTTATCTTTATTTTATTTCTTGCTGGTGAGGCTGCTGAACAGGAACTGAGCTTATACATGGTTTGCTTAGATGTTCCTGTGGTGCACTCAAGGAGCAGGCTACAGTGGGAACTGCATGTTCCTCACCCACTGGGTACATTTCTACCTACTTGCCAAGGAGCTCTGGCATGGGGAGGCCATCTTAGCTTTTGCCTAATACCAAGTCAGCTCCTGCATCCCATAGCCAGCCACGGACACAGGACAAATGTATGGTTTTATTTGGAAATCTCTCGTGCAATATCTTTTAAAGTCCTGAGTTGAGACTTAGAATTTCCCAGGGGCCTCATCAGAGAAAACAAATTGATTTATATTTATAATTGTAAAGGTAGAAAAGAGGGTAAACATTGACAGGGAGGCACCAGAAGCATTAGGGTGATGGTGTGTGTGTGTGTGTGTGTGTGTGTGTGTGTGTGTGTGTGTAAGAGAGAGAGAGAGAGAGATGAGGCTGGGAGATGAATGCTGGGGCTGATTTTTGCTGAATATTTGAAAGTTTACATATACCCAGACACTGTGAGTCATAAAGCTAGCTGAATGCCTCAAAGCCAGACTGAAGTTAACCATTGTCTCCAGAAGTTAGGAGTCCTAGAGCCCCAGACAGATCTCTGTGCCTACCATGAATGGGATTTCTAGGTCATGTTGGCTAATTTAATTTTACCATGAATTGTTATCATACCAACAATATTACAGCTTGTGTTTTGCAAAGGAAAATAATATTTTAAAACACATTGGCTTTTCCTAGGGTAGCATGTCCATCAAACCTCTTCAACTGTTTCACAACCTGCTAATTAGATTAAGCCAATTTAAAGACTCAGACATATAAAATGCCTTACCTTACTTCTCTCTCCCCCACTAATGCATGCATAGACAGAAAATTGGGTGGGATAATTTTAAGGCCAGACCCATATAAGCTGGGAGATTCAAATTAGGGTTTAATTAACCTGCTTAGTACAAGAATCTGTGAACAGCAGGGGATTTTCCACACAGTTACATGTGATCTGTAATAACCAGGCACAACAGGCTCCTCCATTACATGTTCCAGGATGTCCACCTTGCCCTAGGTACTTGATTAAATGCCTGGAGCCTGTCAATTCTAGAAGAGAGATATTAAAAGACACCATCACTCATCCTAAACGCACCATAAGCACATAGAGGAAGCTCTGGGGAGTATGGATGCATTTGGGTAGGCTAGCTGTAATGGTATAAACAACCCCTTGGATTCATCATGCCTTTGGCTGACAGATCCACAGGTTTCTGATTGCCTGTGTGGACGGTTTCTCCTTTGACACCCTATGATGTGTTGAGAATGATGGTGCCTGAAGCCTGCATCTCTCTTGCAGTTTTAACAAGTTGAATATTCACCAGTTAAACCAGATCACTTGTCTTTGCCCTTGGGCAAGGAGAAGGAAATCTTGTGTTACTGGTGGTCTCTGCAAATGGGTCAAGGTTCCAGGCTCCTGGTGACTTAATCAAACAATTTAGGAAGCAAGCATAGTTGACTGTGAAAGTGTTTGCTCATAAGAGAAACAACATCAAGCAGATCCACTCAAAAGAGCAGCAGACTCTAGTGAGATTGTTCAAGAGCCCCGAGTTACTTCTGGGGCTTCCTCTTGTGGATCCTGGAGACAGAAGAGTGGGCTGCAAGGGGCAGGGGATAAGTGGTTCATTGTTTTGATTGACAGATTTCGGTTACACAAGCCTTTATTCGCTGTGTATGTCCTTTCCCATGATGTGTCCTAGTCATGAATACACACAGGGTGGTAAATAAGAGAACAAGATTGTTTCATTGTGCAAGTGTGTACTTAAGCCTGGTTCAGGCTGGATCTACTTAGTCACTAGGACCTACTTACAACCTCAGGATATCTTGAATTGCAGTCTAACTATGAAAGAGGAACTGCTAGTGGAACTAAGTGCTGCCGCACTCAGAGGGGGTTGTGTAAGCTAGACAAAAAAAAAAAGTGAGGTTGGAGTCACTAAGGTACCCCTGCAAACAGCATGCCCCACTTGGACTTATTGGGAGTATAGTCCCACTTCGGAGGCTAGAGGAGTGCACGTGGAGTCATTTGCTCAAGTCCCTGGACTGGCCTCTCCTTATCATATTTCTAGTCCTAGTATGAATGAATACTAGCACTTCATGAGTGACTGATTGTTTGCCCTTTTTTGTAGCCTTCCCTCTAAAGAATAGTCATCTCCCAGATGTTAGACTTTGTACGACAAGCATGGAAAAATGTGCATGCCCCCCCCAAACAAAGGCTTTGTCTGGTGTGCAGAGTGACCCCTCCAGCAAATCAATAAGAAGCTCTTTCTTCATCTGTGTCACACTTCATTGCTTCTAGCCACCAGCCTCCAAATCAAAGATGGTAGACAAATTTACCACATGACTCCTCTCTAAGAGAGATATTGTCAGCGGGGTTTCCTGTGGAAGAGGGTAGAACTCTGGGCAACAGCCAATATAGAGTTTTGTTTGTTTGTTTGTTTGTTTGTTTTAACATTGCAACAGGATAGCAGGCAGAAGCAACTTAAGGGAAGAAGGGTTTATTTGGCTCAAGGTTTGAGAGGGGACAGTTGATCGTGGTAAGGGAGGGATGGTAGTGGGAGGGGTCTTGTGGCCATGGCAGCAGGATCTTGTGGTGCTGACCAGGAGACAGTGGGTCTGGATCAAGGCTGGGGCCTGGATTATGACTCTCAAAGTCCCTGCCAAAGACCTAATTTCTCCATCTGTCAATTATGTCCATGATGCCACACTGAAATTTCTCTTTATTGAAGAAATTACATGGTGTTTATGTGAGAGAATGTTGGCATTCTTTTAGAAATACACTGTGTAGTAGGTAAACATGAACTAATACCTGGAATTTGCTTTTAAGTACTTCATTAACTCATTTTCCTACTATTATCAAGTACTTGACAAGAAATGACATAAGAAAGGAAACGTTTAGTTTAGTTTGAATTATAGTTTGAAGGTACTGCTCCATCCTGGCAAAAAGGCAGATAGCAGGAACATGAGGTGATAGTCACAGCATATGTGTAGTCAGGAAGCAGAAAGAGATGCTTGCTGATGCTCGGCTTGCTCTTGGTTTTCCACTCTGCCCAAGACCTGCCTAATCAGGGCAGGTCATTGTTTTTGTCACATATAGAAGTCCCACTGCTTAGGACACTGCTCAACCACCACAGTCCTGGTAAGAAAGAGTTGCATCTCTCCCAGAGAGTTCAAACAGTAGAAAGTTCAAGCCAGGGTGTTGTTGGGCTCAGCAAGGAACCATGTGTCCCAGCTGTCTCCAGGTCCTAGGTCTTTGTTACTCTAGAGAAAGAAGAAAGCATGCTAAAGGGCGAGCATGTCAAAGAGTGAGCATGTCAAAGGATGCCCTTTAATTGGTTGTGGTCTGCTGCAGAAATATCCATGGGAGGAAAATAACACTTGAAGGTGACTAATAAAAAAAAAATCTAGTTTAAAAATAGACTCCTGGCACCATCGTTCCTTCCATGCTCCTTCGTCTCAATTCTGACCCCTCAGGAATATTTGAAAAAAAGAAGAGACTAACCAAAATGGTGATGGCCCTGGGACAAATGCCACTAGATTATGTGAACTACTTATGACTGTGAGATGAACTCAATTAGTCTTCTGTCCATGATTCGAATACATAATAGTAAAGTATAAGAATCAAAGCCCATTTTATGTAAACATTGTCTTCTCAAACATTTCAACTGTGTGGCCATGAGGTTCTCCTGCTGTAAATGCACTTCTTTTGTTGGTTTTCTTAAAATGTTTGGTACACATATTTTTAGAAAAGAGCAAGTTTCTGGGCATAGTCCAGTCTTCACTCTCAGAAGAACATGATGTGTGCAGCTGGGATGAAATGTCGTTTCCAAAGACAGTGCAAATTCTGAGTAAGTTCAGAGGAAATACATCACTCCAAACTGGATTTTCTTGAAATTGGGGTCACCTGTTCTGATTTGGACATCTGGAGGGTGTTATTGTCCTTGTCAGGTATAATTGAGAGGAACAAGAAAATTTAGTGTAATACAAAGCAGGGAAGTGGAATTTTTAAATATTTGGTGCACTGGGCAAACCATGCCCACAATCACAGAACAAGAGCATGAGTTTGAGGATGGCACAGATGCCACTCTTGGGAAGTGGGTCCAGGAGAGAAAGGGATATGTTCCGAAGGTATGAGAATGAGCAGCCTATTTGATGAGCGGTGGGATATGATACTCCCATGTGCTTCCCTGACTGTGGACATTTCTGCCATATTGCCAGACTTTAGTGTCCTTCTAGTTTGCCAACTCCAGCCATTGTCTCACCTGGCTTTCATGGGAGTATCAACTCTAAGAGCTGTTGGCATCTTGGTGACTCCAGAGCAAGTCCACACTTCAAGTCTCCAGAGGCTTGGGAGATGCTATAAGCATTTTATCATCTGAAATAGACGTCCTGAGAGAGCATGGGCTGCTGGAACCAGAGAAAGCAGATCAGAACCTGCTCTACCATTGTCTCCATTTCTTCCCAGGAACAAGAAAGAAGGTAGCCTGGGTGCTGCTCACTAGAGACCAATCCTGTCCTCATGCTGATGGTCCCAAGCTGGGCCTTTCTCAGCTCTTACTTTTCATATAAACCTGGCTATCCTGTGCAGTCTGTGATTTCAAATGGCTTCCCAGATTGCCTCTTTTTTAAAACTGATTTTCTGTTCTTACTCTGGATTTTACAGTGTTTGCCAATCTGACCCACCTGGAATGTAGATGTCACCTTCTCTGAAAATGGAGTCTTCGCAGATGACACAAAGTTAAAATGGGGCCACCCTAGAATGATAACTGGTGGGTCCTAATCCAATCTGACTGGTGTCCTTACAAGGAAAGAGACAGTTGGTCATAGAGATACATACCAGTCACGGCTATTTAAAGATGGAGGCAGATATGAAAGATGCTGACCAACACCAGATGCTGGGAGATCTGGAAGGAACTTCCTCCAGACCCTCTAGAAAAGTGTGGACCTTGACATTGTTTTAGACTTTGAACTCTAGGCCTTTGGCCTAATGAATTGTGTTTCCACCCAGTTTGTGGTCTTTCCTTACAGCAGTTCTAAGACTGCAGGCAAATGACAGGTTTAGGAAGACAGTACAATAACAGCCATGTGAGTGTGAGCACAGTGATACACGGTAGAAACACAGCTGCCTGTGCTCCTAGAATTGGGATCACACTGAGGGAGGCACACCAGGCCTTTCTATATTCTGTTAGACAAGCGTGCCTGCTCCACTTGAACAGTCGCCAAGCATGGGGAGGCCACCAACTGCTTTTTTCAACCCTCTGCAATTTTTATAGGCAATGGAATTTCTCCTGAGATAATGACCTTGTTGGCTGGCAGTCTTAAGTCAGAATATTTCAGCGGTGTGTGTGTAGGTATGTGAATGTGTGTTTGCATATTTGTGTGTGTGCATGTTTGCATGTATATGTTTATTTACGTATATGTGCTTTTAAACATATGCAGGGAAGACACACACCATGTTGGATATTTAAGGGAGTACATAGTATAAAAGAAATTAATAGAAGAGATTAACAGTAATCATTTGGTCATTAAAGTCCATTAAAGTCCATACAGTCCTGTGTGCTGTGTTCTGGGGATACCATCTGTACTCCCATACTTCTCCCACCTTAGTCCCACCCACCCACCATGAAATATGTTACTACTAGAGACCCCTGAGAACCAAGAACACTCAGAATGAGATGGAAATCAGAATAAGAAATACTGTGCCTGGAAACTTGTATGGAGTGCCAGAACCACCCCAGTCCTGTGCCCAGGATACCAGGGCGTAAGTTCCTTGGTAACTCAGATATTTTGAGGTTGGGGCAAATATCTGCCTATGTAAGCTAGCTCAAATGTAGACAATGTGATTAAAGACCTTAAGGGATTGTCATGGACAATAAGAATAGGAAAACATCCCCAGGGTGATATCCAGCAGGGAATCGGGATTTCTAGGAATCTCAGGCTCTACTGCCACATTTGGCTTCTTATTTTGATGTCCATCAGCAATATGCTGCACAGCCAGCAATGGAAGCACCCTGTGACTGCAGAGTGCACAGTCCTGAGTGCTGGCTTCAGGCAGCCTGACCGTCTTGTCCCTAGTAGGACTTAGGAATCCCTGATTGGTACAGCAACTGCACTGCTCTGGGTCAAGCATCTGTCCTAAGCCAAGCGGGTCTGGTAGTATGACTGCTCCTACAGTACTATCATAACTGCTGAGGGGAGCGAGGACCCGAGTAGGGTTTGTTCCAGAAGGGCACATGGAGAGGCAGAGAAGCAAATATGTGCTTAGTACACATAATGAATTGGCAGTGCCTACCTCAGCCCCCTGCTCACATGGTGACAAACCTTCAGCCTACATTTGTACATAGAAATGTGCACATCCCACACAGCGGTATGTATACACCCACACATACAACTTCTATTTACATACAGCCAGCTACACCCCCAACACTCAGATTAGTACTATACAGAGAGGCACTTCTGCACATCCCTGCACACTCCTGTAAACAGTAGATGTATACGGATATATACATATGTTCATCCGTAGAGATGTGCATGAATTCACCTATACTAAGGTGCACAAGTACATGCACAAAACTCAGGATAAGCATCTACACTTATATAAGAAACAGGCACACACAAAGACGCCAAAACCAACAGGTAGGACACACTCAAAGGAAGGATGCACGCCCAGGCAAGTTGGCACTGCAGGAGGTTTCATTAGTTCATGTATCTTCCACCTCTCCCCACAGGTGGCTCTGCCTGGAAGACAGTTGGCTGCAAAGGTAGCTTCTGGGCCTTGTGGGCATGGGGAGCCCCAAGTTCACTATTGATTTTTCCCTTTCACTCAGCACCAAGATGGACTCATCAGAGAGTATGCCAGGCCAGTGCTGGAGCACTCTGTCGGCGGTCCTGCACACAGGAAGCCCGGAGCCAACAGTTTGCAGAGCAGAGGTTGTTGGAGACAGAAGCTCACAAAGAGGGCCAGACTTCCCTCTAGCCAGAATCCTGCCCTGCCAGGGTGAGGGGTGAGGGCAAGGCAGACAGCCAGAGTGAAGAGCAACCCAGTGCCTGTGTCAGGATCTTGCTGTGCGAAGGCTATTGGAGGCAGTGTCCTGCGGTGACCTTCTCTGGACTCCTGCTGCCTGGCCAAAATCCTAATCAACTTTCTTTCCCGTGTCCTTCCTCCTGCTGCCTACCTTCCCAGTACCCCATCCCTAAGCTCCTGAGCAGGTTGAGCCTAGGGTTGTATGGAAATGAGCAAGGGAAGCATAGATGGCAGGCAGCTGATATGGCCCTAGAGCTACAGGCCCTTCTGGAACTTCCTCTTGCCCCTTCTGCACCCCATTGGAAATCTAAAGTGTTGTTTCCACTTCCAAGTGGAATTTTTAAAAGTGAAACTCAATGCTCTCCCACAGAAAGCACAAATGTTCAGTTACGAGATAAATGGGGCATTAAAGAGCACATTACATAACATGATTGGCTAATTGTACAGGCGTTAAATATCTGGAAATGCCAGTGGACCTTCGGCTATGCAATGAGGCATGGCTGCTTCAGACGGAAACAAACTCACAAGGCGCCTCCGAAAATCCGGGAAAACAAATGCCTGCTACTTATCAGCCCTGTTTGCAAGAGAGGAAATGAATCCCCACACTCCCATTGCAAGTGGTTCCCCGGGGAATCTGACTTCCAGCACCGCTTACCTTCGAACTCACCTTACTATCATCAGCAGGGCCCTGGTAATGCAGCCTCACGTTTAAAGGAAAAGACCTTTGTGCCTTGTCACATGAGGAAAGCAAAGGGCAGGGCGCAGGCAGGGAAAATGTACCAGCTGGCTAGAGCAGGATATGGCCATCCACACAGCATTCTGCACAGGCCCCAGCCTCCTACATCCACCAAGGGCACATGACTCTTTTTTTTTTTTTTAGTACACTCAGTTCTGATTGCCATGCATCTTGCAAACATTTATTAAGTCTCTTCCGACGCAGTGATGACACAGAGGGCTGTGCCTGAGTTCTGGTTTTGGAGTATGCCCAGCCAGTGGTGTCAGGTGTCAGTCAGGAACTCAGGTGGCCCACATGGGCACAGAACTGTGGCACTTCTCAGGCCCTCCCATTCTGAAGGAGGTTTTCCTTTCCCAGTCTACAGTGTTGATACCATACTCACTGTGTCCCATAAGCAATAGGACCTGGACATCCATGAGTACCCAATCAGTCCAGTCACTATAATGGTAGGTGCTAACCAGGATGCTAGTGTGTGAGTGCACATGGCACCTCCCCTGTCCTGTGCATTGGAACCACAGTGAGAGGGTTAGGTTTACTCTGCCTCTTAGGCACTGGCTGTCCTATCTGGTCAGGACAGAAAGGAAGTAGGCGATCTGGAACAGGAGAGCTGCCCAGATTCTCAAAAGCCCTCCTGTAGACCAGTCACAGCCAAGAGATCTCTCTGGGCGCCCTCCATATGGTGTCCATCCAGCATCCAAATAAGATCTCAGCAGCCAAGGGAATTGGACAGCTGCACCCCTGCTCAATCTGTTTCTTTAAGGAAGTCACATTCTGGTGGCAAAGACCTTGAATGATACAGTTGCACAAAGCCAGTCTCCGCTGAGTTGAAGCAAGGCTGTCTTCTGTACTCAGAATACCTACTTTGCGATGATCATCCCTATTTTAAAACACTGCTGGCACCCAGCAATCTCTCCCCCAGGGAGTCTGAGGCCAGTGGACGCAGAGGTCGGGGCTCCATTTTCCAGAGTTCCTCCCCTCTGCTTCCTGCTGGGCCAGCCTAGGTGCTCTGAGCCATATAGGGTGGGGTAGAGAAGTGTACCTCACCAGCTCACAGCAGGCATACACGTGCCAGGACACACGTGCTGGCTGGGGGTTTAAAGACTTCCTGGGAAGAAACAAATGGCTGGGTTTCATCAGCAAGTTAAGATCCTCATTTGAAAGAATGACTCCCACCTCACACCTTACTGTAATTTTCCAATTAATTGTGATTTAAATATGTTAATGTGGCTAACTAGGTTGAGCATCAGCCTAAAGTCTTTCTGAATAATGAAGCAAGAACTCCCAGTACCACACAAAGGAGAAAATGCCATTGAGCATCCTGAGAAAGGAGATAGGCATGCAAGCCCAAGATGGACTGGCTTGGATGTTTGCACAAGGGTGACCAGCTGCCCACCAGGGCCTAGGGAACAGACTTTAGAGGCACAGGGGACCTCTGTTCCGTTCCCTCTGCTAGTTTCTTCCTACAGAAGTCTCTGGCAGGGCTTTTTATGGGGCACTGGAGGAGCCCTGATAACTACTTTGCAGTCTACTGTGGCTAGTTGTTCTGTTGCAATTTTTCATCATTTTGCATTTTGTGTCCTGACTCTAGACCCAGAGTACTCAACTGGGTATCCCAGGGGCTGGTGGACCTGGCTACTACTCCCCTTCTCAATAAAGCCAGTATAATAGGCTTCCAGGCAGAGGGAGAACTCTTCCCTCTCAAAAATAAAAGGAACCAAGAGGCCAAGGGCAGGGTCAACTGCATGGGAGAAAACTTCACATGCCAGTGCTCTATCTGAGATATATGTACTGCAACAGCCTCTGATCTCTCAGGCCACATCTACACCACCCCCGTAAGCCTGCCAGGTCACCTCTCCACATTACCACACTGGTGCACCATTCACAGCAGATCTCAGCCTCCTGTCAGGACTGTGATGGAGCTCATGACCCTAAGGTCTGTTCAGGTTAAACAGGATCAAGCACTTGAAAAGCAGACACAAACAATAAGCCTGGTGCCTCTGAAACCTGTAGACAATGGGATATGTGTAGGAGATAGATGGGGGATGCCTACCTCGCCCTACCACTTCTCATGTCTTACAGAAATTCTGCACCTGGCCAGCAGGTGGGCACAATATCAGGCCAGGCATCGGGTCTTTTATGCTCTGGATGTGGGTCCTGAATGCAATGGCCTCAGACTGGGCCATCACCTCACCTCTATGCTTGTCAGCTTGGCTGCCAGAGAAGGCAATGCGGGTGGGCCTCAAATGACTTAAGTTTCATTCTAGAGACAGGAAATTCTAGAAGGAAGGATTGTGTGACAGATTCTCCTTAGGAGTCTTCCCTTTGGCCTTCAGACTGGATTCTCCACAGAAGAGTCTCCATCTCATTGACTGTCTGTGTGAGTGAGTCCAGCGTCTCCCTCTTCCTCTTTGCATCCCTGTCTACTCTGTTGCTAAGGACACACAGTATAAAGACTCACCATACTGACCTCATCTTAACTAGATCTTCAAAGTTCTCACCTGCAAATACGATCATATCTGAGGTGCTGGAGGCTCAAGTTTCAACCTATGACTTTGGTCACACAGTTAAGCACAGTCAAGACACAGAGAGGTCAATCAATCCAGAGCTACTTTCTTATTCAGTGGTTACTGAATTTGTCATGTATGGATGGGGTGCATATGACTCCCTGGATAGTCTGAGTGGACAAGACCCTAGAGCCCGTGTTTTAGAGGGAGAGTAGACCATAAGTTAATAATTCAGCTGGCAGGGGTAATACAGAAAAATTGATGCTCTGGTAAGGAGATGGGAGGCTCAGTCATTCCAGGAAACAGGTGGACCAGTATTAACTCGAAGAAGCACTTCACAGTTGGACGTCCAGATGGCGCTGGACTGGTCCAGCCTCTAAGATCCCCAACCCTGCCTAGTGCCGACAGTTCTGTAATGATGTTTTCATGTTACTGGGCATCGGTGGTTCATTTGTCTGAATTTTATCTCCCAGCTATAAACTGGAGAGTTACTTTTAGACTTTGCCAGTCACTGTTGATTTAGGGAGGCAACTATGATAAATGTGCAGATTAACTGGGGAAATTTACTTACTCAGTCATTACATTGAGTGCACAGCAGTCTCTTAGCACCCTAATTAAGTAAGGGAAGTAGCAAGAGTTCCCTGTGTCAATACAGCAGGAAGCACCGAGCCACAGTAGACAGCAGTCAAGAAGGGGCCACATGGCCTGCTAAGGGGCAACAAAAGCAACAAAGAAGAGCTCTAAGGAAAGTCCTCCACACTGTCTGGTAGTGGGCTAACCCATTGCCTGTAACTCCCCCTGAACCCTAGATCCAGGGCAGGAGACCCTGAGGCAGAGCTGCAGGCACCGAGGTGTCTTACTCCTTGGAAGTCCAGACCCAGGCCTAGCTTTGAAACTGACTCATGTTATGGCTTCACTTTATTTAGCAAAGGGATCTAATAGGCAGGCTGTGAGCAGGTGATGCTGTTGTCAAAAAGGTCAGGCAAGATCCTTAGGTCATAAGCTGTATTGGCACTTCTCTAGTGCCCGCTTCCAGACAGGTCAGTTTTACTCCTAAGCCATGCCCACCTGCATCCTCACATGGACTTACTACCTCCCAGCTCAGTATCTACCCTGCTGCCACCAGTTAGCATGGGGAGGTCCCTAGAATCCATTGCCCAGAGAAGGCAAAGCTGGGTGAGTGAAGCCTAGGACTGCTGTGTTTGGGGAGTCATTTCTCATGTTTAAGCCACAGCTTTTCCTGTGGCCTCTGGTGGGCAGTGGCAGGAACAGTCGTCTATGGTGTGTGTTTCTCTCACAGTACACCCTGTGGTCTTGATGTCTACTCAAGGGATAGGTGCAGAGGGATTTTTGGAGAGGCCCATAGGTATGTCCATGGCTGCAGGCCTAGAGCTTCATACACGCCCTGGAGTATGCTAGGTAGGTTTGTTGCTTGTTTGTTTTCACCAGCAACAGCTCATTGATATTTCACAAGGATATGGCCACTGTGTAGGAGAAGAGCTTGAGAGTCCAAGACCATGACAAGGACTGTTCTAGATCTTATAGTTGCTCTCAACTTTGTAGATTGTTCTGGGGCGTGTGTACACCAACATGCCATGACCACACAGGACAGTTCATCCAATTTCTGTCTTCTGCTACTGCTTTGAAATGTTCTGTCCACCCTCTTCCCCTCTGTCTATTCCCAGAAGCGACCATATCTATCTCCTTCAGCCTTGCTTGGCTGCCCCCTCCAGTGACTGTCATGAGGGTCTCTCAGATGGGACTTCTTGGCCCCGCCTCCCCATGCCTCATATTTACTTTTCTGAGCTACTCAAAATGCTGAATCCTCATGCTAGGTGTCCTTATTTGCGGGCTCCCTCAGTGTGAGGCTCCCTCTGTCTTGCCCACATTTCCAAGGAGTACTGATTTATTACCCCAGAATAAGTATCCAGTCATTATTCCTTCAAAGAATGAGTAAATGTTCCAATTAAAGGCACAAATTCAGTATGATAATGCCAATAAACCACTGGGAAATCTATTGAAGGCTTCTCCTTCCATGTTGTTAAAAAGAAATTTTGAAGAACTCCAGGGCTTTCAGAGACACACAGACAAGCCTTGCTAAAGAGACCTCAATTTACAAAAGATAGCCAACTCTAGCAACATTTTCCTCCACAGAACAAAAGCTGAATGGCATGAGGCCCTACCACTGACTCCTTCATAAACATGTTGTGATGTTTCTCACTTAGGTCAACAGTGACAGTCATTGGAAGTGGCACATTTAAACACAAAAATCACAAGGCATTAGCAGATTTGGCCGCTCGGGGCCCTGTACCCTTTACACAGAAAGCCCTTAAATGAACACAGTATTACCTAAATTGTGTAAATGCCAGGGATGGGAAAGCCACTTGCTCCAGTGCCCTTGATAGAGTCTGTCTCTGGCGTCCTGCCTCTGCATCCACAAAGGACTCAGTGCGACTTCAGATGGGCATCCTGGCACTCGTGTGGCCTTAGACTCAAGTTAAGCCAGGAGGGAATGGTGAAGTGGGCCCATGTTGCACTTATGTGAATCACACCTGCTAAAAGCCAAGCTCGCACACTTGTTGGCCTTGTAGCTGATAGACAGAGGTGGCTGTCTGGCTCTACTGTAGGTCTCAGCTCTTTTTTTCCCCAAGAAGGTACTTTGTCCCCTCTCAGGTCCCTTTGGTTGTGTGTGCCTAAGGCCCTACATCTCACTGTCATTTGCCCTCCCCAAGACAAGCTTCGTGCATATCTCACTGTGACCCACAAAACTTATATATGTATGTCAGGGAAGGAGAGGGGGGTGCCTAAGCTGGTCGTATCCACTGGTCCAACTGGGGAACTTGAGGCACAATGCTGGATCCTGGTTAGCCAGGCCTCCTAAGCCAGGGTCCTCTCCAGATTCAGCCCCTGGCTTAAGGGCACTGGCCTGCAGGAAGAAAGGCACACCGAGTATGGAGTTCTGCAAGACAGACAGGTGATGGCTGCTTTCAGGACAAAGAGTGTCTAGTTTTAACTTTGCAGCCATGATCCCAAAGTCAAGAATAATGTCCCTGCCTTAGAAGCCTGGGCACCCATTGGTAAAATATCAAAGAAGAGAAAGGGAAGGGAATTTTACAGGTGTGGGTAAAACCACCTAAATACAAAACAGTACTCATAGAGCTATCTGTGGCTTCAGAGATGTGTTCAGTGGGTATGACTGCTTCTAAGTAGCATCCTAGGAGCCAGAGGGACAAACAGGACATCAGGGTTACTAAGTGGTCAGATGCTTTACTATGTCAGGATATGAAAAACAGATGCCTCCACACAGCTGTCAGTCTGTCTGGTTGAACAGCGCCCTCCCATCCAAACCCTATCTACTCAGAACCTATAAATGTGACTTGATTTGGTAATGGATTTTTAAAAATATAATCAAGTTAAGATGAGTCCATACTGGATCAAGGTACTGTACTCAATAAGACTACTGGGACCTAACACATAGAACAAAGGCTGGGGGTTGAAATTTTACATCTACAAGCCAAGGAATACCAAGGAAGCTGGTCCAGAGGCCAGGATTCCCTCCCAGATCTAGAACAGAGGTTCTCAATCTTCCTAATGCTGCCACCCTTTAATACAGTTCCTCATGTTGTGGTGACCCCCAACCATAAAATTATTTTCATTGCTACTTCCTAACTACAATTTTGCTACTGTTATGAATAGTAATGTTTTAAAATCTGTGTTTTATGATGGTATTAGGTGACCCTTGTGAAACGGTAGTTCTACCCCCAAAAGGGTCAAGACTCACAAGTTGAGAACCACTGTTCTAAAAGAAACCAAACTTCCCAATGACTTTCAGTCTGACTGTCAGTTTTCAGGACTGCCAGGGAAGCAAGTACTGTTTTGAGCAGAATAATTTTGGATGCATTGCGCTGCCAGTTCTAGAAAGGTAGCATAGGATCCTTGGCACTGTGCCCCTGCCTGGGGCCAGGAACAAGTGCCCTGTCGAGGAAAGTATTACAGAGGTCCCTTGCAAGTGTGTAACCTGTGGATCAAGAGGAACAGCACCAAGGACTCTAGAGAATAAGAAAGCCGGGACACAGCCCGTGGCTGCACGTAAAACCGTCCCTTCTTTGTTCTTGCTCTGATGGTCTGAGAGAGCAAGGTCACAGAGACAGGGCACCCATTGTCTTTGGAGCAGGGCCATCTCACACTCCAAACTCAAGCAACTGGCTCAAGACTGGCTTTCCAGATGGATCTGCAGAGGCTCGGGTCCTCCCAGCTGTCTGCATCTGGCACACTGGTGTCAGCTCAGAAAATGGCAGAGAACTGACGCCAGCTTTCTGGTTGAACATCATTCACAGTTGTCCTACAGAGGCCAGTGAGGGCTGCCCTGGACCCACGGCCCTCATTAGCATAATGGTCTTTGTCCAGAAGGAAAGAGGCAAGGAGAGAAGGTGAGCAGCTGCCTCTTTGCTGCTGGTCCTGCAGCCTGCGCTGGGAGGGAGGTGCCATCTGTTGTAAGGCTGGGCCACTGTTCCAAGGGGCCAAGTGATCAAGAGATCTGGGTGATGCCCTGACTTTAGGAAGTAAATGTCCACACGGTGCATAGGTTTCTGAGTCACTGCATTGTGGGCGGAAGTTGACAGACTCTGAGGTTGTCCTACATACTGGGTCTGCTGGAAGATCCCAGAAATACCCATCCAGTTCTTAGGAAGCTATTGTAGACACCAACAATGAGGTCATGGGTAATGCTTTCATCCAGCTCGTAGCTGACCCAAAGGGCAGCCATTTCATAATGCTTCTTTGCATACCTGGTGGGCTTCTGCTGAGGCAGGAGTTCCAGGCGAGGCCTTGCTAGAGGAGTCTGAGAAACTGGGAGAGGAAGTGGTTAGAGGTAGAGGAGCCCTGTTGGCATTGCTGAGTGGGTCTTATTGAAGACTCCTCAGTCCAGAAGAGCACCAGGATTCTGTGCAAGTTCTGTTCTTCCAAGCTTGCTGGGACAGCTGTGACAGTGTGGCTTCATAAGCATTTAAAAGCTGGCCTTTCTGGAATACGCAGAATAGAGCATTACATTTGTAGCCAAGGTGTGACCACAGAGAGGCAGAGCTCTGGCCTCTTTGTTGGGAGATGGGAAGCTCTCTATTTCCTGAGCCTTGGTGTCCCCTCCTGGTGATGGAGCTAAAGGGGAAGCTGAAGTGCTTTCTTGGCGAGAAGGCACTTTGTAAAGACACTGGTGCACTGGCAACGTGTTGTCCACTTGAGCCCTACTCTGAGGATGCCCTTCATCTGGGCAAATGGGAACCCTGAAGCTTAGCTTCTTTCCCAGGCCTGTCAGACATACACCTGTGGTTCTTTGTCTGTGTCCTGCTAGGATGACTGATATGAAGCCCTCATGCATGAAATTCTCCCCTGAAAACTACTCTGTCCTTTGCTTATCCCCAAAGGCTAACAGTAGTGTGTTTGCTTAAACAGCAGCTTGATAAAAGCATTATGGAGAGGTGAGGGTGACCTTCCATAGATGGCTTTCTTCTACTCTCCTAAATGTAGGGCATCCTAGTTCATTGGAGTGCCCTCAGAGCCAGGCACATATGGTGACTCTTTGCTTATCCTCCCATGAATCGTGGGCTCATTCTTGGGGCCTGGTATTGACTGAATGGTATTGTCCAGCTGAAACTCCTATACAGAATTCTCTGACTGGTAGTGTAATTGTATCTAGAGATGGGGCCCTGGGAACGAGGTAAGGCCATAGTGTGGGGTCCTGAGACAAGAGAGTTAGTATTCTTATTAGAAGCAGCACCAGAGAACTGACTCATACCTTCTTTCTTTCAGAGTGTACAAAAAAAAAGGTGTCCGGTAAGTAAACCATTCAAAAGAAGTCACCTAAAAGCCCCAGAGTGGACCTGATATGTTGGCATCTTCATATTGGACTTTTCAGCTTCCAGAACCATGAGAAGAAAGTCTGTTGTTTAAGCCTGTCAGTGTGGCCTTTTGTCATAGCGATACAAGACGGCCAAGTCAGGACCCTCTCTTGATGCCAACAAAGGACCTCAATGCACATTGCTAAAATGTCTGCCTGATTCTCATATCAGTAAGAAACTTGGCCCCGTTCTTAATTCTTGGAGAGTTCTGGGTGCCTATTCAGGTTTCCCTGCATCTCGCCCGCAGCACACGTATACACACTTCTGACCACAGAGTGCTCCTAGAAGAGTCCTGCCTATGTGGTGAACACAGCAGAGTGTCGGCCTCCTTGCCACAGGCCCTTGAACCACAACTGATTTCTGTTGTCTTTGAGTTGCAGCCACAGAATCAGCCTTGAGGAGGTGAGGCCCACACCCCTCAGGAGGGCAGAGCACATTAAAGCATGTGGCAGGTGCACCGTGCCCTGGCACGGCTGATGTGCCAGCTGCAGCTCCAGAAACTGTCATCTGACATCCTGACACAGAAGAGCACTGGGAGCCAGGAGGCTCAGTTGGTTTGCTGTTCCCTCCCACCATGCCCGGACCCCCTGGCCCAGCCTCCAGCCAAACAGGTGTATGACAGCCTGTTGCAGATCCTCAGAGAACGCTGCCGGCTCTGGAGAGGCCTCCAAGAGGAGGACAGATGAAAAGAACAAAGGAGGTTAGGCCTGGGATGACAAGCTTATTGATAACAGTTTAGGAGGAGCAAGCCTGCGGGGTGACAACAAATTGTTCCTAATGACTTTGCCGACTGCAGATCCCTGGCTCAGAGAACAAGCTGTCAGGCTAGTCCGAGGGAGGCCATGTTGCTCTCTACAGAGGGAGTCTTCTCACTCTGTCCATCCCCCGGGGCCTACTGTCTTAAGGCTTTATGTTGTGGGTACAGATAACAATATAGCCAACCCTGGAAACGCCCAGTTATGACACCGATAACTGTCAGGGCCCAAGTTCTAAAAGCAGAGTTTGCTCAGTGCTGTTGGCTGGAAGCAGGTAACCCCTGCACACGGAGGACAAACATGACTTCCCACAAGTGCAGATGCAAGGCCTTTCATTCTAGAAGGTCAATGTCACCAGCGTCACATCAGGGGAGGGTGGCAGAGGCCACCTCTAACCTCTACCCTTTGTTACTCTGGGAATCTAGTCTCTCGAAGAACGGTGTGAGGAGTGTTCCTCTCATCTTGCCAAGTTGAGGTGATGGTGAGCTATACAGAAGAAGGGGGATCCCACACTTTACTGCCACGGGATGACATCAAGCATTCTCTTTAAGGAAAATGATAGGACAGAGCCAGACAGGACTGAAGTGAGCTGGAAGCTGGAGCCATTAAGCACAGTCAGCTCTTCCTGTTGTCTTCATCTTAGTTTCCAGGACAATATGACCAGACTCTGAGGAACACCTACCTAAGATTGCCCTCTTTGCTCCATGAAAGGAGATTTCAAAGCAACTTTATGTCCTCATCTAAGATGCTCAGAGATCTTGGCTGGAAGCTAGGGCCACCATCCATCATTAAATGGCAGATGATTGACCATGATTTGTTCTCCATCATGTCTGGGGGCTTGCAAGGGGCACCTCAGAGCCCTACCTCTCACTTAGTGAAGCTGAGCAAAGACAGACCTTATTACCCACCAGGTAGCCAGAGCTTCACTCACATGGGGCCGAGTGGTGTCAGAGGGAGGGAACTAAAAGGCCAATTTCTATCCACGTGCACATGAGGACTTGGCAGGTACAATATTTACCTGGCTGGCCTGGTTAAAATGTAACCAATCCACTGAGTGCCAACAGTATAATTGTCAAGTGAATTAAACCAAAAATGAACCTCTCCTGTCTTTTAATGTAATCATAACATGTTTATTTAGTCAGGTACCTATTTGCCATGTACCATCCTTTCTTAACATATGGTTTTATCCCCTTATCTGCTTTGGTTTTTATTAGTTAACTTCTCTGAGTCTGGGACAAATACCTCTCCATGATGGGTCTCAATAACTAGGGACCCACCCTTCAACACACAAGCCTTTACTTAGGAGGACATTTCCTGTCCAATCCATCAAAAGCATGTAGATTGTAGAATCAAAATATTGATAGACTGAAAGCATCAAGGATGATTTCTGTCCTAACATATCAACTATTCAGGAAAAAATTAACTCTTCCTGTCAAACTAAATAAAGGCATCTATCTCAAATTAGTGTGCTAATTTGTTTTCATCTTTAATAAATTGTAGCATTCTATATAGACCAAAATACCAAAAATATTTTTTATAATTGTCATTAAATGATTGATTTTTCATACCTGTTTTATTTTCTTATATACCAGGAGTTGAATAAACACCTCTAGGATAAAAAAGAATTGTGGGTGGAAAAGTTTAAGAAACTTTGGCCCAAAGACAAGGTGGTACATATCTTAAATTTCAGTACTTGGGAGGCAAAGTTAGGTGGGTCTCTATGAATTAAAGGACAGCTTGCTCTACATAATGAGTTATAAGACAGCCAGGGCTACCTAGAGAGACCCTGCCTCAAAAAAATTAAAAGAATATATACATACATTTTTATGAGTATATACTTCACACACACACACACACACACACACACACACACACACACACACACATATAATCTACATACATTAAAAAGAAGCCTTGGCTTAAAACCACAGAGCTTCTTTTGTCACAGCCTCAATCTGCCTTAAATCTCGCTTGCCAAAATTGAAGTGTCAGCAAAGCCACATTCCCACCAAAAGGGAGAATCAATTCCCAGCTTCTTCCAGCTTCCAGTGGCTATCCATAGTTCTCGGCTTGTTGCTGCATTGCTTTCGTCCAAGCCTCCACTGTCACATTTCCTCTCCCTCTTCTCTTTGTGTTCAGTATTTATCTTCCCAAACAATACTCTGAATGACATTTGGGGTTCACCAGGTATACCAGGTTCATCTCCACACACTCACTCTTGGATAACACCTGTGGATCCCTGAGATTAGGAGTATGTACCTTTGGAGACGCTATATAGACAGCCACCCCTGCTAGTGCAGGACATGGCCACTTTGGTCCTCACACAATGGGAGAACACACATCTTTCAGAGATGATGTTTTAAGACTATATGTTGTGTCTTCTCCAAATCCTTGAAATTCAGTGATGTTATCGAGAGAAACACAGGATCTCCAGAAGGCTGATACTCAGGGAAGGAATGCTGCTGAGGACTGGGGCCATGGACATCTTTGTTTTCCTGTCTGTTGATTTTTGTCTTTTCCAAATGTTCTCTGAGAGAAAGTATTACTGCTTGGACACTTTTCTATTGCTGTGCTAAGATACTATAACCAAGGCGACTTATAAATGAAACAGCTTGTTGGGGCTTACAGTTTCAGAGTCTATGGCCAACATATCAGGATGCACAGCAGCAGGCACATAGGCACAAATGCAGAAGCAGGGCCTGAGAGCTGAATCTGTCCCCCAAGCACGAGGCCAGAGTAACCTAACAGGTAAAGCCCACGCCAGTTGCACACCTCCTTCAACAAAGCCACACCTCCTAATCCTTATCAAACACTTCCACCAACTAGGGACCAAGGATTTAAATATATGAGCCTTTGGGGGCCATTCTCACTCAAACTGCCACAACATCTTCTGTCTATCATAGTCAGCCCATACCCTGAAACTCATGATCTGTCCTGGCTCAGAGTAAGTGTCCTGCACCTGCTGCGCTAATAGGGGAAAGAGTTAAGTACTTGTAATACAATAAAGGGCAACACAAGCCACCCTCAGGTTCCAGGCATCCCTGCCGCACACAGGCCCATGTATGCAGCTTTTAGGGCAACCCTGGCATTTGGATGCTATTGTCCAGGTCTGCTTGAAAGGAGAGGGAATCTGTGCCACTAGAAGCAGGCACAGGTTAGCTCCTTCCCTACCCTTTCTGAAGCTCATCTGAAGGATGTTTTAGTCCCCTTTGTGGCTGAGGAAACTGAGGCTTTGTGGATTAAACAACTTGCCCAAGGCTGCTCAGCTGATATGGAGTTCAACTGGGATTTGAATCTGGTGTTTTAAAAATTCCAAGCCTGGAGTTTTCCCAGGAAACCAGGGCAAGATGAAGATTCTAATGTGGTTAACCAACTAGGCTGTGAAATACTTTTTTAACGTCTTGGTTTATTTTGTTTTCATTTTCTTTATCTGAAGAAATCAAAAAGTGAAGGCTAGAGAATGGCCCTATTCTGAAGTGCACTCACTGAGGACCAGCCTAGCAACTACTGGGCTTCCCAGTCACTAATCCCATCCAATTTCAGCCTCCACCCTAATTACCACCCTTGGGCCTCCCAGCCATCCTTGGATAGTCCTTTGGATTTCAGACTTACTCTCTAGCTTTTAAATCTAATGCAATGCCAGTTCTTCAAAAACAAACACCCTACAGCATTTTCTAGGCTCTGTGCATCTCCAATGGGAACTAAGGACACACCAGCACCCCCTAGCTACAGAGGCAAGGTGTGGCATGGACGCGTCCTCCTCAAGCTCCCTCAGGCCCCCTCTGGCTGGTGGCAGCACAGAGCCTGCCATTTGGCATTCTGACCAGTGCTCCAGAGAGCAGTGCATGGAGTGTAGCCTTTTAGGGGAGTGCCAGGCAGGCCAGGGCATCTGCCCAACCCTGGCGCAGCCCAGATGCCTGCATAGAAGCTGAACGCTCCCTTTGATGTTCTCTCTCTTGCACCCTGCTAGAGCACTTAATTCACCCCGAAAGTGAAGTGGGTTATTTATGACCCCCACCATCCATCCTGGGGTGGTAACTGCTGCCAACACACAGATCATTGTTCTTGGCACCATCATTTTTGGTGATGTTTGCTTAATGGCACTGAGCTGAAATATCATTTTCTGGGAATGGCTGCCCACCAGGCACTTAATTACATACAAAATTAGACTTCCCTGTGGTTTCACCCAAAGCCCAGGGCATTGGAATAATTACTTAGAGAAAAGATAAAAATACAAGTTTATCCCCCAAACCATTCCACCAAATAGCATAGAGCCAGAAGCGTCACATGCTCCCATGAAAGTCCATCTTTTCCAAACCAAGACATGTGGCTGCTCCTCACCCCTCCCTGGGTGAATCTGGAACAGCACAGGGTGATTATTGTGGCCCAGGGAGAAAGGCTACATTTAGGAATACAGGGAGGTTCCCTAAATCACCCAATGGCCAGTGTGGTGACTCTTTATTGATTTCTCCAAAGGGGGTCTCTCTCTCTCTCTGTGGTGTGTGTATGTCTTTCTCTCTCTCTCTCTCTCTCTCTCTCTCTCTCTCTCTCTCTGTGCATGCGTGTGTGTGCATGTGTGTGTTACATGCATATGTGTGTGTACATGTGCACAGCTGCACTCACCTTGGTGGCATATGTGGCTTGGTGGAAGCCAGATGTCAACTCTGGGTATTCTTCTCTATCATTCTCCATCTTATTTTTTGAGCCAAGGTCTTTCATTGAACCTGAATTTTTCTGGAAAAACAGTGAACTCAAAATATCTGATTACCTCACTCTTCCAGTTCTGGGGTTAGAAGTGCATGCTACCATGGCCAACTTCTACACGGGTGCTGAGAATCCAAACTCATGTCCTCATTCTCACACAGCAAGCAGTTTCCTAACTCAGACATCTCTCCAGTACCTCAAAGTTCAATGGTCAAAGGGAATAAAAAAGATACCACACTTCCTGGGTTTGGGAAGCAAAAAGAACATGCCCACTAGTGGAACATAGACAACTCTTCCATATTTCTGGGTCTTGGGCACCTTAGTTGGAATATAGGCAATATGACTCCATCTACTCCCTTGGGGAATATGTGGGACCAGAGTGCCTGACTTAATCCCTGGCATCAAAAATATGATGGTGACGGGAATGATAATTGTGCGGGATTTTATGGACAAGAGGGAGTCCTGTGTCTTCTTCACATTTCCCCCCAAAACCTCACCCGTGGATCTGAAGCATGGCACCAAACTCTCACTTGTTCTGTATCAGGGAGGCTGAGGTTTGGTGTCCAGGCTCTCTGTAAAATGGGGAGAAGGTGAGTTGGAAGGATCCCCTTGCCTTCAGACTCCAACAGGAGGCTCATCTGCTCCTGCCCTAAGCAGCTTCCTGCAGGAGGAGCTGTGTAAAGTGATGTATCTACTGCCCCCAGTGGCAGGGGCTTAGAGGAGACAAGGTGGGTGAGGCCTCTCCTTAGCTACTGCTTTCTCTCTCCCTCCATTACTTTCCCAGTGTGTTCCTGGATGGGGCCAGGTTCTTCCTGAGAAGGGAAGGCCTCCTTGCCCCATAGATCCTGTGGAGGGTCTGTGCTGGGGGGCTGCTGACTTCCAGCACCCACACTGAGTTCTGCACCCCTGGCAAAGTATATATGAAGCCATACATTGTTTAAGGGCCAATATGGGCAATCAGGAGAATACAGAAAAATGCTACCTCTGGAAGGCTGGAGGCAAGACTCATTTAAACAGCTTCCTCTGTCACCAGTGTCACCAAGCTGAAGCTTGTCTTGTTTACGGGATGAAGGTTTCACACTGTGTCAACTCTCTGCCAGAACTCGGCATTAAAATGAGCAGTTAGTACAAGTCAGCCATAAACATGGCAGATCCGAGAGACGGGCAGAAGCCACAAGGATCCCCGATGCAGCTTTTAAGCACTTGGCATGCTGCTGGCTCCTACTGGAGAGGGGGCTGCGGGCATCATTTGGGCCCGGGTGCAATGCACTTGAAATAATTACTTTAATCAGCAAAAGTTAATTACTTTAAATCATAAATTAATGGCAGAGCATTTGGCAGAGCCTGACGTGCGTGGCGAGGCTGTCAACTGAAAACCCAGGTGAACCCACGACCCTGCCTGGTGCCGCCACAGAAGCTGGAGCCCACCCACTGCGTGTGTGCCACTTCTGCAGCACGAGGAGGAACTCTCTCTGTAACCAGAGAAGCGCCACCTTAAACTGTCACCTATAAAAAAAAGGAGCCGTAAACAAGCAGGCTGCCACTAAGCAGGTGCTGCTGGAGAAGTCTGCCCTTGACAATAATAAGATCTTAAAATGGCATCTGCCTTTATTTTACAGCACAATTGGAAAGACGGTTCAAAGTAATAAACCCAGCTGATATGTTTTATGAGTTGGTAGTTAGCAGTGTTTACTGGGGAAGAAGATTTGGGAAAAGATACCATCACCCTCCCACCACCATCACCATCCCTGATGCAATTTCCACACCAAGATGTCTAGAGAGCCAGCTGCTACAAGGCACAGGGACCACTGTGTGGAAGTTCCAGCAGCCACAACCTTGGACCTGTCTTGTTCTCTGTGTGTTGGCATCTCCAGGAAGCAGCCAGAGTGACTTGAGAGGTAAGAGCTCTTACAAATCACCCTCAGCATTAACTAGCCCAGAGTCTCTTGCACATCAGGCTTGGGCACTTGCACAAACAGGCAATTGGACATGCAGTCACTCTGCCACAGTGACATCATTCAGGAGTCTCACACTGTCTGCAAGGCTTACGTACACACAACGTGACAAAGAGCCAGCGAGGAGATAGTGTCCAACAGATGACCTGACCCAACCTGACAGTTCCTTAGACCTTCAGGCCAGGGACCAGGGACCAGGGATGACTTTCTGAGGCTAAAATAGCAAGGTAACCATGCAGGATACTGTCCACTCCACCCCTGCCACCTGGGGACACACACCTCATTGAAATTAGGGAAATCTCTGTGTGTACCCACAAACATGGGGTGAAAGGCAGATCAAATCCCAACCCTGGCCTATGAACACTGTTGGTCAGGTGATAGGCAGACCCATGGACACTAACAGTGAAGTATCTTCAGTTTCTGAGAAGAAAAAGACAAATGTGAGAACTCACTGGTACCCGCATGTGATTGTGTGATACAGACCTTGTTTGGAAAGGCAGCAGATAGAATCCTCAACAGGCAGGCCGAGGAAACTCCAGCTCATCTTAGCTTTGTGTTTGTGTGTCCTGACGAGGATGGTTTGATTAAATCTCCTCTGATGACTAGGATAAGATGAGGGACATCAGAAGCCTAGATGGTTCATTCTTCCCCATATGTGGAATTCACAACAAGGAAAAAAAATACAAAGGAGAGAACTGGGGGCCTGGTGCTATGAAGATTTGTTTCTCAGCTTTTCCCATGGATACATGCAGAGCCTGGTACTGGGAGCACCGTGCTCTCTGTGGTCCCACTGTACTTAGGAGATGTGGATGTTGTCCATGTTCACCTTGACTTCATCACACACCTCATCCTTGCAGGCATCATCTCTCTATTTTACTTTTCTGTTGTTGTGATAACGATATCCAGACAAAAAGCGAGTTAGGGAAGAGGGGGAGAAAGGATTTATTTTGTTACATTCCAGAGAGGATACAGTATGTAACAGCAGGAACAGAACAGTGTACAGGAAGCAGAGATAGAAGAACATCAAGTGGGACCCAGCTTAGAACATGAAGTGGGACCTGGCTATGAAACCTCAAAGCCCATTCCCAAGGATATATGACATACTTCCTTCAGCGAGGGTCTGCCTCCTGGAATTTCCATAACCTTCCCAAACAGTGCCACCAATTGGGATTCAAGTGTTCGAATATGTGAGCCTATGAGGGACATTTCATATTCAAACCACAATACATATCAAGTCCTTATAGTGGAAAGTTGAGGTGGGTGCTCAAGCCTTTAATATCTATGCTAAAACAGCCACCTGCAAGGGCCAGGCCACTCTTTCTGGCAGTAGTAGCTCCCAGGACTCCGGCCAGCATTAAATCACTCACTGCCAACAAAAACAAGCACACTGTTTTAGTACTGACCTTGGTCCAGTGAGTAATGATGGAAGGCCTAGGTTTCGTTTTTGGCTCTGGGTGACTTTAGCTAAGGTATTTTCCCTCACTACAGGTGACTCTTCTGTCAAAGATATTCAATAGGAGGTTACAAAATTCTGTCTGGAGGCTGCCTTGAAGCATCCCTCCTCACATGCAAGGATGGTACAAGGATGGCTTGCTCTGATTTCTGAGATCACACAGCATAAACACACTGGCATCTTGTGGTCACAGCCAACATTATGCTCTGTCTGGAGTCCGCAACTCAATCCAGGTCTAAAAATATCCTGCTCCCAGTTACTGGCCCTTTATCCAGGGATTCCTTGAAAACTGAATTGCTCTTCAAGATGGCTCCCACTGTGGTGCTCGGTTTTGGCCTTAGGGTGACAGGGATTTGGGTCTACACAGAACAACTCCTAATTTGTGGCACTAAGAACTCATCTAACTCCTCACCTTCTGTTGCCTGGTTTGTATATTGGGTATGACGGCAAAGCGTGAAGGCTTCCTGTGATAATTATCAGTGACAAAAGTAAAGCTGAAGCAAGCACACTTCTGGGACTACGACAGATCCTCAATGATGTTTAACAAAATACTGGTCAGTAAAGCACCCTTGCTCTCCTGAATCTTCCTTAAGAACCCCTGTCACAGATCCCCTAATGGAACACCCAATATGATGATACCTATGGCCTCTTTCCTCTGTTGGTCTCTTGGTTCAGCAGGGGTGGATGTTCTTTGATGAATAAGAGTTCCTTCAAAGAATCTGACCTCTGGGGAACTTATTTAAGGAAACTAAAGAGCAAAGAGGGGTCCTTGGAGACTTGAGCCACCAATCTGACACATACTTAAAATAGATCTCCTCCCAATGCTCAATCCTGCTGGCCTTTGAGGCAGGCGGGGAGTTGAGAACCAGGAGCTTGGGGCTCTTAGCTGGTTCTGTGTCTAAAACACAATTTGTCAGCACAGGTTCTACATCTTGAACAAATGTAAATTACTAAGAATAAATTGCTATCCATGCAGAGAACAGAGACAGGATGTGTGAGCTCCCAGGGGTCCATCACCCATTCCTATCACACAGAGTGATCTCTGAACACACAGACAGGTATCTCCCTCAGTGAAGTACACAGGCACATTTAGAAGGAAACAGCCACAAGTTATCAAGTTTTAAAAAATTCACATTTCAGGAAATGAGAGACATTTTTCCTGAGCTCCTAGTGTCAGTGGCTTGAGTACTGAAGTACCCTGGATATTGCAAGTGTTCAGAATTCCATTCTGCTCCTATCAGTCACGGGTGGGTTGACAGAACCATCATTAGCCAAGCTCATCTTCAAAATACTCTGGGTCGGAGTTAGTCTTTGTTCCCACATGGGAAATTTCCACTCCCATCAAAGATTGTCAGTGGGGCTTGTGGGTCCATCCTCACACCACGGTGTTTCAATTAACTCTGGTCTGGAGTGAGACAGAATCTTCTTGATAATTTTTAGGATCATGATAAAACTCCACACTGGGCATGCTTGCTAGAACTTTCTGTAGTAGAAATGGCCTTTACTTGATTCGTGCAATATGGAAGGTACTTGTAGTCAGATGAGCGCAGGAAGTGGCGTCTAATTGTAATTTCCATTGATTTTAGTGCATACAGCTACATGCTGCTGCTGGCTACAGAACCGGATGTGAGGATGCTTACCACTGCCTTTGTAATCCCACATTAGGAGTGGCAAACAAGGAGTCTGCTGTACCCATGGCATAGTGGCTATAAATGTGGTCACCACTCCTTCTAAGTAAGCGGCTACCATATTGGTGACTTTCTATAACAGGGAACTCATTCTTTCGTAGTTTTAGGTGGCTCAAGATTGGGAAACTGTGTCTAGGGATGTAGCCCACTTGGCATAGTGTTTGTCCAGCACTGCATAAACCAGGCATAGTGGTGCATGGATGTAATCCCAGCACTCAAGAGGTGGAGGCAGGGGAATTAGAAGTTCAAGGTCATATTCAAATATATAGTGTTTGAGGCCAGCCTGGGCTACATGATACCTTCTCTCTAACTAACTAGTCAATGAATTATTATTATTTTTTAAAGAATGGGCAACTGGTGACTAAGGGAAAGAAAACGGTATTTAATTCAGCCACATAAGTATCCTTTGCCCATCACATTAGGAAATAGAGTTTACCTTGGACATTCTCATCTGGTTCAACTCCATTCAAGTCTTTAGGCATCCTAAACCAAAATAGCTTAGAATCATCCTTAAACAGAAATAAAAACATACAGTGAAGTTCTGTACTAAATTAAATGCATGAAGACTGGTTTCATGATTTTTAAAAGATCAGAGAAAATTAAATGTGAAGTTTGCATATAAAACAGTCCAACATTTGCAACTCCACAAAAACATTTTTAATTGAATTCATGGCTCCCAGTGGTACCCAGTACTCCAAGGGTTTGAGTCCAAACTTTGCCCACTCAAAATCCCATAATAACTGCCTTGGATGAATAAATGAATGGGGAGGAAGTGAGAGACATGCCAGTACAGTTTTTCTTCTTGTCCTCTCCCAGCTGGAAGTGTTCTGGTGAAAAATGAAAGCAGAGCAGCCCATTCCTTCTGTTCTCCACCTAGACAAGGTACTCACCCACCTACCTTAATAAATAAATCTTAGGGAAGCTGGATGAAGAGACACCTGTGATCGATGGACCCAATGGCTTGCACAAAATGTGAGTGGGCTTTGATGGGACTATGCTGAAAGAACCAGTCAGTTACCTCCTGTGTTCTTGGGGGCTCTTCACACCCCTCAACTCTGCTAAGTCCTCTTAAGAGTGGACCCTGTGGTAGAGAAGCCACCAGCTGCAGGTGGTTCCATACAGTCTTGCCCCTTTCTGGGAAAGGCAGGCCCAAGGCCAGCTCCAAGCACATGGCTGACCAAGAAGAGGGCAGCCCTGGGGAGTTAAGGTCCCTGCCTAGTTATTGCTGCAGTTGCGAGCACAGCATTGAAGCAGAAAAGCCCAGAGAGATGCAACCAGCCCAATAACACACAACACACAAGTTCTGCCTCGCACCAAACCTTAATCTTTTCCCCCAGGCATCTATTCAAGCAGCATTATATTATTTAATTTTTTTTACTATTAATATTCTGCCCTCGATGTGCTGCAAAGAAACTTCATGCAAAGGAAGAATGGACTTACCAGGAGGATTCATTTGTCTTCGGCACCTGGACTGTTGTAAATTAGAGTGCACCCGGTGTGGGGAGCAGTGCTATTTTAATCATTCCAATGTGCCCAGTGCGGGAGATGAACTCAAAAGTGAATATTAAAAGTAGTTGTGGAATTCAGTCGTTTCACGAGTGAGCACGTAATAGCCAAAGGCAAAACCGGAAGGCAGCTTCACTTCCAATCAGTGTTCCCATTTTATTGAAACCAGATTGGAATTCCTGGAAGGAAGCCTACAGATCACATCTTTAATACTCATTTTCATACACTCCAGTAAAACTGTCAGGGTGAATCAGTTGTTGAAGAGGGCTTCCTGTATAATTTACAGATGTGCCTCCCTGTAACCCATTACTTAGAGCTGAAACTGAAATGTGTTTTTGATCAAGCTCTGAGACTTCCTCTCACCTGCCCAGGTTTGCTGGAGTTTTAATTTGGTGATTAATGCTGGCCTTTCACACCACACTGCCCCTCAACGCCAAGGGCATTCATCCCCACACATGCAGCACCAGGCCTGAAAGTGCCTGCAACCCACTGGGACACTGGAGGTGAGTGGGATGATGGGGCTTAGCATCCACCACAGAGAGGAACGCCCCAGTAGGAAGGAAGCACTACACCAGTCACAGAAGACTTCAGCATGAATCTGAGAAGGTGTGGCCTGAGCTCTGCTGGGGCCATGTTTGCTCAACCCACTGCTGAAACAACACGTGAACATAAAGGGAACAGAGCACATGGCAGAGATCTCCAGCCCTCTCTACTCTCCCTAACTTCCTTAGGAACCATCAAAGCGAGCTAGAACTTATTCTAGAAAGTTCCATCTTCACAGAAGGATGGGCTGACCACTCAGCCCTGTTAAGACATAAAGGAAATGAACAATAACATGACGCTAACTCCTATGCCATCTTCCCTTTGTCCTTAAGCTGCACTGGTCTAAGACACCTGGTTGGAGAGATGGGGATGGCAGGACACAAGCCAGGAAGGGAGACATCTGGAATGTTTGCTGCTACCTGGCTCGTTCTGTGGGGTGGAGACTATGTGATGGGGACCCAGCCACTACCTAGTCATGCTCCTGGCCTCCATCCTTCTCATTCGGGTATCAAGTCAATGATCTCAGCTGAAGATCTTTGGCTTTTAAAGGACATAGGATCCCTGATTATTCTAAAATTTTCCTTTAGGGGAGGGGAAACCCAAATTGAAAAAAAAATATATGATGATAAAAGAGCCTTGGGCATTTTTCTCCAGAAACATCATAGTAGAACAGAAAACTAGGCCTTGCTGCTGTCCCAGCTCCAATTCCAGGCTGACATAGCCACTGAGCCTCGTGCTTAGCCACTGAGCCTCGTGCTTCTCATGTGCATCAGTGACCTGGGATGATGGCTGAGCCAAGCTGCCTGATTGTGTTGATGGTCAAGCAAGGAGGCAGCACAGAGGGCCCCAGCCCAGCAAATAAAGGTCTGTTATCACCACCCCAGGGAGTCCTTCATGGAAGATTGCTTCTAGTCTTCCCACAGAGTCAGCACTGCCTCTTCCTATGGGGGCAAGCTCTGGATGGTCAGGAGGAAGACAACTGACTAACAAGGTGGCCTATCAACCAGCTGAGCTCTTGTCCTGGCTATTTGCCATGGCCACTGTTCCTGAGGATGAAAGAAACATAAAGCACAATGCCCTGCATTATCCATAAGAGACAGTGTTGAGGGGAGGTGGATAACAGGAGCTGGGCCCTATACCTGCCTCAAAGCTCAAGACTGTCACCTGTAAAAAGAAATTACAGAGACTCCTTCACCAACAAGCCATGGTTATATGCAAACATATGCTAGTATGCAGAGTTGCCTTAAGGGGTTGACACATAGAAGGCAGAGAAGATCGAAGCCCTGTGGGAGACAAGGAAGGTGTGTGGTTTCCCTAGGTCACATTTACAAAGAAGTTGGATTTTCTGAAGAACTATGAGGTATCACTGATCTCTATCTATCTATCTATCTATCTATCTATCTATCTATCTATGTATCTATCTATCTATCTATCTCTCTCATAGTGTTCTAACATTAGCCAAGAAAATGGCTAATGTTAGAACACTATGTATAAACAATGATCTAGCTGCCTTCACTCTCCCACGCAAGGAACCTTCCACAGTATGACTGCCATATATACCTGTTTACAAGGCACACCTGCACTTGACTTGCTACTATGACCTCAATTTCAGGAAGCCAGTGAAATCCCATGCCCATATGGCCCCATTCAGAGACCTAAAGGGATGTGGCTCATCAGACAGACTTGAGTCTAGACTTGAGAAGCAAAACTTTGGAATGTTCCATTCATTCATTCACTCACATATCTTCTAAGGGGCAAGAAGGGAACCCCACTCCAATGTGGTTAAATTAATTTATGCAAATGGCACGCAAAAGCTAACCTGCCTTGTGCATTATATTCCTTCCAGCCCATGGAGAGGGGTAGGGCTCTTCCTGGCCAAGAGAACCCTTCCACGAACAGGCTGCATGAATTGCACGTCTGAAGAGTGAGTGGTTGTTGGCGGAGGCAAAGCTCTGCTGGCTGTTTAATTTCCCTGTCTCCACAGTGAGCTGAGAGCTGGAGGCAAGAATGCCTTCCATGAAAAAATCTGCTCCATTCCCCTAGGATGAGGTGTCCTTATGCTTTCTGCTGCTTTCCAAAGTCACCTCTGCCCAACTCAGTATGCAAATGGAACCTTCTTGTGCTGAGTGTCCTGTGACCGAGAATGGAAGAACAAAAACACCTTGCTCACACAGTGAGGAGGACAGCAGGAATAAAGGGTCCTGCCCCTTGTTAAACTTGACAATATTTTGCAAAATCCAAGATAGACTCTTCTCCTTGGCAGAAAAGTATGTGGATTGTCACACTACTGCTCCAGCATGTACAAAGACCCATACATACTGAAATCACACAGCATGTGCCATGTGGCCATGTGTCCACCTGTTTAGTAGTTAGCCACTGTTCTCGGGTGTTCTCTCATCTCCACATTTGCCTCTAAACTTCAGAAGGTCACAGGGATTCCTGTTCTTAGGATGAATAAGATATTTCCTGCGTCAAAATTAAAATGAGAAAAAGTTCTGGTAGCCACTGGGACAGATAAGAAGGTCCTAGGAGGGCTGCCCCTGTGGACCTCAGGAGGGCCCCAGGGATTTCACCATTAGAAAGGCTGTGATGAAATATCTTGATAAAAGCAATTTAAAGGAGAAAGAGTTTGTTATGGCTCACAGTTCCAAAGAGGATTGTAGGGGTTAGATAAATTAGATTTAGAAAATATATAGGGGTTTCTGATACTGTCTCTTAATTCAGGGCATGAAGAGCATTATCAGCATGTGGACTAAAAATAGGAAACAAACAGGAGACTTAATAGACTGAAAAACAAGGTTGAAGTCAGGAAAAACAGGGAAGACTCAATAGACTGAAAAACAAGGTTGAAGTCAGGAAAACAGGAAAGACTTAATGGACTTGAAGAAACAAAGTATCTGGCCTGACATTGTTTTCAGCTGCTAAGTGGGCAGAGCCCAAATTAAGCTGAAACAGAGTTCCTCCTATTTAAGGACAGTGCATGGAGCCCAGAAAAAGAAGAGGCCCCTGATGCTAGAGAGCTCCAAGAGTCCTGCTGAAAAAAGGGCTGGCCATTGATGGCCAGCTCTCTCCCTGAAGCAGAAAGAAGCTGGTGAGCAAAGAAAGCCTGAGCAAGACACCAAAAGGCCAAGGACTAAACCCTGTGGCTCAGCTTTTGCCTAGAGGGGTTTTATCTGTCCAAACAGTGGCCTAAAGGAAACGGTGCCTGGCTTTAAGGACTGAGACAGAGCAGCTGAGTTCCTGATTCAAAAGAAGTAAGTTGGCCTGCAGACGGCTGGGGTCTCCCACAGAGAAGAAAGCATGAAGCCTTATTTAAGGTGAGACTGCAATAACCAACGACCCTGACGAACCTGCATCTGAGAGATCCAGAAAAAGGACTGCTAAGTGTGTTAAAGAATCTACAACAAAGACTGTGTTCGTGATGACTGAGGACCTGCCCCAGAGACTGTATCATTCTAAAAGGGTATGAAAGTAGTTGTTATGATTATCAATAGGTTTAGTGGATAGGTTAAAGGGGTTGTAAGAGTTTATAGGATTAATAGTTAAGAAATTGTTGGTGTTTGTTATAAGTGAATTTAGTAATAAATAAATAAGTGTTAAATAATACTTTAAAAGATTGGTTACAGAGGATATAGTCTGTCATGGCAGGGAAGGCTTGGCAACAGAAGTATGAGGCCAGCCTGTCACATTATGTAAGTGATCTGGAGGAGGAGGAGGAGGAGGAGGAGGAGGAGGAGGAGGAGGAGGAGGAGAGAGAAGAAGAAGAAGAAGGAGGAGGAGGAGGAGGAGGAGAAGGAGAAAGAAGGAGAAGGAGAAGGAAGTAGAGGAAGAAGAGGAGGGTGGAACAGAGACAGAGAAACAGAGACAGTGATATATGGAGACAGAATGAAATAGACACACAGAGAGAGGGGAAGGGAGAGAGAGAGAGAACAGGATGTGGGACCAGGCTATAAAACTACAATTTCACCCCTAGTGACTTCTTTACTTTCTCCAGCAAGACTGTACCTCTTAAACCTTCCCCAAAGAGTGTCACCAGATGGGAACCAAGTGTTAAAACACATGAGCCTATGGGGCACATTTCACATTCAGTCCACAGATACGAACTCACCTCCAGGATGCCTTCCTGTCAAGTCCCCAGAACATTACTCTCGTGTTTCTCAATGAGTTCCTGGAAGCATTGGGCATTCTATTGAAGTCCATTCAAATCTTAGCTTGAGAGATCAGGTGTCCTCCCAGCTACATCACACATTCTGATCAGCAACTCACGTCCTTCTTCTGCTCTGGAAGGCTCATGTCTACCAGGTCGCAGAGCAAGATGCATTGCATAGCTAACACCCTCCAAACTGCAAAGTCCATTAGGAACATGAAGTCTCCTTTCATATTGATGGTAAAGTGCTAATGACTGATCTTAGCTTCTACCCTGAGAACAGGCCTAGTGAGCAAGTATTCAGCAAGAGGCAGTTCCCCTTTGGAGACCTGGAGGGGAAGAACTTTTTTTAAACACCAGCTATGCCCTCTGTTAGTTGGTAATAGAGTTGAAATATTTTGGGTTTTCGTTTTGTTTTGTTTTTCAGGAGTTTTGATGTGTGTGTGTGGGGGGGGGGGGGTGAGGCGTGGTCTTACTGTGTAACCCAGGCTGACTCAAACTCAAGATCCTCCTGCCTTTATCTATCAAATAATATATATTATAAGGATGCACCCCCATGGCCTCTGTCACTTGTTTACACACTTTCCCAGGTTATTCTGGAAACTTCTCTGCTGAGTTAATGAATTCAACATCTGCCAAGTCACAGAGACTGACCACTATCCTTTTATTAGAGAAGGGACCAACCAAGGACCCAGATTAGGATTATGTGAGGCATGGTTGTTCCAATCTCCAAGTGGTGACAGTGTGCTTTATGGTTAAAACAGGACAGAAATGCCCAAGTGAGAAGGCTTGTGTCACTCTGCAAGTAAAACCAACCCAGTAAAAAAGACGCCCCTTCCTGCCCTGCTGGAAGAGAACCAAGGGCCTATAGTTATGCCAGTGCCTAATCACTGAGCTGAGAGAAAGCCCTCCCTGGAATTTTGTTAGAAGAATAGAAGGGTACACAGTGGCTTCCTCTAGAAAGAGGGTGACTTTGAATGACTATCTTGGGTGCTCCCTGGGTTACCTAAATCTATCTGGCAACTAAGTGGGAGTTAGAACTTTTGGTGGCTTCCTGAAGAAATCAAGGGACTGTTTCCAGAATTTTTCAAAGATGTCTCTGTCCCCAGATCAATCTGGGGCCTCCTTGATCTGGTGAGGCTGCAGGTTGAAGCCAGGAAAGCAATAATGAAATCCTTGTGGGCTTGTTGGTCCCTGGCTCACACACAGATTGGCCAGGATGGATATTCCTTAACTGGAAGAAGCAGCACAGGTGTGGGGGCAGTATGCATACATGTGCTTTTTAGATTAGGTTACTACATGCGTGGGTGGAAAGATGCTAAGGAAGATAGAGAGCTGGCCAGTCCTGTTCTTGCTGGTTTAGGAAGTCTTCGTCACACAGGAACTGTGCGCAATGTCAAGATTCTGACTTCTGTTTAGAAAAGTAAAGCATTCCTAAGATCCGAGGACATCATGTCTGCCTAGAAAAGTCCCTGCTGCCCACAGTCATAAGCCGGCCCTTCACCCCACCCCACCCCATTGCCAAGACATCCTGAAAAGATGCTCATCAACTCCGGATGATAGAGGACGAAGATCATTAGTAGGCGATTAGTTGTTCAGGATTCCATCTTAATTGCAGAAAACAGCAACAACAAAAAGTTCATTTTGTTTCTAAATCCTTAACATAACGTCTGAATGGCTAATACGAAATGGATACATTCTTAACAGACTTCTTTGAAAAGGCATTCAAAGCTGAACTTGAGCCCAGGTGCACGGACAGGAATGGGGACACGATGGAGCTGGCAGCAAGCTGCCCCTGCCTGCAGCAGCTCCATGCTCTGACAGAGCAAGTGTTGCATGAGATGTGAAGGATGACTGTGGCGGCCGGGCAGCCCTGGAGCAGGTGGTCCTCGTCCTCATTTGCAGTGGAGCGTGGCCCCTGGTTCAGCCAGCCAAAGCCAGCGCCTGGCAGCCCCCCACGTACCTGCGTGCAGAGAGCCGCTAATGATAATGGATGCAGTCCGATTAGGCAGCCCATTTGGAATGACCTGAAGTGGCTATGAGTCAGTGACTCTCAGGGGAAGCAACGTTCTGGGGTCCTTGGAGAGCTTTGGACTGTCCTCTCAGGTCTTTGTGTCCACAACAGGTTGAGTCACAGATCTCAGAGACAGAGTAAGGATGCTGGGCTCTCAAACACTGACTCCTCCGCAGACCTGGATGAGGTTAATCCCTGCTTAATAACATAAAAGGACATATTGCTGACAGCTGACTGCTGCTCTCGGGGAAGCCTCTAGGTAGGACAGCACTGCTGGTCATGGGGCTTTTGGAGCCCCGAGTGTACTCCCATTTGCCATACTCCTCATGGGCCGGGCCTCTCTGGCAGCCTGTTTCCATCTGTTCTTCCTTGTGCTTAGTCTGTTTGTATACCTCTTTCCTGAGGATCCTCATGGACTCAGGACACAACATGGGAAGGTACCTGCCTGGCCTCAGATGTCAGCTCCATACTCAAAACAGAATGAGTGTTACATGAGTAAAGGAAGACTATGCCTGAGCTCTGTGTCCTCCTGAGTCCAATGCCTGGCTTCTCAAAGCCCCAGTTTCATTCTAATAAAAGGAAGGACAGTGGGGCCTTCCCAGTCTGGAACCTTCCTTGTTATCGAGATGAATCAGGCATGTGATGGACAAGCATGGGTTCTAGCTCTTACAGGGTCAGTAGATGTCAATCCAAACATGGTAACAACCTAATAAGGCATTTCAGAGACTCTCACAGTACTGTCACGCTGATGTCATGCATGCCAAGCTCCCTCAGAAGCCATTTTCAAGAGACAGAACTGAGGGTGCCACAAATCAAATTACAATAGAGGTGTGTAGAGTACAGATTCTCAAAGGGCAGGAAGACTTCCCAAAGGCAGCCTCCTATGAACTATGCAGTGCACATTGAAAGGACAAGGGAGTTACTGGTGTTTCCAGGAAAGGCAGTACCTTGCTAAGGCCCCAGGGAGCCTCCAGAGTTTACATGCACCAACTGGAGGCATTCCTGGCATATCCAAGCAAGCAAGCATGCAGGTAGGGGACTCTCCCTGTGTCCAACCACAGTATAAACAAACATGTATCAAGCCCTAGTACTCGGGGAGAATTGAGCTACTAGAGGATGAAACTCTATTCATTGCAAAGTGGGCAGCTATTGTTCCTCTTCATATTGCTCCAGGGGTGCTCTAGGTCATAGCTTGTCACATGCTAGCGTCTCTGTGTTAGAAGAACTGGCTTGCAGATCCTGGAGGCTGTGAGACAAATGTTCCCAATTGCTATAGGGAAAGCATGGGGGCCTTTCGTGTACATAGACAGCCCCAGGACTGTCTGCTACAGGACCCAGGGTACTGGGTACTCAGCTTCCTTGCCAACATGATATGAAGGCTGGAGAGGCCATTGCTATTCACACTTACTAGCCCACAGCCAATGGTGAGTTTTAGTCCACAGGATTTGGGGGAGTTGGTGACAATAAGGTCAATAGGGTGACCCTTACCTTGGGTTGGTGAGCTTAGTTGATGCAACCTAACCAAAGAGACTCACTACAGACTTTGAAAGAAGCAGGCCCCTGGGAATGTAGATCCAGTTACTTAGAAACTGTGTCCATCTACTGTTTCAAGTGGTAGATCAGTTATCTCTTTATTTACTAGATGTCTTCATGCATGTTTATCCATTTTTTCATTACTGAGATAAACTGGTCTGGATGTGTGTATTTTCTGTGAGAACATTCTACCTGTCACTCTCATGTCATGTAAAGCTGCCTTGGGAAGCAGGGGAGAGAGGCACAGACACACTTTCCACCCTAGATTACATTGAAACAATTATGCAAATAACCTGGCCTTGTGTAGAGGAACACTGCCTGACTCACAAGTCATTCTCTGTGCTGAGGCTGGTCACGTGCCCTGGAAAATAGTCCACCATTGTCCAAAAGGATTCCAAAAACATCGCAGCTCCCTGCCTGCAGACAAGGTTTTGAGCCGTTCTAAAACAGGAGGAACTTGACAAAGCGCTGCTTGCTCAGGAGAAGGGTGCAGTGCATGACACAAATCAGCCACAAAATGAATGACAGATGACCTAATCCCAAGTGGTCAGCCCTAAACACATAGACTCAGTAAGTTATAAGACTGAAACACACACACACACACACACACACACACACACACACACACACACACACA
>CAJQZJ010004755.1:3011727-3062272 GCA_907164525.1 Lophiomys imhausi
ACACACACACACACACACACACACACACACACACACACACACACACAATCTTGCTGGATTCCCTCAGAAGTAGCCCGACCTGAACATGAATGAACATGGGGTAGGGAGACAGATTGTTCCAGAAGGAGGTAAGAGAGGACAGATGGTCCCAGAAGGAGGAGAAGAGCAGGAGCCTGCAGACAGGAAATAAGATGGTTGTAAGGATGACAGTCTGGACCAGCAGGCCTCACAGAACCTGTTCAGGCAGGGTCTGAATTCTTGTGCCCCCACCAAGGCAGGCATGAACGTACAGTGCACCTCACCGTGTCATTTGATGATGATGATGATGATGATGAGAACAATGATGGCAAAATTTGTCAGTACAGACTGTGTTCCAAGTACTTCCAAGTGCTGTAGGATGATTCCATTTCATGTGTTGCTATTTACGCTTGCATATGTGTGTGCATAATGTAAATGCATGTACATGTTTGTGTGCGCATGTGGAGGCCAGAGGTCAACTTCATGTGTCAGTTCTCGGGAGGATGACCACCTTGGCTTTTGAGACTGGATCTCTCATTGGCGTGGAGCTCCAGAGCTCACTGGGTATGCTGGCTGGCCGGCAAGTCACAGGGAGCCACCCGTGTGCTCGGAGTAAAAATGCACCCCAGCAAGTATAGCTGTTTTTAAATGTGGCTCCTGGTACTTGAGCTGGGTCCTTATACCTGGATGCCAAGCACTTTACCCAATTGTGCCACCTTCCAGTCCTCTTGCTGTTCACTTTAACACATCACCACCTCCCAGTAGACAGTGCTGTGGGCCTCAAAGTCATCACTGTTCCCTCACGGTGCATTCTTGGGTGGCCATACAAGCTTCTCTCTGGGCCTAGACATCCTGGCTGCAGAGTCCGCACCCCCACCCCCGATTCAATGGCACTTCTGCACCATCTGTTCTACCTTTCAGAAAGTTCTAGCTTTCATGGCTTAAGCCAGTGAAGTTTGCTGGTCAGCTCACATCTGTGCTGACACCAGAAAGGGACAGCTGCTGCGCAATGAACCCCTTTCACAAAGACAAGGAAATCTGAGCTGCGTTCCCCCTTCCCTGGTGCTCCACAGAGAGGGGCGTCACCTTGCACCTCCCAAACCTGTGGGCCCAGGTGAGACAAGAGCCCCATTCGCCAAATGCCTTCCTTAGGTTTCTCCTTCCCATTATCCTGGGGATGCCCAAGAGCAGAAGCTGGAAAGAGCCCCTACCAACTCCTGTTTCAGGAATGAAGCAGCAGGTGGCTCCCCTGAGCCAACCTGAGAGAGCTCCAGGGCTCTAGGTCATTTACAAAGGGGAGAAGCTGGAAGCTAGTGCACTCCCCTATGTTGGGAGCTATTCTATGGATTTTGCAGAGAATTCGAAGTAGGAGAAGGCAAAGGGCAGCATTAGAGATATTCTAGGGAGTCCACACTGAAGCCCCCAGTCCCAGGGTGCAGAGTCTATCCAGTATCTGCAGTTAGACAGGATCATAGCTGAGAGCCATGGGATGGATTGTGGAGGCATTGGCCCAAATCCTCTTCTGTACAGAAACACACAGTAATGGGGCAGATCACAGACACACTGCTCATCAGCCTCACATGCAAGATTCTGTCTTCTAGCATACCAGGGATTCAGCCAGTCATCTTCCCATTGTCTAGACCTCCAAGGAGGCCTGCAATGACCAATGAAGAACTTACCCAGAAAGCCTTCTAGGCAGAGGAGTGAGCTCCCAGCTACCACCAGGTCCGTGCAGACATACATCCCAGGCTACCTCTGCCTTGTCTGCAGACGTCAGTTGAGGCCCTTGTATCCTGCATCATCTATGCCCAACTTCTCAATACCAAAGCCCCTCACTGTTTCCAGGGAGGCCTTACAAACGCTAAAAACCAAAGCATGTGTTGCATATGTGGATGGAGAAAGGTGGGGCACCACTGCTTTTCCATTCATCAAGACATGACTTCCTCACAATTTAGAACTCACTGGCCCTAGGCCCTACAGTGTTGAGCCCTTGGTTAAATGAGGCAGCTCAGTGTACAGGGAGGCACACCAGGCCTGGAACAGAAGTCTTGGTCTTTACTCATCACTTCTGGGACCTGAAGCCAAACATTTTGACCCTTCTGAGTTCCAGTTTATTCCAACAGAGTAGCTGTGACAAGTGATTGTGTTCATGTGTGTGAAGGGTCTGTACGAATTGGAAGGCAGTAAGGGCACCCTTCATTGGGTATAGGTGCAAATTCCCCAGGCTATCTTCCTGCTTTGGCTACACCACATAAATCCTGAACACATAAATGTGCCTGTAGAAGTCCCTGTGTTCCCAGAGACAAAGCTCAGAAGATACCAAAAACTCTCCCCTTCCCACCAACTGCATTTATGTCTCTTGCTTCTCTGAATCTTTCACTCCATTTTTCTTGTCACACTGAAGCAAGATAGAAAGACGGGGCCAATTAAAGGCACATGGGGAGGGAAAGGGGGCTCTCACCCAGAGTCTGGCTGAAGGCTTATACACTGAAGTAAAAAATACCAGCAAAATTGGCATTCGCTATGAAGGTTGCCTGCTAGAGACAGCACCCCTTTACAGAGAGATGGTTCAAGTAAGGATGCTGAAATAACAACAAGACATGCTTAGGGCCTGTGTGATCAACTACTATGACCTCAGTTTCCCAGTCTTAAACCTGCAGTTTTCTAGGAACCTCACAAGTTAGACCATAAACTCTATTGGAAGTAAAAGATGTGTCTCAACTATTTCGTGCAGGCTTTGTGACCCATAGTTTTACCACATCAGCTGTGACCCTATCTACGAGGTCTCAGGAGCCAAGTGATGTTACCATTTAACAGAAGGAGGAGGATGAAGAGGAGAAAGAGGACAAGAAGGAGGATGAGGAAAAATAGGGAGGCTGGGGCTTCTCATAAACCCATTGAGTAATGCACTTTCAGTAGCCACTAAAATCGTATTCATGGTTACTGCTAACACACTTAAGCACAGCTCTATTGAAAAGCCTAAACCCACAGTTGGGTGCGCACTGCCATTTGCTTAAGTGTCCCTCTCTCTCTGTCTCATGCAAGGCCTATGTTTAAAACAATGTCAAGGGCTGGAGAGATGGCTCAGTGGTTAAGAGCACTGGCTGCTCTTCCAGAGGTCATGAGTTCAATTCCCAGCAACCACATGGTGGCTCACAACCATCCATAATGAAATCTGGTGCCCTCTTCTGGCCTGCAGATATACCTGCAGACAGAACACTGTATATATAATAAATAAATCTTTAAAAAAAAAAAAAGATGTCAAAACCTTTTCTAAACGAACTCCAACTCTGAATCATCCTCAATTTTCTTCTGTGGTATAGTCAAGATCCTGATTTCACCTAAGTGGAAGTCTCTGGAAAGAACTCATTAGGCTGTTGCAGGCAGCAGCATAGAGCCATATCACAAATCCCCTGCTGCTAAGTCCTCTTTATTTGTGTCCCTGGGCTTTCAATCCCCTGCCAAGAGCACAAGTTTCCCACCCTTCTTCACCACTATAATCTATTTCTAGAAATAAAAAGAAATCAGGAAAAGCCAAAAGTCTCCCAATTTTCTGTTTAAGTTAGACTTAGGATCCTTACAAGGGTAGGAGTTTGGTTGTCTTAGTAACTGTGGCCCATGAGCTTCTAGTATCTCATGTGAGATTAAAAGGAAGCTGTCTAGAGTTATCTGAACAATTTTGTGGCCATTGGGGAACACAAGTTCTTTTTCTGGTGTCATTCTGAGCTCCTGGCTCCTGCCTTTAAACTCACTTCATAGCCCAATAGCTGCCTGGGAGTTAACCTTTATGTCAGTGGTTCTCAATCTTTGTAATCCTGCAACCTTTTAATATAGTTCCTCATTTTTTGGTGATCTCAACCATAAAATTATTTTTTGCAACTTCTTAACTGTAATTTTGCTGCTGTTATGAATTGTAATGGAAACATCTGTGTTTTCAGATGGTCTTAGGTAGTCCCTGTGAGGGTTGTGACCCAAATGTTGAGAACAACTGCTCTATGCTGTTGTCCAACCAGCAAGAAGAATGAAAAGAAGGAAAGGAAAACACAAGTAACTTGTACCTCCCAAAACAATCAACACTTTTGAGCACTTTCATTAGTGCCCCCAGCACACTTCTGCTTACATCTTGCCTGCTGAAACCTAGCAGCATTTGGCTGCAATATCACCTTTTGCCTGGGCAAAGTGTTACCCAAGTAAAGCCAAGGTCCTGTTACTGAAAACAGATACTTGGATACTGAGTAGTTTTTAACTATCTCTATGACATTTGTCCAATACTATCCCTATGGGATGGGGACAGCCAGGATCACCTGAATCAAGGCTTACTCTGCCATTCCCCTGGGAGGAACTGACCCTACCCTGCAACTACCCACTGCATAGAGGAACTGACCCTCCCCTGCAAGTACCCACTGCATAGTTCTCCCTCACAGGTGTCCCACACATCCTGATGCCTTGAGCACTTTGATCCTGTGATTGCAAGACTCTGTCCTCCTGAGAGAGCAGGGACATTACCCATTTTGTACGGGAGAACTCTGGAGCTCCAGGGAAGATACGTCCTATGGATTCTAAAGCTTTCTACTTTGGCACAGACTTCCATTCTCTGGAAGGCAACTCTCTGCCTCCCTTCACCCGGCAGAAGGATAAGCAGTCTGCACTAGGGAGGATCCTATGAGCCCTGTGGCCTGGCTCTTCTGACCCATGGAGATGTGGAAACAAGTTGGTTCTGCCATCCTCTCTCCTCCCCCCACTAGACAGCCTCTTACCTTCTGGTGAAGTCTTCAAACTTTTATAGATGCAACTTCATGGACGAAGAAGTTTGTACAGAGATTTCAGCTTAGCTTGTATCCTTTCTGTTGTCTTTAAAGGAATGAAGGTGTGCTGGCTAGTTTGAGGGAGGGTTGGGGGTTGTGTGTGTGTGTGTGTGTGTGTGTGTGTGTGTGTGTGTGTGTATTCAAAATGACATAAGCCAGGGTCGTCTGGAAAGAGGAAACCTTAATTGAGAAAACTCCCCCATCAGATTGCCTAGAAGCAAGTCTGTGTGGCATTTTCTGGATAAATGACTGACATAGAATGACTCAGCCCACTGTGGGTGGAGTCACCCTTGGGCAGGCTATCCTAGAGTGAAAAAAGCAGGCTGACTGAAAAAAAAAGTCATGAGGAGCAAGCCAGTAAGCAGCATCCTCCGGTGGCCTCTGCTTCAGTCCCCACCTTCAGGATTCTGCCTTGAGTCCCTGCCTTCCTTACTCTCCAAGTCATTTTTGGTCATGGCGTTTTATCACAGCAAATGAGAATAGGGAGAGAACAGAAATACTGGTTTTCTGAGTGTTTTTTTTTTTGCATAACCACACAACTCTTGAAAACTATACAATGATATGTGTGGAAAAATCATAGAATGTAGCATGCATAACTCCACACAGAACACATAGCAAGCAGGGTAGGAACCTCATTTGACTCCCCCATACTGACAAGGCCACAATTAGGGACATCAATTACATTACTGAGCCCAGGCTTTCAGGTTCCTCAGGAGTTGTCAGTGCAACCGGGTCTATTTGTCTCCATACAGAAAGGGGGTCATGCAGTTTGTCCTTCCAATCCCTCTACTAGTCTGGGTAGGTCCTCCCTACTGTCCTTGAATCCACTGCTCAGGTTTATGAACTTGCCTCTCCCTGCCTGTCCTCCACCATGAATGTATGCATTCTACACCAGAGGTTCACCTGACTATTTGTTTTCTCAAAGTTGCTTCCCAGATCTGCAATATGGGACTCACATCTGTGTGTTAAGTGGAGACATGAAGCCCAGTTCCCACCCGGACTCCAGTGACACTCTCCTGTGACTGGAGATCCCTCCAGAGACTGGGCAGACATTAAATCCAATCTGAGATGTTGACAGTACAAGTATTATTATGAATTCTCTGTCTCTGAGGGTGTTTAGGTCAGCTTTGGCTAGGGATGGAAGCAGCTTGAGACTCTCACTAAAAACTGCTTTGTTGAATACCACCGTCGGCCACTTCACTCTCCAGCACAGGTTCTTTCTCACAAGGAAACCCAACTGAAAGCAAGCTAGAATCCAAAACTCTTCAAGTTCTGGGCTGTTCATACATTCATCAGACAAAAGCCGTGTGCCCGTGTACTGCTTCCCCTTGGAGCAGATGACTGTGCAGCCATCCGTCAGCACGAGGAGTTAAACACAACAAGCGTAAATCACTTTCATGATCACATTTGCAGAATAATTTCCCTTTGTGTTAAACAATTATAATATGTGGCTAGCTCTCAGGATGACATTAGGGAGGTTCAAAGCTCTAATTTGATTGCCTATCAAAACAGGCCCTAGGAGCTTCATGTGTTCCTATTTTGCCTAGAGGGTCTTGTTTAAATTCCTCTAATATTTGCATGAAAATGACATTGGTTTTAGGAGGTTTTCTGTTTGTTGAGGCAGAATCTCACCCTATCACAGGCTAGCCTAGCTCTGCCTCGGTAGCCCAGACTAGCCTTGGACTCATGAGCTTCCAACACCAGCTGACCTCTGGGGTGCACAGCCACAACACCTGGATCAATGTCTTGGTTTTGTAAGCTTCTTGGCTTGAGCTGTTCTCATACTCTTCAGTGCCACAGAAGCTCTGGACAAGAGGCCTGTTTGATGTTTGAGAGGCCGGACCACATAACCCACTGTGCCACCGCTCTGGCAGAGATGGTAGGCTCGGGGCTGTCCAGCATCTCCTTCAACATGCCCCAGAATGTACAACATGATCCACATCACCCAATACTATCCATACCATCTGCATTGTTTTAGATCTCCCCCACACACACACACACAAAGATGCACTTGCATTCAAGTGTGCACACATATGTTCTCTTGCTTATGTAAGGAAACGAGAGATAGTGTCTCATCAGATTTTCCCTCATCTTAGCCACCAGCCGCCACTGATGTGTCTCTTCATCTCCTAAGTGAAGCCAAGTCCAGATTCTAAATACCCTGAGTAACAAGATGAGTTCTAAGCTGTTTGAGAGCATGGTAGATTGACAGCTTTGAAGTACCTCACGTATACTCCACACTTCTAGAAATGACCTGTTGACTGGATTCCCCTCCTTTGAGCTGTGCTAAGACTCAGTCCACCAGGCCATTAGAGAATTCTGTGGTACCTTCAGTAAATCCATGCTCCTTGACCACAGTCAGCCTCCTCACTTGCAGTGAAGAACTCAGCAGTCAGTGTGTGGTATGAAAATAAGGGCTGAGGTCCATTCAAAGCCAGTGCAGGATCTAGGCTGGAATAACCAAGGCTGAAAAAACCATGAAACACATCTGTCTCTATCCTGTTATAGAGGAGAAACGATGCACTTAAACTTCGAGACTTGGCTATGAAAAATAAGGGCTGCAGTGTATTTACTGCAGTGAGAAAGGCAGAGCCATTAGCACTCAACATGCCAATGCACTGCTGCTAAGTTATCCCTCTCTTGGATAAGTCATCTTAAATTAAATATTAAAGATTAATAAATATAATGCCCATAATAAATGGTACACACTAATTTAATTAAAAATAGATGGTGGATTTTACAAATGGAACATTATGGGGATGACAGAGAGCAGACTTGTTATGCTAAAAATGTAGTGTTAAGGGTGTGCAATCTTGCTTCACATTACACCCTTATTGTGTCTCATTAAAATTTTAAAAATAGCTATTTTAATTGTCAAGCATTTGACAGACTGCTATAAAAACTTGACACTTAAGTTTCAATTTTACAATATGCATTTTAATGACTCCCTTTCCCCTGAATGTTTTGTTATTCATAATCCAAGATTTTTTTTCAAAAAAAATTAAAATGTCATCTTCCAGTAGTTTGTATTTTTTTTTTAACTTCTTCAGAGAACAGAGTTGAGCTTGCTGTGGGGCTGCAAGAAAACATTTTAAATCTTTACAAATACATATGAAAATTAGAACTATATTTTATTTCTGCTGCAGTCTGTTTTCCTTGTTGTGTGTAAAGCCTTCAGGGCTACCAGGTATGGAAGAGCCTTAGGGAGTTCCAGCCCAACACAGGAAGGAGCTGTCAGAGACTTTTAGCACCAACATTTTGAGAGAACTTTCCATGTCCTGCTCTTGGGATGTAAGACAAGATGACAGATGGGACTCACAATCACCAGTGTGTTCAAACCTTCTATTAAAGAAAATGGACACTTTTGAGAGCCTTCCTGAAGAGCACCATGGAAATGCTTTAGCCCTATCTGAACAGTCCAGTGGGGCCTCAAGAGCCTCTGAACTCCTTGGTACATTCTGGAAGGATATAAAATATGTTTGGACTCTCCAAATGTCCAGCCACTTAAATAATTGGACTTGCTAAGATCTCTCCTGCTGACATCATGTCAAATGGTCTGTTAATATGAGAGTTGATTTGGGCTAGGAAAAGTCCTATCTCCTTGGCTAACCAAATAAAAAGTATGACCGTGATGAAGTCCTGTGGTTTATACTAATGATTCAAATAACCTCTGTCTTAGCCAGTGTTCTATTGCTGTGAAGAAACACCATAATCAAGGCAACTCTAATAAAAGAAAATATGTAACTGGGGCTTGCTTACCATTTCAGAGGTTTAGTACGTTATCATCAAGGCAGGGAGCATGGTGGCATGCAGGCAGACATGGTGCTGGAGAGGTAACTGAGAGTTCTACATCTGGATCCACAGGCAGTAGAAAGAAAAACTGGGCCTGCTTTGAGCTTCTCAAACTTCAAAGCCTACCCCTAGTGACACACTTCCTCCAAGATTGGCAACACCTACTCGAACAAGGCCACCCCTCCTAATCCTTGTCAAGTCTGCTCGAAACCATGAGTGGCTGAGGCTGTCCACATTGACCTGAAAACCCTGGAGAGCATCGTACCATGGCTGCTTCCACTTGCCTGCAGAGAAAGTCCTTGCATTCTCTGCATCCCTCACTTCTCTAGTCATTGCAGCAAAACACCTGAAGAAAGCAATGTAAATGAGCAAGGATGCATTTTGTCATAGTTTGAGAGTGTGCAAGGAGTTGATGTAAGGTGTGGTGGAGTCCCTGGCAGTGGGAGTAGGAATCAAGAGGGTGTTCTGGATCTAAGAAGATATTTGTAAAATTATGAGGCAAGTTAGTATGAAAGCTGAGTTAGATATAGAACTTTAAACTCATGGAGATGGTTAGATAGTAGAATGTTAAAGTCAGGTGCCAAATACATATGGACTGGACATTGGGAATGTATGCTAAGCCATATAACTCTTATAATCGTGGCCTATTTATTTCTGTTGTTTTGTATTGTATTTATAGTTATAAGAAAAAGAACCATTATTTGGACTGAAAGGGAGAGCTGTTGGGGGAAAAATAAATACCTTAAACTAAAAAAATAAAAGAAGGGAATAGGATGGTGGGGCTGAGGGGGAGGAGGGTGGAAAGGTGGGACTGGAGGGGGGAGTAGGGAGGGGATTGTGATTGAGATGTAACTTGAAGAAATAAAAAATAAATTATTAAAAAAAAAAAAGAGGCAATTGCAAGACCAATGCCTCTAACAGCTGGGTGTAGAAGTTTACCCACAACTTAATACAACAGTCACTATCTCAAATTCAAGATGCAAACTAAAATAAATCAAGGCAATCTTAAATCCTTGGCCAACTTTGGTTTTCATAAGTTTACTTGTCAGTGAATGTGGCCCTCTCCTGTCAAATATCTGCTCAACTTGCCTGTGAGGTCATCCAGAGTTTCTGTGGGTTGTTGTAAAGAAGAAATTCAAATGGTTTAACAGCTGTGGGTCTGTTGGGTTGTTCTGCTTTAACTCTACCATGTTAACATGCTTTTGAAAAACACCTACTTTGTCCATGTTTTCAGATGCATTCATAAAGGCATGTGATCTCTCTCTCTTTCTCTTTCTCTCTAACTCACTCTCTTTCTCCCTATCTTTTGATAGATAGATAGATAGATAGATAGATAGATAGATAGATAGATGATAGATAGATAGATAGATAGATAGATAGATGATAGATAGATAGATAGATAGATAGATGATAGATAGATAGATAGATAGATAGACAGACAGACAGACAGACAGATAGATAGATAGATAGATAGATAGATGATAGATAGAATTATGGATATAGATGAGGATATAGATAAAGACAGAATATATAGATTTATTATATATATATTCTCTCTCTCCCTCTCCTTCTGTCTCTCTTCTGTTGATCATTTGTGCTTCTTCACCTTTAATCAACAGTATTTTCTGTTTTTCTTTCCCTTTTCAGAGAAACAGCCTCACTTTTGTGAGTTCTGTCTCCTCTTTTCCACCTCAGAAGTCTCCAGGCCTCACAGTTCCATGGCTCATAGTACCTTTCCTTTTATTTGTTTGATTATTTTCCCTTGAACCTTTTCAAGTGACCTTGCCCAAATGTAGTTGACATATAAGTGAGCATTCTTAACATGCTGTTCAATAGTACCACACATGTACACACCTGAGAAGCCACACACCATCAAGGTAATAAGTACATAAAATAAAAGCATCCATTCTTTCTGAGCCATTCCCACAATCCCCTTTGCCTTCCTCCCCCAAACTTCCCTTTCCCAGCAGAAACCAACCCACCTTCCATCATTATGTATTTTCAAATATTTGATATGGTAGACATTCTTCAGAAGTTTGGGTTCTTTGGTTTTCTTTCTTTTTTGTTTGTTTGTTTGAGCATTTCTTCAAGTGTCTCTCAGCCATTAGAGATTCCTCTTTTGTGAATTCTTGTTTTAGCTCTGTACCCCTTTTTGATTGAGTTATTTGGTTTCTTGGTGTTTAATTTCTTGAGTTCTTTATAAATTTTGTATATTAGCCCTCTGTCATATGTGGGGTTGGTAAAGAACTTTACCTCAAGACCCAGTCATACCACTTCTGGGTATACATCCAAATGATTTCTCACCAACCCATAAGGACATCTTAGAACCTTTGATGGTTTTTTTTCCCAACATTTATTATGTATTCAAGTTACATCTCAATTACAGCCACCACCCTCCACCCTTCCACCCTCTTCTCCCTCTCCCTCCTCTCCTTTTCCTTGTGTGAGGGGAGGCCCCACAAATCAACATCCTATAGTTCATCAGTCACATTAGGGCTAAGAGCTTCCTGTTGCACTGGGGCCTGACATGGCAACCCAGGTAGGGTAAGGTGTTCCACTTACAGGTAACAGAGTCCATGATTGAGACCTCACACACAAACCCACCTGCTAAGAAATCTGTATGAAGACCAAGTTGCCCATTATCTATATATAGAGAGAGGGGTCCAAGATCTGGTCTATGTATGCTTTTTTCTTTTTTGGTTAGTATTTCAGTCTTTGTAAGACTCTAGGGACCAAGGTTGGTTGGTGCTGTTGATCTTCATGTGATGTTCTTGTCCCCTCTAGGTCTCTTTATTCCTCCTCCCTCTCTTATACCTCTCTTATAACCAGAGCTCCACCTGATGTTTGGCAGTGTGTCTCAGCATCTGTTTTGATCTACTGCTATGTGGTGTTTCTTATAGGATAATTATGCAAGTTTTTTGTTCCTTTGGGTTGTAAAATAGTTGTCCTGTACTGTATGGCTAAAATTCATTTATAAATGAGTATATGCCATGTGTATCTTTCTGGATCTGAGTTAGCTCACTCAGAATGAGCTTTTCTAGTTCCATGCATTTTCCTGCAACTTGCATACTCTGATAGCTGAGTAGTATTCCATTGTGCAAATGTGCCACAGTTTTTTATCCATTCTTCTGTTGAAGGGCATCTGGGTTGTTTCTAGTTTCTACCTATTAAGAATAAAGCTGCTATGAACATAGTTGAGACAAAGTCCTTGTGGTTTGATGAAGAATCTTTTGGATATATCCCCAGGAGTGGTTTGGGTGGGTCTTGAGGTAGAGCTATTCCCAGTTTTATGAGATATCACCAGATTGATTTCCAAAGTGGTTGTACAAGTTTGCACTTCCACCAGCAATGGAGGAGTGTTCCCCTTCTCCATATACTCACCAGCATGTGTTGTCACTTGAGGTTTTGATCTTAGTTACTTTGAGGGGTGTGTGATGGAATCTCAGAGTTCTTTTGAGCTGCATTTCTTTGATAACTAAGAATGCTGAATATTTCTTCAACTGTCTCTTGGCCGTTAGAGATTCCTCTTTTGTGAATTCTCAGTTTAGCTCTATATCCCATTTTTGATTGGATTATTTGGTTTCTTGGTCTTTAATTTCTTCAGTTCTTTGTTGGAGGAAGGTCTAGTACTTTAGTTCTACAGGTCTGATTTCAATGCTGAGATCTGGTTATCACCCTTTCTGAGGCATTCTCTTGATTGGTTAATAAAAGTCACTGATGGCCAATTAGCTGGACAGAAAGAGTATAGGAAGGTGGGACTTCCTGAGATGGAAACAGAAACCCTGTGTTTTACACAGAGGAATCTCTCTTTCTGCCAAAAGACACAGAAGCAGACAGATGATGTGTTTGAGAGCTCTGGAAGTTAACAACAGGCCACATGACTGTTTGGGATTATGTGATCTCAGTTAATTTAGTTTACTGAAGAGTCTGCCCAGCTAAGGCTAAGTGTTGAAACATTAAAAGGTCTTAGTGTATTTAATTATTGGGGAAAGGGCTATGGTGGCCTATAGGATACCAGGCAAAGCAATCCAGGCCCAAGGCCTCCCACCAAGTCCCAGCAGCTGTCCCTCCAGTCTGCCAGCAATTCTGCTGGCCTAATATAACAGTTTATTGTTATTAATAAATATCTTTCAACCATTATTTGGACTGAAAGGGAGAGCTGTTGGGGGGAAAAATAAATACCTTAAACTAAAAAAAAAAAAAAAAAGAAGGGAAGAGGATGGTGGGGCTGAGGGGGAGGAGGGTGGAAGGGTGGGACTGGAGGGGGGAGTAGGGAGGGGATTGTGATTGAGATGTAACTTGAAGAAATAAAAAATAAATTATTTAAAAAAAATAAAAATAAAAAAATAAATATCTTTCAGCTGTCCCACCAGGCCTATAGGCTTCTAAGGCAAGTCAGGCCTGCCAATCTCCCACCAGGTCACCAGCTGCTCCACCAGCCTAATATAACAGCTTATCATTATTGATGAAGATATTAGTTAACAGAGTTTAACTTGTGAGTGGTGAAGGTCACCCTTGGTCCAGGGATTTTCCCCAGGACAAGTCAGGCCACCAGTTAAGACGGGCCAGGTCTGCTAGCCTCCCACAAGCCCAATAGCTGCTCCACTGGCCTAATCTTATAGTTTATACTTCCTAATAAATACAATTGATAACTAAGTTGCTGTTTCAGGTGGTGCCTGAAGTAGGGCGCAATTTGTAGAAATAATTTAAATCATTTACTAAGTATTTATATTATCATTAATTGGTCAGCAGTGTTAATCCTTAACCTGCCATTATGAATGAGGACACAGAGACCTGATGGATTTTAACAAGCCTGGGCCTGGATTGTGCAATTTCAGACTGTTATTCTCCATGCCATAGATTAGAAAAAAGAACCTCATTCAACATGGCCTGGAACATTGGCATAGCATGGAGAATAACAGACCAGGGGACATATGTACATATAGGGTCATATTGGGGAATAGAATTAAGAGCTAGCTTAGATGGGCTAAGAATGCACAATCTAGGCCAAGGCTTGTTAAAATCTATGAGGTCTCTGTGTGTTCATTTGTAATGGTGGGTTAAAGATTAACACTGTAGACCAACTAACAATAATATAAATACTAAGTAAATAATTTAATTATTTCTACAGTTCTTCATATATTTTGAATATTAGCCCTCTGTCAGATGTGAGGTTGGTGAAGATCTTTCCCCAATATGTAGGCTGCCATTTTGTTCTAATGACAGTGTCCTTTGCCTTACAGAAGCTTTTCAGTTGTTTCACAAGGTCCCATTTATTGATTGTTGGTCTTAGAGCCTGAGCTGTTGGTGTTCTGTTCAGGAAGCTGCCACCTGTGCCAATGAGTTCGAGGCTTTTCCCCACTTTCTCTTGTATTAGATTTAGTGTTCAGTTTTATGTTTAGGTCTTTGATTCACTTAGACTTAAGTTTTGTGCAGGGTGATAAATACGAGTTTATTTGCATTTGTCTGCATGTTGGCATCCAGTTAGACTAGTGCCATTTGTTGAAGATGCTTTTCTTTTTCCATTGTATGATTTTGGCTTCTTTGTCAAAAATTAAGTGACCATAGGTGTGTGGGTTTATTTCTGGGTCTTTGATTCAATTCCATTGATCAACTGATCTTTCAGTACCATACTGTTTTTATTACTATTGCTCTGTAGTACAACTTGAAATCAGGAATGGTGATACCTCCAGATGTTTTATTTGTACAGAATTGTTTTAGCTATTCTGAGTTTTTTGTTTTTCCATATGAACTTAAGCATTGTTCTTTCAAGGTCTGTAAAAAATTGTGTTGGTATTTTGATGAGAATTGCATTGAACCTGTATACTGCTTTCAGTAGGATGGCCATTATTATTATGTTGATCCTATCTATCCATGAGCATGGGAGATCTTTCCATCTTTGAAGAAGATTCCAAATTGAAGAAAGATCTTCAATTTCTTTCTTCAGGGACTTGAAGTTCTTGCCATACAGGTCTTTACTTGGTTGGTTAGAGTAATACCCAGGTATTTTATATTATTTGTGGCTGTTGTGAAGGTATTGTTTCTCTAATATCTTTCTCAGCCCATTTATCTTTTATGTAAAGAAGGACTACTGATCTTTTAGAATTAATTTTGTATCCAGTCACATTGCTAAAGCTGTTTATCTGCTGTAGGAGTTCTCTGGTGGAACTTTTGGGATTAGTTATGTATACTATCATTCTCTGTGATTAAGGATACTTTGACTTCCTCCTTTCCAATTTGTATCCCCTTAATCTCCTTTAGTTGTCTTATTGCTCTCACTAGAACTTCAAGTACTATTTTGAAGAATTATAGAGAGAGTGGATAGCCTTGCCTTGTCCCTGATTTTAGTGGAAATGCTTTAGGTTTCTCTCCACTTAATTTAATGTTGGCTACTGGCTTGCTGTAAGTGCCTTTATCATGTTTAGGTATGGACCTTGTATGCCTGATTTCTCCAAGACTTTTTAACATAAAAGGGTGTTGGATTTTGTTGAATGCTTTTTTGGCATTTAATGAGATGATCACGTGGTTTTTTCTTTCAGCTTGTTTATATGGTGGATTATGTTAATGGAGTTAAGTATATTGAACCATCCCTCCATCCCTAGGATGAAGCCTACTTGGAAATGCTATATGATATTTTTGGTGTGTTCTTGGATTCTGGTTGCAAGTATTTTATTGAGTATTTTTGTATTGATGTTCATAAGGGAAATTGGTCTGAAGTTCTCTTTCTTTGTTGGGTCTTTGTGTAGTTTAGGGATCAGGGTGACTATGGACTCATAGAATGACCTTGGCAGTGTTCCTTCTGTTTCTATTTTGTGGAAAAGTTTGAGGAGTACTGGTTTAAGCTCTTCTTTGAATGTCTGGTAGAATTCTGTTTTGAAACAATCTGGTGCTGAGGTTTTTTTTTGTTTTTTTTTTTCTTGGTTGGGAGAATTTTAATGTCTAGTTCTATTTCCTTAGGGGTTATAGGACTGTTTAATTTGTTTACCTGAACTTGATTTAACCTTGTAACATGAAACCTATCAAGAAAATTGTCTATTTCACTTAGAGTTTCTAATTTTGTGGAGCATAGGTTTTTGAAGTAATACCTAATGATTCTTAGTATTTCCTCAGTGTCTGTTGTTATTTCCCCCTTTTTATTTCTGATTTTGTTGATTTGGATATTTTCTCTCTGCCTTTTAGTTAGTTTGGCTAAGGGCTTGTCTATTTTGTTCATTTTCTCAATGAACCAGCACTTGGTTTCATTGATTCTTTGTATTGTTCTCTTTGTTTCTAAGTTATTGATTTCTGTCCTAAGTTTGATGATTTCTGGCCATTTGCTCCTCTTGGGAGTATTTGCTTCACTTTTTTCCCTAGGGCTTTTGGTTGTGCTCTTAAGTTGCTAATATGAGCTGTCTCTAATTTCTTTTTGAAGGCACTTAGTGCTATGAACTTTCCTCTTAGCACTGCTTTCATTGTGTCCCAGGTTTGGATGTGTTGTGCCTTTGTTTTCATTGAATTTTAGAAAGTCTTTGATTTCCTTTTTTTTTTTTTCCTCCCTGATCCAGTGGTTATTGAGTGGAGAGTTGTCCAGTTTCTATGAATGTGTAGGCTTGTTGTTATTTCTCCTGTTGTTGAAGTCCAGCTTTAATCCGTGGTTATCAGATAAGATACAAGGGGTTTTTTCAGTTTTCTTGTCTCAGTTGAGGCTTTCCTTGTGACCATGTATATGGTCCATTTTAGAGAAGATTCCATGAAATGCTGAGAAGAAGGTATATTGTTTTGTTTTGGGGTGAAATATTCTGTAGATATCTGTTAGGTCCATTTGGTTCATGACCTCTGTTAGTGTCATTATTTCTCTGTTTGGTTTCTGTCTCGATGACCTGTCCATTGGTGCAAGACGGATGTTGAAGTCTCCCACTATTAATGTGTAGGAATCAATGTGTGGTTTAAGCTTTCATAGTATTTCTTTTACAAATGTGGGTGCCCTTGTATTTGGGGGCATGGTGTATTTGTATTGACATCGGTGTTGAGATGTCATCTTAATGAATTTTTCCTTTGATAAGTATGTAGTGCCCTTCCCTATCATTTTTTGATTAATTTCAGTTGAAAGTCTATTTTATTTGATATTAGGACGGCTACTCCAGCTTGCTTCCTGGGACCGTTTGTTTGGAAAAGTTTTTCCTGGCCCTTTACTCTGAGGTAAAGTTTATCTTTGTTTGTGAGGTACATTTCTTGTATGCAGCAAAATGATGGATCTTGTTTCTGAATACACTCTGTAAGCCTGTGTCTTTTTATTAGGGAGTTGGGTCTATTGATGTTGTGAGATATTAATGACCATTGATTGTTATTTCTTGTTATTTTGATGTAGGTGGTAGTAGAGTTTTTGTATGTTTCTTTTGGTTTTGCTGCAGTTGGGTTATTTGTTTCTTGTGTTTTTGTAAATATAGTTATTTTCTCTGGATTGGAGTTTTCCTTCTATGATCTGTAGGTCTCGATTTATGGATAGATATTGTTTAAATTTGGTTTTGTTATGGAATATCTTGTTTTCTCCATCTATGGTAATTGCAAGTTTTGCTGGTTATAGGAGTCTGGGCTGACATCTGTAGTTTTTTAGGGCCTGCAAGACATCTGCCCAGGCCCTTCTGGCTTTAGAGTTTCAGAAGAGAAGTCAGGTGCGATTCTGATAGGTCTGCCTTTATATGTTACTGGACATTTTTGTCTTGCAGTTTTTAATATTCCTTCTTTGCTCTGTATGCTTAGTGTTTCGATTATTATGTAGTGAGAGAAATTTCTTATTTGGTGTTCTGTAAGCCTCCTGAATGTTTATGGGCATCTCTTTCTTTAGGTTTGGGACATTTTCTTCTATGATTTTGTTGAAAATGTTTTCTGGTCCTTGGAGTTGGGAGTCTTCCCTTTATTCTATTCCTATAATTCTTAGGTTCTATCATCTCATTGAGTCCGTGATTTCGTGGATGCTTTGGGTGAGGAAATTTTTAGTTTCCTCATTGTCTTTGTCTGATGTATTGATTTCTTGAACAAATCTTCCACGCCTGAGATCCTGTCTTCCATTTCTTGTATATTGTTGGTGATGCTTGTGTCTGTAGTTCCTGTTCTTTTTCCTAGGCTTTCCACCTCCACAGTTGTCTCTGCTTGTGTTTTCTTTATTGTTTCCATTTCAGTTTTCAGGTCTTGAACCTACTTATGCATTTCCTTCTCCAGCTTGATTGTCTTTGCCTGTATTTCTCTAATTGCTTTATCCCTTTTCTTCTCCTATTTGTTTGTGTTTTCCCGGATTTCTCTAGTACTTTCATCTGTTGTATTATGATCTCCTTTAATTCCTTAAGGTGTTTATTTTCTTCTTTTAAGGCCCCTATTTTCATACATGTAGATTTGTCATCATTTTCTTGTGTTTCTGCTGTGTTAGGATGGTCAGAAATTGCAGTACTAGGATAGCTGGCTTATAATGGTGTTATATTGCCCTGGTTTTGGTTGATTGTGTTCTTTCATTGGCCTTTAACCATCTGGTTGTCTCTGTCATTGGTTGGTTGTTCCTGGTGCCCACTAGATTGGGTGCCCAGGAAAGAGTCCTGGTCTGGAGACTAGCTGTTTCTGTATAATCCTCAGATCCAGAGGGTCACTTAAGGAAGGTTGGTAGGGCTGCAGACTGAAGGCTGTAGCCAGGAAGATGTCCTCTTGGAGAAGCAGGAAGTGCCTGGAGGCCAAATATGGGGCCCTGGGACTCTGGGAGATTACTTCTCAGAGACTCTGTCAGAAGCTCTGCCAGAGATATGGGAAATGTCTAGTGCAAGCATCCCTGGGACTCAGAGGAAGACCCCTCAGAGAAGCTCTCTCTGGATGTAGAAGGTGCCTAGAGGCCTGAAGCCAAGGCTGAGTGTCCCTGGGGCTCAGCAGATGCTCTCTAGGAGAAGCTCTCCCAGAGACACACTGGTGGCCATGGGCCTGTGTGAGAATCCCTAGAACTCAGAGGAAGACCTCTAAGGGAAGCTCTCCTTGGGGCATGGGTGTGCCTGGAGATCAGAAGCCTGGCTGAGTGTCTCTGGGACTAGGTAATTGACCTGGGTCACTGGAAGTGCCTAGTGGCCAGAGGTGGGAGAGGGGGAAACTTCTCTCTGGCTTGAGAGGCGACCTCTCTGATGAGCTCTCCTGGGGGCATAGAGGCTTGTGGAGGCCTGACACCAGGATGAATGACACTGGGGCTCATTGGGTGATACCCCTCTGGGGAGATCTCTTAGGGTACACAGGAAGTACCTGGCTGTCAGGAGCTGGGACCCTGTATCACTGAGAGCCAGGATCTGACCTTGGTAAGGTGAGCAGGTCTAGGGAGCTATTGGCCAGAATCCTCTGTACATCTCTGTAATCTAAGGAGGGGCTCTTCTGTCCAGGGGAAACACAGATGCAGGTGTTTCAGTGTCAGTGGTGGGTCCTCTTGCTTTTTTTTTTTTTACAGTTACTAAGCTCATGTTACTGGTATACAGTGCAGGCTTTGCACCATCATCTTTCATCTGGTTTCCCAGAATGAGCCCATCTGCTCAGCATCTTCTGGAGCAGGGGATCAATTGCCCCATGATGGCTGTCCAGAAGCAGGATCTGTGCTCAGGAATTATGTGTCTCTCCTACTCCCATCTTCTCCATGAATCTGCCATGCTGCATTCTCCTGGAATCCTCTCCTATCCTTTGGTTTCTTTCTTTTTTTTTTGTTAATCTTTTTCATTCTGGCACTTGATCAGTCAGTTTCATATCCCATACTTCTTTTTCCAGCAGTGTCTGCACTCTTACATGACTAGAATATGAAAACCACTCTCCAGAAGGGAAGACCATAAACATTTGACTTTCTCACCCACTCTTTTATGAAGTGGAGCTGCAGTAGTGATTTTCAAAACAGTATGGGCAGGGTACTGTATTAAATGCTCATACAAGAAACAGTCCACCTAATTCTAAGATGAAGTAGAGTAGAAATACAGTTTCCCACAGTTCTCATATGTGGCATAGAGCTGTGCATATTATGGGGTCCTATGCCTGTGCCCCTTGGCTTTCTTTGCTTCCTTTTTCCTACATCTCTAAGCTGCTACAAGTGACCATTTTTACTATTCTTGTAGAACAACATACAGTAGGTCTATTAATGGGATAATATGCTAACTTCATCCAGCTCTCTGAAAAACAGCTCTTTCAAGTTCAGCATAATTTACTGCTTACACCTTTACATTTGTGTCTCACACATCACTCACACCATCCTTCTGCTATTCAAAAAATGGAGGAAGGGTTTTAGGCATTCATCTGATGATTTTCAGGGAGATAACTGTCTTCCAATCCCCCAGTTTCTTCTCTAGCTCTGTGGAGTCTTTCATTGAGCTATCACTGAGTTCTTTTTGCTTTCTGTTGGTGCTCGATGCCAAAACCTGGGATTTTCTTTGTCACTGTTTTTATATTAGCAGATAGGCCTCTTAGATGGCCACAGCAGAAATCAGTTGCATGCCTGTGGTGTCATTCTATCTTGTTTTGCTTGTAAGCTCCAGTTTCATTGAGGGCAGAAACATGCTTGATGTGAAAGCTCACTGGTACCTATCAGCATCCATCCTTGTGGATGATTCAAGTTCTACCTGGCATTTTTGGGCAACTATTATAAAATAGGAAGAGGCAAACAAAATGGTCAAGAAAGTGCTCTGTGTTTCACAGTGTTTAGGGAAGTTATAGAGAACCTAGTAACAGTCTTTGCAGTTGACAAATTAAGAAATGGCATCCAAGCGTTACAGTCAGAATAAAGGCCCAGGGTAGTAAAGCTAGATGAAGAGGAAGTCAAGGGTACATTTGTAAGATGCTCTGCTCAGACTTTCACAAATAAAGTGAATGCCTTGAAAATCCTCTTTGACAGAAGGTAGAGTGTCCACATCTCTATTTTTTAATTTATTTATTTATTGCTTCAGGTTACATTTCCATCATAGTGTCCTTTTTCCACCCCTCCCAGTCCTGCCCTCCCACCATCTACCCCCAACCCTTCCATCCCACTCCTCTGGAGTGGAGTGTCCCTACATAACAGTCCCCGCCCCAGTTCAGCAGTCATATGAGGGCCAAGAGCCTCCTCATACACTGGGGGCCTACAAGGCAGGACCATAAGGGAAACATGTCTCATTGACAGGGAAAAAAAGAAAAAACTTCCTTGTGATTCAGTGAGGAATCATTTGGATGTATACCCAGAAGTGGTATGGCTGGGTCCTGAGGCAAACTATTCCAAGTTTTCTAAGATATCGCCAGACTGACCTCCATAGTGGTTGCACAAGCCTGCACTCCCACCAGCAATGGAGGAGGGTTCCCCTTTCTCCACACCCTTGCCAGCATGTGCTGTCATTTGAGCTTTTGATCTTAGCCATTCTGACAGGTGTGAGATGGAATCTCAGAGTCATCTTGAGTTGCATTTCTCTGATGGTTAAGGATGCTGAGCATTTCTTCAAGTGTCTCTCAGCCTTTAGAAATTCCTCCTTTGTGAATTCTGTTTAGCTCTTTTCCCCATTTTTTGATTGGATTGTTTGGTTTCTTGGCATTTAATTTCTTGAGTTCTTTGTAAATTTTGGATATTAGCCTTCTGTCATATGTGAAGTTGGTGAAGATTTTTTCCCAATCTGTAGGCAGCTGTTTTGTTCAAATGACAGTGTCTTTTGCCTTACAGAAGCTTTTCAGTTTCATGAGGTCCCATTTATTTATTGTTGGTCTTAGGTCCTGAGCTGTTGTTTTGTTCAGGAAGTTGTCACCTGTGCCAATGAGTTCAAGGGTTTCCCCCACTTTCTCTTCTAGTAGATTTAATCTGTCCAGCCTTATGTTAAGGTCTTTGACCAACTTGGACTTAAGTTTTGTACAAGGTGATAAGTATGGGTCTAATTTCATTCTTTTACATGTGGACATCAGTTGGACCAGCACCATTTGTTGAAGATGCTGTCCTTTTTCCATTGTGCAGTTTTGGCTTCTTTGTCAAAAATTACGTGACCATAGGTGTGTGGATTCATTTCTGGGTCTTCAATTTGATTCCATTGACCCACTGGTCTGTTTCTATACCAGTACCATGCTGCTTTTATTAGTATTGCTCTGTAGTACAGCTTGAAATCTGGGATGGTGATACCTCCAGAAGTTTTTTTTTTTTATTGTACAGGATTGATTTAGCTATTCTGGGTTTTCTGTTGTTCCATATAAAATTAAGAATAGCTTTTTCCAGGTCTATAAAGAATTGTGTTGGTATTTTGATAGGAATTGCATTTAATCTGTATATTGTTTTTGGTAGGATGGCCATTTATATTATGTTAATCCTACCTATCCATGAGCATGGGAGATCTTTCCATCTTCTGATGGCCTCTTCAATTTCTTTCTTCAAGGACTTGACATTCTTGTTGTTCAGGTCCTTTACTTGCTTGGTTAGAGTTATCCCCAGGTATTTTATATTGTTTGTGGCTATTGTGAAGGGAGTTGTTTCCCTGATTTCTTTCTCAGCCCATTTATTTGTTGTATAAAGAAGGGCTTCTGATTTTTTTGAATTAATTTTGTATCCAGCCACCTTGCTGAAGGTGTTTATCAGCTGTAAGAGTTCTCTGGAGGAATTTTTGGGGTCGCTTATGTATACTATCATATCGTCTGCAAATAGAGATAATTTGACTTCTTTGTTTCTAATTTGTATCTCCTTGATCTCCTCTAGTTGTCTTATTGCTCTAGCAAGAACTTCAAGTACTATATTGAAGAGATATGGCAAAAGTGGACATCCTTGTCTTGTCCCTGAGTTTAGAGGAAATGCTTCAAGTTTCTCTCCATTTAATTTGATGTTGGCCACTGGCTTGCTGTATACTGCCTTTATTATTTCTAGGTATGGTCCTTGTATGCCTGTTCTCTCCAGAACTTTTAGCATGAAGGGGTGCTAGATTTTGTCAAATGCTTTTTCTGTATCTAGCGAGATTATCATGTGTTTTTTTTCTTTCATCTTGTTTATATGGTAAATTATGTTGATGGATTTTCGTATGTTGAACCATCCCTGCATTCCTGGGATGAAGCCTACTTGATCATGGTGTATGATACTTTTGATGTGTTCTTGAATTCGGTTTGCTAGTATTTTATTAAGTATTTTTGCATCTATGTTCATGAGGGAGATTGGTCTGAAGTTCTCTTTCTTTGTTGGGTCTTTGTATGGTTTAGGAATCAGGGTGACTGTGGCCTCATAGAATGAGTTTGGCAGTGTTCTTTCTGATTCTATTTTGTGAAAAAGTTTGAAAAATATTGGTATTATTAGCTCTTCTTTGAAGGTCTGGTAGAAGAATTCTGTGCTAAAACCATCTGGCCCTGGGCTTTTTTTAGTTGGGAGATTTCTATTAACTTAGAGGTTATAGGGCTGTTTAATCTGTTAACCTGACCTTGATTTAGCTTTGGTAGGTGGAATCTATCAAGAAAATTGTTCACTTAAGTTTTCAAATTTGGTGGACTATAGATTTTTAACGTAGGACCCAAACATTCTCTTGATTTCCTCAATGTCTGTTGTTATTTCTACCTTTTCATTTCTGATTTTGTTGATTTGGGTTTTTTTCCCTCTGCCTTTTAGTTAATTTGGCTAAGAGTTTGTCTATTTTGTTGATTTTCTCGAAGAACCAACTCTTGGTTTCATTGATTCTTTGTATGGTTCTTTTTGTTTCTAAGTTGTTGATTTCAGCCCTAAGTTTGATGATTTCCTGCCCTCTGCTCCTCTTGGGAGTGTTTGCTTCTTTTTTTCCAATTCACCCAGTTTAGCTGTTAATTTGCTAATACGAGCTGTCACAATTTTCTTTTTGAAGGCACTTAGTGCTATGAACTTTCCTCGTAGCACAGCTTTCATTGTGTCCCATAGGTTTGGGTATGTTGTGCCTTCATTTTTGTTTGATTTTAAGAAGTCTTTGATTTCCTTCTTTATTTCTTCCCTGACCCAGTAGTCATCCAGTAAAGAGTTGTTCAATTTCCATGTGTGTGTAGGCTTTCTGTTGTTTCTGTTGTTGTTGAAATCCAGCTTTATTTCGTGGTGATCTGATAAGATACAAGGGCTTATTTCAATTTTCTTGTATCTTTTGAGGCTCTCTTTGTGTCTGACTATATGGTTAATTTTGGAGAATGTTCTGTGTGGTGCTGAGAAGAAGGTGTATTCTTTATGTTTGGATTAAATGTTATGTAGATATCTGTTAGGTCCATTTGGTTCATGAACTCTGTTAGACTCATTATTTCTCTGTTTGGTTTCTGTCTTGATGATCTGTCCATTGTTGTGAGTGGGGTGTTTAGTCACTCACTACTAATGTGTGGTGATCGATGTGTGATTTAAGTTTTAGAAGAGTTTCTTTTACAAATGTAGGTGCCTTTGTATTTGAGGAATAGGTGTTCAATATTGAGATGTCCTCTTGATGAATATTTCCTTTAACGAGTATGTAATGCCCTTCTCTATCTTTTTTGATTAACTTCAGTTGGAAGTCTATTTTGTTTGATATTAAGATGGCTACTCCAGCTTGCTTCCTGGGTCCATTTGCTTGGAAAAACTTTTCCCAGCCCTTTACTCTGAGGTAGCATCTATCTTTGTTAGTGATATATGTTTCTTGTATGCAGCAAAATGATGAGTCTTGTTTACGGATCCAATCTGTTAGCCTGTGTCTTTTTATTGGGGAGTTGACTCCATTGATGTTGATGGATATTAGTGACCGGAGGTTGTTATTTCCCATTATTTTGGTGTAGGTGGTGGTTCTGTGTTTATTTTGGTTTAGTTACCGTGGAGTTTTCTATTTCCTCTGTTTTCTTGGATGTAGTTATCTTCTCTGGGTTGGAGTTTTCCTTCTAGGATCTTCTGTAGGGCTAGATTTGTGGGTAGATATTGTTTAAATTTTATTTTGTCATGCAATATCTTGTTTTCTCCATCTATGTTGATAGAGAGTTTTGCTGGGTATAATAGTCTGGCTGGGCACCTATGATCTCTCAGGACTTGTAGGACATCTGTCCATGCCCTTCTGCCTTTAAAGTTTCTGAGGAGAAGTCAGGTGTAATGCTGATGGGTCTGCCATTATATGTTACTTGGCCTTTTTCTCTTACAGCTTTTAGTATTCTTTCTTTGTTCTGTACATTTGGAGTTTCAATTATTATGTGATGAGAGGAGTTTCTTTTCTGATCTAATCTGTTTGGTGTTCTGTAAGCCTCTTGGAATTTTATTGGCATCTCTTTCTTTAGGTTTGGGAAATTTTCTTCTATGATTTTGTTGAAGACGTTTCCTGGACCTTGGAGTTAGGAGTCTTCTCTTTTCTCTGTGCCTATAATTCTTAGGTACCATCTTTTCATTGAGTTCTTGATTTCTTGGATGTTATGGGTGAGAACGTTTTTAGCTTTCTCATTTTCTTTGGTTGTTGTACTGATTTCTTCCATCAAATCTTCCATGCCTGAGATCCTGTCTTCCATCTCTTGTATCCTAGTTCCCGTTCTCTCCCCTTGCTTCTCCACTTGCACTCTTGTCTCTGACTGTGTTTTCTTTATTGCTTCCATTTCCAGATTCATGTCTTGTAAGATTTTATTCATTTTAAACATTTTCTGCTCCAATTTGCTTGTCTTTGCCTGGAAATCTTTCATATCTTTTAAATCCTTCATTGCCTTGTCTCTTTCCTGTTCAAGTTGAGCCACTTTGGCTTGGAGCTCTCTAAAGGTATTCTGCATTGCTTTTGCTTGTAAAATTGTGGACTCTTTGAATTCCTTCATAGATTTAAATTCTTCTTGAAAGGTCTCTATCACTTTTCAGAATGTAGAATTGTCATTGTTTTCATGTGTTTCAGCTGTGGTGAAGTGGTCAGAGCTTGCTGTACTAGCATAGTTGCATTTTGTTGGAGTCACATCTCCCTGACTTTTGTTGGTTCTGTTTTTTCTCTGACGTTTTAGCCATTTGGTTGTTCTTAGCTGTTTGTTCCTGGTGCCTTCTGGGTTTGGTGCCAAGGGGGGCACTTTGGTGTAGCATTCGTATCACTTGGTGATCTTTAGCTTTCCATAGGCTGGATGGGGCCTTGTGTGGAGGTTCTCAGTGTCTTCCAGAGCTCACTCTTTCCTGTTTTGTCCCATTTGGGGACTCAGGTGCAGGGTTGTGGTGGGATGTGTTCCTGTAGGTTCCTGGGATCCAACTGGTCTTCGTATAGATGACAGTGCAGGTTGGCAGGCCAAAGACTGTTGTGTGGGTCTGTAGCTCCACTGCAGCATATGTGTTGAGACCGTGTTTGTGGTCCTCCCTAGCTGCTCTCAGGGTCAATGTGGATCTAATAGCCAGAGGCACTGTGAGTTGGCGCAGCCCACTCCCAGGCAATGAGGAATGGCCCAGGATTGTTTCACTGCTCACAAGTCAGAGCTCTCTATATTGCACACTGGGTATTCAGCATGTATTGGCTCTGCTGGCATGGTCCTGTGTGTCTAGGCACAGATGCTGTGGACTCTGGAAGTCCCAAGTTTGGGGGTTGATTCTGCCAGCTGGAGCCCTGAAAGGATCCAACTGCAATGGGGAGGGAATACAGCAGCATCCCCCAGGCCAAAACCTCACTGTTCCAGGGGTGGAACTATATATGCTGAAGATCCCGCCAGAAGGGCCAGCACTGGCAAGAGTCCGATATTAACCCCACAGTCTGCCCTGGGCTTGGACACTGTGGAGAACAAATCTGCCTTCTACCCTAGCCGCCCGCTTTTCTGCCACTCTTCCTGCTCCATCTATGTCTGTCTGGAGCTGACTGGCAATTGGGGCCACTGTCTTCCAAGTTCTGGTACTCTGCAGTGGAGCTGCCATGTAACCTGCTGCCTGAAGTGTATCCTGCTGCTCTGTCTAGCCGCAGAGTTCTTCCCAGTGACGGTAAATCCATTAGAGAGGCCTGTATGTATGTCCAACACTCCTCTGGGGAAGCACAAATATGCCTGAGCTTTCCAAAATGCCGCTGTAGGACCCTCTGCGCTGCCACTGCTCAGATCACTGTGGGTCCACCCAGAGTGTATCCAGCTCCCACGGCTCGGCTCCGCCAACCCTTCGCTAAATAACCTGAAAGCCTATGTGGGATCTGAGAGCCCAGGAGGCTGGTGAATAACCCTGTCTGGGGGTTCTGAGCTGCCCGCTGGGTATTGGAGTGGCTCTTACCCTGTCCCTCTCCTGGTGACGATTCCTGATTCCCAGGATCCTGCTGGTCTGTTTTTTTCTGAGTGTCTGAGAGAGGGGAGGAGAGTCCTGCCCAGGGACTTTTAATGGTCCCTGGGTTGCTGGGTGAAACCCAGCTGGTTCGCGCTACTCAGATTGTTGTTCAGCATCTTAAAACTCTGTGGTGTTAGAGCTGTCCCCACCCCACCCCGTGTGGGCCACTGCCATCTTGGATCCCCCACATCTCTTAAGAACACTACCTCACAGCACACTGACAGACAAGATGGCCTGTATAGACCTGTCAGAAGACAAGGTGTATATTGTCTGCTGTAATAAACTCCAGAAAGGCTGACCGGAAACCAAAGGAGTTTTTAAAAGAATTGTGCTAGTAGAAGTACAATCTGGACCAAAGAAGATGAGAGAGCTCAGTTGAAACCAATGGGGCTGCCAAGCTTCAGAAGTTCATAAGACTTCTTGAACAGCGTGAAGACTACTCAGATCAACCCAGCCTTTTTTCAAAGGAAGACAGAAACCAGACCGCTGGTGCTACATAGAAGCAGAAATTATCCTCAGGAAACATGACGTTCACTAACTAAAGAATTTGCAAGTAATTTCCTCACTTGAATTTGAGTTGACTTCAGTTTTGGTCTTGTCAAGGCTTCTATTGTGTCCTCTCTCCTCCAAGGTAAAACAGTATCCCCTAGATGGGAGAGGGAGCTCATAAGGCTCAGGAAACTTAGAAGGGCTTAGGAAGCTCAAAGGTTACAAGATCACATGGCCGCTCCCCAGGGTTGCGTAAGTAGTAATAGTTGCTAGGAAAAGGAAACTCTTCAGTGGAGCTGCCTGCAAGTTGAACAGAGAACTAAAGCAATGTGACTTTCTTAGTAGTCACCCATGTTGAGGTGGCATATTCAGCGATGTGGTTGCCTTTGAGTCACCCAGGCTCACCAACACTCCTGTAAATGTCCCTTCATCCATACCCTTAGAAGTATTCCCAGGCTAAATCACCAGGCTAAACAAGGGCACTGTTTCTTTGGTTGGTACCTATCTAGGGTACATACACATTTGTTTCTATCTACCCAGGAAAAATCACACAACAGTTTCCTGTTACCCTCTACTGTCCAACTTTTCTGTGGTGGGCCCCTTGCTTTCTTTTCCCCCTGCATGATGCTGTGGGGATCCATTGCCCTGACTCTTTGCATGCTGTTCAATTCATAGCAGTCACCACATGCATCATCTCAACCACATCTCAATCTGATTTAGATGACAAGAGCCTGAACTTTGAGCCAGGAATGACATGGAGATACTTTAGCAGTTGAGAGAAGGGTGAAGGCAGAAAAAAACTAAATGATTTGTATACAGTGGAAGAAGTAATTAATTGTGCATACTGGTATGGGCTTTCTTTTATACTAGTCCACCATTTTCCAGTGTCATCCATATAAAGAGGTATCTGATAAAGAACCTGCCCAATTTCTTCTGACCCACAGGTAAGTCAATAACCCCCCACTGAGTGTATCTTTGTGTTCCTCCCAGCTTGCTGGCATGGCTCACCCAAATAAAACTACCAGGTGAATTTGCTTGTCAAACCAGGAACCTAGGACTCTCCCATTAAGTCTTATCTATCCCTCTTTCAAAACATTCACCCAACTAAATGTGCCCACTCTCTTTCTTTCTAGGGAACTTTGAACAATACATCAATTAAACTCCAACCATTCTGCCTTACATGCCATTCTGGAATATACAGAAGTTTGTTCAAGTCTCTCCAGGAAAAGGCACATGATAAGAACCTAGCTATAGCATAGCTCTCTCTTTGTTGGGTAAGAGTGTCCTAAGAGGTCTAGTTTTGAAGGTAGCTAGTTTTGATGGAGACTGGAAGAGTTAGAGATTGGTGTGAAATAATGACTCCTGGACTCAATGTGGCTAGAGGACATGAAGGGCCTCTGGGTATAAAAGAAATCATTGTATAGTGTAGAGGTTAGATAAATTAGATTTAGAAAATATATAGGAGTTTCTGATACTGTCTCTTAATTCGGGGCCTGAAGAGCATTATCAGCATGAAGTCAGGAAAAACAGGAAAGACTTAATAGACTGAAAAACAAGGTTGAAGTCAGGAAAAACAGGAAAGACTCAACAGACTTGAAGAAACAGAGTATCTGGCCTGACATTGTTTTCAGCTGCTAAGTGGGCGGAGCCCAAATTAAGCTGAAACAGAGTTCCTCCTATTTGAGGACAGTGCGTGGAGCCCAGAGGAGAAGAGGCCCCTGATGCTAGAGAGCTCCAAGAGTCCTGCTGAAAAAAGGGCTGGCCATTGATGGCCAGCTCTCTCCCTGAAGCAGAAAGAAGCCGGTGAGCAAAGAAAGCCTGAGCAAGACACCAAAAGGCCAAGGACTGGACCCTGTGGCTCAGCTTTTGCCTGGAGGGGTTTGATCTGTCCGATCAGTGGCCTAGGGGAAACTGCCTGGCTTTAAGGACTGAGGCAGAGCAGCTGAGTTCCTGATTCAAAAGAAGTAAGTTGGCCTGCAGACGGCTGGGGTCTCCCACAGAGAAGAAAGCATGAAGCCTTATTTAAGGTGAGACTGCAATAACCAACTTACCCTGACGAACCTGCATCTGAGAGATCCAGAAAAAGGACTGCTAAGTGCGTTAAAGAATCTACAACAAAGACTGTGTTCCTGACGACTGAGGACCTGCCCCAGAGACTGTATCATTCTAAAAGGTTATGAAAGTAGTTATAATTATCAATAGGTTTAGTGGATAGGTTAAAGGGGTTGTAGGAATTTATAGGATTAATAGTTAAGAAATTGTTGGTGTTTGTTATAAGTGAATTTAGTAATAAATAAATAAGTGTTAAATAATAATTTAAAAGTTCGGTTATAGTATAGTTATGGTTATTCTTGGTTGTCAACCTGACTACATTCAGAATTAACTAAAAATCAAGTGGGGCTGTGAATACCTATAAGGGATTTTTTTCTTAATTAAATCATTTGAAGTGGGAATACCCACTTCTAATCTGGATCTTTGAGGTGAGAAGATCCACATTTAATCTGGGCCATACCTTCTGCTGGCACCCTATATAAAGGACCTAGAAGAAGAAAGATTGCTCTCTTTTTGCCTACTTGTTCTTGGTCTCTCTAACAAGTCCATTTCTTCACTGGCATTAGAGTCTAGTTCTTCAGAATCCCAGCGTATACTGAAGACCAGCTGAGACAGCCAGCTTCATTGTCTGAACAACTACTGAATTCTTGGATCATCCGTTGGTAGACAGCCATTGTTGAATTAGCTAGTAAAACCCTTTCTATACATATAGAAATCCATCCTGGAAGTAATGTTCCTCTAGAGAACCCTGACCAATACACTTGTCTTTGTAGGACTCAGTCCCTTGATACTGGGGAGGTGGGGGTGACAGAGTTACATTTGCCATTCAATTGTCACTCATCTTGGTGGTCAGACACAGGGCAGTAGTCTTTGCAGTCTATTAACAGTATAAGGTAAAGTTTAAGCTTCATCAGGACTTCAGATAAGCAGGAAGAGCTAGATCCCTTTTTCTCTTCTCTGATGGCTGGAGCTAGCTTGTCTCAGAACTCTGAGATGGAAAGTCACAGGTTAATCATTAGAAAGGCTCTGTGTTCTAGATCCACATGGTAGAAAACCTGGGGAGAGGCAGATCCTGGCCTATGAAAGAAGAGGACCATTAGTTGAGATCAAAAAACATGAGGACTGATGATTTTCCCCAAAGCAGCATAGTAGCCATTTTTACTTTTCCTATACTTTCTGTAGAATGGGATGCTAACAACTGCTCCATTTCCCCTGGTCTCTTCAGCTAGCTGTTAGCTTATTTCCAACATGACCATGCTCAGAACTGTCTTCTGTTAAACCTGAGGATAACTGTACTCAGCCAAGGACACACGCACTTTCTGGCTAAGGGCCAAGATCTGGGAGGATCTTCTGCCTTCGTTGGGGTTGCCGGGGCTAGCACAGGTGCACCCCACACCATAATTGGCTCTTTTGAAATTGGCAATCCCTTCTTTTTGTGATCTTGAGAGAGCTGTCAGGTGGGGCTGGGAGAATCCTGCTGCATACATCAGCGGCACAGGGGACCTTGGTGGTTTAGACAGCCATTGTTAATTGTCAACTTCTCTGAAACCCCCAGCTTCCTGGGAGGGACTCATTACAAAGACTCCTCTGGAATAGAGATGAGGCCAGGCTTTCTATCGCCCACAAATCATTTGTCGGCGAGTGTGTTATCAAAATATGAGCCAGCCCCTTCAAATATATTTTAAACACTGTTAATGTATTTCCACATGTCACTGGCTGACAGCTCTGCCATCCTCTCTCCTGCCACCAGGGAAATTTACATGCATTTGAATTCAGTGGGCCAGGCTCAGCCGCCCCACACTGACAGCCTGTTTAACTGGGTGATAAGTTAATCTGTGTGCTGTTTGATGGATTTCTGTCTTTTACCCAAAACAGAGTGTACAAAAAGGACTCAAGGAAGCTCTTTGGTTTCTGTGGAACTTGGAGCACTTCAAGAGGTTAGATTATAAAAAAAAAAAGAGGTTAGATTACATAGGACCAGCTGGGCAACACACCTTGCATGCTTTGACCTGCATGACAGGCCCCTGTTCCTTCCTTCCAGAGTCCCTAGGAATTTATTCCTGGGAATCCAAAATTGATCAGGCAACATGCCAAGACTCAATCAGATTGAAAGAGTGAGATTATCCACCTATGTACTTTGTGGCAATGAAATGCCTATGACCAAATGCCCTGTTTAGTTTTCATCCTTGCATTAGAGTCCTAGGTTTGCAGGGTGCTTGAGCCAGGAGTCAGCCCTCATCCGGCATGAACCTCAATTGACCTACATAAGGACTACAGCATTGCTGACAAGAAATGGAATTGTAGGGAAGCATCTCCTTGAGATGAAACATTCATGTAGGTGTTGCTCCATACTGGTGGCCATAATCCCAAAGGAGAGAACAAGGGAAACCGATGAAGTCAGAAATAGGAGCATTCCACACAAATGACACTAAGAAGGGGAGATAGGAACAAAATTGGCTTTGGATAGGATCTGCGTTGTCCAGTGGGTCTAAAGATACAGATAGTAGATAGAGACGGTGGTGGGGAGGGTAGGCTCCCTTCTGGTTGTATCTGTTCAGGGAAATGTGATGCAGAGTCCATGCTGGGCAGAGAGTAGTGTGGGAGTGGAGTGAGTAAGAAAACTCTGAAAAGACAGAGAAAGTTGACTGGAGTGGTTCTCTGGAAGAGTGGGGAAGGGCAGGCACATTGACCTCTGTGGCTGTCTTCTTTGAATGATGCTCCTAATGTTAGCATGAGACCAGTCAGCATGATTGACCAGCCATGTCTAGACCCTCAGAGGCAGATTCAGGGAGATCCAGGCTGGGCCAGGCCTGGTACTTCGCTGGCTAGGACAAACAGAAGCAGGAGGCCAGAGGCATAGAGGGACTTGTGGGTTACCTACAGAGCATCCATTAGATGAAGTATCCAAGAAGATAGCTTCCTGAGGGAGGAGGGTGCAAGAGAAGACACACCAGCTGTCTGACCACCATCTCCCTTCAGCTATGGGGCTCCCTTTTCAACTTTCCCCCAGACCAACCTCCTCCCAAAGACAATACCCGCCTCTGTGTTCCACACACTGATCAAATTCTAACTCCAACTTTGCCCTAGTGGTGCTACCTTGTATGCCCCCAGTGTATGAGGTGGCTTTTGGCCCTTATATGACTGCTGAACTGGGACGAGGGACTCTTATGTAAGGACACTCCACTCCAGAGGAGTGTGATGGAAGGGATAGGGGGTAGAGGGTGGGAGGGTGGGACTGGGAGGGGTGGAAAGAGGACACTGTGATGGAGCTGTAACATGAAGTGATAAATAAATATTAAAAATAAAAAAATAAATTAAAAAAAATTCTAACTTCAGCAGTTTCTTCTGATACGGTGTAACAAGCCTTGCATGTCCAAGCTGTCCATGGTGCCCTGTGCCTGGAAGGAGGGTCTCTGATGTACCTCTTCTAATGCACTTTTGTCTGGAAGCATTTCTTCACATCTTCAACCACTGTGGCCCCATCATTCCAGACTCTTCACAACCTGTGCTGCCTAAGAAAATGCAAAGTCCAAATCCTTATGTGGATGAATATTGAGGATCAGCTGATTTCCCTGAGTGTGCAGTCTCCTGGGAAACTCCTTTAGGAGAGTGGTCAGATCTGGACTCACATAAAGCAATGTTTATTCTTGAAGGCCTCTGCTGACAAAGTGCTTGTGTGAAGCTCCGGAATAGCCAGGAAGAAATCCTAAAGACGCACTAACAGAGAAAGACACTGCCCGGCACCCATTACTCCACCTCAAAGGCCACATGAGACAGAACTGGGTAAAGCCAGCCCCAGGCCAGGCCCAGTTCAGCTCTATCTCACAGCATCCCTCTCTCTGGGACACAGGCCATCTAATCACGAGGGCAGCAACTGTAGGGCTCAGCCCACATCAGCACTTCTGACTACTAACCGATTCCAAAGCTGGGCCCCACTCCTGGGTTCTGCCTGCAGGAACTTTCTGGCATTGTGTTTCTAAATCACAAAACACCCAGGAACACTATGCACAGAATCTGAGTGATTCAAGTACAGCGCCTGTGTTATCTATCCTTCCTGGAGCTGGTTATCCCCCGGACACCATACAGAAAGGGACACAAATGCATGCTAGTCAGTGTGCCCTCATATAAATGGATAGTGTCTTGGTTACTTTTCTACTGATGTGAAGAGACACCATGACTGAGGCAGCTTATAAAGAAAGAGTTTGTTGTGGGCTTGCCCACAGTTTCAGGAGTTTAGAGTCTGTGATTGTCATGATAGCTTATATCTCATCCATAAGCACACACACACACACACAGAGAGAGAGAGAGAGAGAGAGAGAGAGAGAGAGAGAGAGAGAGAGAGATGGTATGAGCTTTTTAAACCTTAAAGCCCTCCCCTGGTGACAAAACCTCCAAAAAGGCAACACCTTCTAATCCTTCCCAAATAGTTCTACTAAAAGGGGACCAAACAATCAAATATATGAGCCTATAAGGGCCATATCATTCAAACCACTAGAGTGGTTTGATAGGACAGTATTCCCCTCCTGCCACCAGCTCACTTTCTCAGAGGCCCTGCAAAGCCTTGTAGCATGGGAAGTCTGCCAAGGCATTCCCTTCAAGAGGAGTGACCAGTATTGGAGCAGTAGACAGAGGCTGGGAACCCTTGAGGATAGTCTATCATGGTCCAAAAGAAGCCAGAAAGTCTACTTGATAGACAAACATTCTAGACACTTAATAATAGTCCAGCCACAAAAACCCTTAAAAATAGCAGTCATGATGCCCACAGGCCAGCTGGAGCCACAAGCCACAGTATGCTGGCTCACCCATCTTCTCTCCCACATTTTCTGTCTATATTTCCTACTGGGTAATACCACAGCCAGTGGTTAGCCTGGCCCCTGTGACAGTCCCTCCTTCTGGAAGTGCTTACCTCTGCCTTCTGTTCTCTCTCCAGGTTGCTGTGAGTCACCAGGTGGGTCTGAAGTGGCAGATCTCCTCTGCTCTCTCTGCAAACACAGTGATAATGTGGGGTGCAGCTTCTGGGGAGGACAAATGTGTCATCCTAGTTTCAGATCTGTCATCACAGGCCCCTTCATTAGACCTCAGCAGCTCCCACTGTGCACACCGGCAGCTGTTGACTGTGGAGAAATGAGAAACTCAGATGCTGCAGGGCACCCCGCAAATCCACAGAACTGACCCAACCCTTCAAAGGTATTTAGCACAGGTGTTTCTGTAATTATGGTGCCTAAGAGACCCTCCTAGTGTTCAGAAGTGGGCGGCCCTCACCAAGCATGTCTTCACCTGCCTGAGCAGGCTGGTGGCAGGTTTGGGCCCATTTAAGGAGTTAGACAAGAGGAGTCTGCTGGCAGTCTACACAAATCCCTCTGGCATGTACTTACCCAAGCTTCACTTGAGGATTCTCTGCAGCCAAAGAATCATAAAGAAAAAAAATGGCAAAGTATTGCCAATAATCACACTAAAAACTATGCCTCTGAGCATCAATACTAAATTCAATTTTTTGCCACCAAAAATGATTTTTTTAAACCTGGAATACTATTGTAGTCTAATTAATTCTAAAATTTAATTCTGGTGATGTGAAGATGTATTAAATAAGCAACCAAACAAAAATGTGACAGAAAGACATTTAAACACACAAGGGGTTAACTAATAATGACAGTATTTTTCTGAATTCCAGGTTTTTTCTTTTAATACCCTTTTCGAAATGTTTCATGTTTGAAACCTGGTGGGTGGTATGATTTATTTTTAAAAAAAATTCATATTTGTATACTATTGAAAGGTTCTGAATAGAGCTGGAGATATGGCTCAGCAGCTATGAGCATTTGTCGTTCTTGCAGAAGATCAGAGTTCGATTCCCAATACCCATGTCAGGTGGTTCACAACAGTCTATGATTCTAGCACCAGGGGTTACAATGTCCTCCTCTACCCTCCTAGAGTATCTGCACACAAGAGTCACACATAAACAGAGACACATGCATACACATAAACAAAAAATAACAGAAATGAATCTTTTAAAAGGTTCTACAGGCCTTCCTGCTTTGCTGCCTCCCAGACCACAGAGGAACTGCCAAGCACCTGCTAAGACCCTGGAAGCCACAGCCACAGACAAAGGGGCAAGTAGGATGTGTCCGTGCTTGTACCTGTGGGCCTGATGAATTTGGAGTCCTGGAGGAGGTCAGCCAAGTAAGCAGTCAAGTGGCAGCAGAAAAGGATCAAGGTTGGGAGTTTAAAGTCAAGAGTCAACTGGAGCCGAGGCCAGCCAGGAGCCAGGACACCAGGGATCAGGAAGTCTTGACACACGCAGATGGCCTGAGGTTTGAGCAGTCAGGCTTGGAGCTGAGAGGGCAGCAGGCCGTGAGGCAGTGGGCACAAGGGCCCACTCTTCTTCCTGCGGCACAGCAAGAAATCCTGGCTTTTCTCTTGCCTCTCCCGGCGAGGTCACCCTCAATGATCTCCCCAGCCTGAGTCTCACATGATCACAGGTAGGCAGGAGACACTAGATCCACTTCAAAATCGACTGCCACTGTCCAGTGCTTCCTGATTTGAGATGATGGGGTGGACTGCAGCCACATGGCGCCCCTTCCCCAAATGCTTACAGGTCCCTGTTGTCTGTCCTTCTTATGCCCCTGGGTTAATTAAGGAGGGAGATAAAGGATGGTATCCCCAGACCTCATACTGCAAAATCACACACTTGACTACATACTTCAGGCACATGAGGATGGGGAGGTAGGACAGTGCACATGCTGAACAGAAGAGCCCCCAGGATTGCAACCTGAGCTCATGCCTGGGTGATTCTCAGTAAGCCCTGGAATGGTCCTGCTTTTTCAAGTGCCAGGCTCAGCGGCAAGGGGAGCATCTGCAATCCAGAGTGCCATTTGGCACCTCTTTCATTTTTAACGTACTTTTCAATATTATTTCTCCATCACCACATGGTGGATTTTGTCCTTCTGAGAGCCAAAGACAAACACAAGCATGTTCCACATACACAATCAAAGGGAGCTGTTTCCTAGCAACAGGAGCCCTGGGTGGCCAGGAGCCACCTTCCCTTGCAGGGACTGGAGTTCGGCCTATGAGCTTAGAGGCTGGCACTGAAGCTAGACCCACATGACCTGAGAGGAGGATTGAGAGCCTGCATCTCCCCATGCTCGTAGCCCAGTTGCTTGACATATTTGATGCATCTGTACAATCACATGTGTATGTACAAAACACATGCACTCGCACCACAAGCACACAAGGTCCCCTTTGCCTACATACACCAATCAAGGCAAAGCCAAGAACAGACCTGTACTCAGTGGGACTGTGATGGGGCTCCATTGGCCTGGGTCTGTCCTAGTTCTCCTAAGATTACCAAGGACAACAAGGGTGAATAGTGTGGCTCTCCCAGGCATCTGAGGGACTTCTGCACTGCTAGAGACCTACTGGATATCCTACTGAGATCTTCACACAGATCTCTCTTCCCAGGTAACCTGTGTGATTCTAAACCTGTCACCTCTATGGGGAATCTATCAGGTGCTCAGAACTATCTTTACAATTCCCCACTTAAGAGTGCTGTTCCACCAGTGTTAATCCACCCGTATGTATGCCAGTGGTTTTAAAAGGCTCAGTCCATCCTACATGGGAAGATCCCATGCAGTCTGTGAATTTTCTCACTGCTTTGAAACTGGTGTATGTGTTGGGGGAGGGGGTGTGTGCAGGGACTGGTCCCCCAGTTTTGACAGCTTACTTAGCCAGTGCTGTACATAACCCTTTTAATGGATCCATCACTTAGCAGAGCTTTTTGAAAATTTTCTGCTAGTGAAAATCTCCTATTTTATATAAACATTCTATTTTATTTGCATTCTCCCACTTTCAGTATATAGATGCTATTTTATGTCTTCCAATATCAGCCCAAACTAAATTGAACACAAGAAAGATGACACCCAAAGGCTTCATGGTATAGAAGGATGGTGTAGCACCTCCTAAAGGCAGACACCAAGATTGTCTTGTGCTAGAAGATGAGAAGCCATTCTTAGGTACACTTGGACATCACATTCTCAGAACTGAAAAATGCAAGTCCACCCCAATACAACACTCAAAATCTGAGTCACTACACACTTCTTTCTTCTTTGAGAAGTAGCAAATTCCCCCACCAACAGCACCTCATCCTATGATATCCAGCCACATGCAGGGACCACCTGTACAGAGCAGGCTGTGCCATGCCTGAATTGGCTTGGCACTTCCAAATCCATGAAGGCACAGCAAACTTCCTACAAGGTAGCTCCTTATTGGCCCCACCTCTCATTTCTACTTCGGTTTCTGTTTACTTTGCCTTTATTTTAACTTTTAGGAGATTCCCCAGGAATTGCAGACATTGTTTATGGATGCATTTTCAAAGAAGGATGTGGATGTGTTTCTCACTTCTCAGCTTTCTAATTTTTCCTTCTGCTTGTTGGAGAATGGAGCCCCTGCCCAAAAGCCTCTGCTCTTTGAAGTTAATTTAGCTTTTCTTTTGGGGTTTTGTTTGGTGTCTGCCAGCTTGTGATTCTGGATCAAAGGGTAATCTTTTAATTGGGAGGTTTTATGATTTTTATTTATATCTTCTCCAGTTCCAGAAAAGGCTTCATGGAGACAGGAAATTCCTGTTTTGGCAAAAGAACTGTCCATTTGTCTGTTTACTCTTATTAACAAGTTTCTCTATACCCTCATATGAGCTGTGATTCTTGCTAACTGTGAAGAGCTGCCTCTCCCTGCCACCAGCTTCCTCTCCATATCCACCCTTCCCCATTGCGACTTTCTTACACTCTTTGAAATGTCTCAGTTATATGACCCTACTTAAGAAGTTTAATTAATGTCACGCATTCCTTCATTAGGTTTTATATTTTTATCAAAAGCAATGGATGTGTTATCTAATTTCTTAAATGAAGGATGCTTTATCTGTTGTCCTTCCTAAAGTTTAATCCTTTCTTATCTCTAGCTGGATGTCTACCAAGGAGCTTCTTGTAAGATCTGATTTTTCTTAATCTACTCAGATACAAGGCTTTCTTCTTCTTCTTCTTCTTCTTCTTCTTCTTCTTCTTCTTCTTCTTCTTCTTCTTCTTCTTCTTCTTTTCAGGGAGTGAGTTTAAATGCTTGTAGTCACTAATATAGTTGTGACAACTCTCTAGCTGAAAGACTCTTTTTATGCTGAGTTTTATACATTAATCACGTTCTCTCTTGGCTATGAGTACTAATTCCATCCCTCCCTCCAACCAGCATCATCTCCAGGCATGGGGCACACAAACTACACAGCTGTGACACTTCATAGCATCTCTTCACCAGGGGGCCCTTCCCACCCCTTTTTATGGAGGAGGGTGTTATTTGGCCATTTTTGCATAACTCAAGTCCCATGTTCTGAGTTCTTGTGTTTCCCTCTGCCTCTGCCATCTTTCACTGAACACATGTGTGTTCCACTCACACTCCTCAAATGTTTCTCTAATCCCAGAGAACATGACAACCAGAGTTTGTTGTCTGAGCCTTAATCTAGGGGAAGAAGACAGTGAGAGCATGACAGATGTCAGTAAGCACCATGCAGAGTGATGTGGTGGGACCACAGGGAAGGAGAGCTGTTTTCTGTGGTGATTGGGGCAGATAATGGGTGAGGCTGGTATTTGAACTGATATCACAATGAAGACAGGAAATGATACCTGGGGATATCTGGTGGACACGGGTAAAGAAGCAGAAGATCAGCCAGTGCAAAGGTCCTGGGACATGTGCCGCTCTGAGCAGGGCTGTGGTAGGGAGAGAGGAGAATTGAGGGGACTAGTCAGGTTAGGTAGGAGGGTCAGGAGAGAAGAATGGGAAGGCAAAAGGGAGCCTTAAAGAAGTTCTAAGCAGGGACATGATTGAGGTTATGTTTTATCTTTACAGAACACTCTGGCTGCTAAGTGGAGACCAGAACAAAGGTAAAACAGGAGGCTGATATCCTTTAGATTCTGGTTATAATAGGACGAGGTGAGACCAAGCTAGATATGTCAAAGCAGTGCGGACATACTAGATGCAAGGGGAGAGAACACAAGAAGATGAGGTAAACTGAGTCTTCTTCAGATATAGTGGCTATCATCACCCAGGAGTTAGAGAGCCATGAACAATCAATGTTATCATTTACTCTCCACCTGTGAGCAGATGTCCGTGATGGCTTGAACATGTGTCCTCAAATACTGGTGAGACATAACCCCATGGGTGCTGCCACTGAGAGACAGTGTCCCTGGGGATGTGAAGAAGTCATGAGGGTGGAGCCCTCATGGATGGATTAGTGCCCTTACATGGATTTTCTACACTTCTGCACTTTTCTACTTTCAGTCCTGTGAGGATAGAGCAGCATGTGCCATCCTAGAATAAGAAAGCACACAGAAATTCCTCACCAGACTCCAATGACCTTACTTTGTCCTTCAACTCCACAGATTCCAGAACTCTGAGCAATAAATTTCTGGCCTTTGTAAATATCCTAGCCTCTGGTATTTTATTATAGCATCACAGACAAACTCCCTGTATGTCTTTCCTCTTTTTCAAAACTGATAGCTTCCCAGACTGGCACGTGGGTTTCATATCTCTGAAGGTCAAGAAGAGCAAAGCTTTCTTGCAATCTCAGAAAAAAAGACATTGTGATGGTGTGCTGTGGAAGTACAAGGCCAATAGGACTTTCCACTGCCTTCACATGAGAAGGGTCATGTTGTTTATGCATGGATCATACTGTATCACAGCCCTGACTACCCTAGCCCCATACTTCAGGATGGAATTGTTTTGGGACATGGGGCTGTTAAAGGAGTAGTTAAATTTAAACAAGTCCTTTGGTGTAGTCTGAGTGACATCCTTATAAGAAGGGGAAACTTTAACACAGAGACATATATGAAGACATACCATGAGATGACCATAAGCGAACCAAAGAGAGGGCTGGGGAAAACACAGCCTGCCAACACTGGCAGAATATAAACATCAGTAAAGCCCTTGACCTATGGCACTGTGTTCCAGCCCTCTCCCAAGCCCAGCACAACTTATATTCTTTCCCCGTAGAATTGAGAAGATGCAATTCTACTCTCTTTGCTTTGACCATTGTCCCAACCATGGTATTTTTCTTACTGAGGAACTTCTGGGAGTCTTCTTTGTTTCTCAGTAATATATGAAAGTCACAGTATTTATCATCATCCGGCGTGGTTTATAGAGCCTTGTATTTTTCCCCTAGGCCAAACTATTTGAAAAAGCCATTGATATAAAGGAGAGCAAACAGGCCTTCAATGGGGGAAGGTTCTGGTACTAAAATGGTCACAGAAGGACTTGAGCATGTAGGGCTAAGGAGTGGATGCCCAGGTAGCCATTCTACAAAGACATGTTGGTCTTTGCTGGATACAGAAGGGTCAACTGATACACTGGATAAAGTGAGCTAAAATGGGGACCCCCAAGAGGGATTCTGCAGGGGTGCAAAGGTGAGAAACAAACAAAGCCAAGGTGTGAAGTAGCTAAGATCACAGGACTTCAGGAGGAGCCTGGACCCTGTCCAGGGTGGAAAGATGAGGGAAGAGGAAGGAGAAGGAGGAAGGTGTCTGGATAACCTGGTATTGAGGACATCCAACGCCACCCCACTGGTGCCTACCCAGAGCACTTAAACCCCACTCTTGTTCTATAGGGAGACAACTCAATCCATAGCCTGAGGCATGGCTGACACTGGGGCCAAATCTTCAGATTAGACACTAGTGTAAGGTCTCATGAAATTCATTCTGGAATATTCTAACATTTTTAGGGGTAGCTTTTCCTGGGAAGCTTTGGAGTTTTATCTTTGCATGTCCCAGATATTTAAGTGTTTTATAGAAAAACAGAACCTGGGCCCCAGGGCAATATCCTTGGCATTGTTCTCCCTTTTGCCATCCCCTGTGTGACCCTGTCTCTTACGCTCTTTCAAATACCATGATTTCAGTGAGTTGAAGGTGGCCTCACTCAGAACCATGTATCCTTTAAATGACATTTTTGAGGGATTGTGTGCTCAACATTTTTTATATAAGAGGTGTTCCTCTGAGAGGCCGCCAGGCTGGTCTCATTGGAAGTTGATGAGAAGGCCCAATATGCTCTCTGTTACTGCCGAGAGGGCTTGGCAGGCACGGGAACCAGCCAGCCAGACTCACCTCGGGCTCCAGCACAAACACGCAGACCATTTGGGCTTTGTCCTCAGCCGCCTAGTTCCAGAGTGGTCTCTGGGGTTTGGCATTCTTGCCAAAATGCTCATGACATCACTCATACTATTAATAATTACAGGTTATTCACAGATGGGTGGGCAGATGGACACACGGCCAGAGAGATTTGTTTAATCTCAGCCAGGCTATTTCCCCTATGAACCTCCTTTTGCCTGCTCTTGCTGCCTCCCTAGAGAAAAAATTGTAATGAAAAATAAAATTTCTGTGAAAGAAAAATGGCAACTCAGTGAGAGGGTTGGCTGGGTTTTCACCTTCTGGAAGAAAATTGGACCTAGAGCCCTTCCTTCACTCAGCTAGATCTATGAGTTTCTGAATCAAAATGTTTTGAAGGGCTCAGTTTCCTTTCCATCTGTGAGCCAGAATCCATATTGAGTGAAGAGACATACTGAAATAACTGAATATCACACACACACACACATACAGAGAGAGAGAATGCATACTATAATTATATATGTTGGTGTAATTATGCACATAACACACATAGTATTTGTGCATATTTAAATTGATAATGGACAAATGATAGGTATATGATGAAAAATAGATAAATAATGGATAGCTAAAAACATAAAAAAATAAATAAATGATAGATAGATGTTGAGGGAATAATAACATTGCTTCTAAGAAGTTGAATTCAATGCTGAGATCTGGTTACTGCCCCTTCTGAGGGATTCTTTTGATTGGTTAATAAAAGTCACTTATGGCCAATTAACTGGGCAGAAAGAGTATAGGAAGGTGGGACTTCCTGAGATTAGACAGGAACCCTGAGCACACACAGAGAATCGCTCTTTTTCCTCCGGAACACAGAAGGAAACAGTGGTCTTTGAGAACGCTGGAAGGTAATCGCAGGCACATGGTAGTTTGGGATTAGGTGATCCAGGTTAACTTAGAGTAGCTAATTGAGAGTCTTCCCAGCAAAGGGATAAACATTAAAACATTAAAAGGTCTTGGTGTATTTAATTATTGGGGAAAAGACTGTGGCAGCTTCTAGGCCCTCAGTCCAAGCAGTCCCGGGTCCATCAGACTTCCAGACTCCCTGACTCCCCTCAAACCCAGGTGAAGCTCCTCCAAGCTGCTGGTAATTCTACTGGCCTAATATAACTATTTATATTAATTAACAGAGTTTAGGTTACAGGTGGTGTAGGCCACCCTTGGTCCCGGGGCTCTTTCCCCAGGATAAATCAGGCAACCAGTTAAGGCACACTGGCCAGGCTGCCCACTCCTTTGCCAAGCCACCACTACTTTGCTGGCCTAATCTTACAGTTTATACTTACTAATAACTACAATAATTAATTAATATCCAGTTTCAGATAGATAGATAGATAGATAGATAGATAGATAGATAGATAGATAGGTTGATATACAAATTCACTGTGTGGTCCACAGTCACTTCTCAGAATTCTGGGAGGACAGTAAAAACCTTGCTGCCTAGGGGATAACAAGGCCTATGTAGATCAGTTGAATACATTATCCTACAAATTTATCATTAACAGGATTGAGAAGAGGTTCAGTGAGTCAGGATGCTTGTTTTCCAAGCATGAAGCTTGGAGTCCAAATCCCAGCACTTGTATGAAAGCAAGTCAGGCATGTCTGCCTATGTAATCCCAGCGCTGGGAGCAGAGACACAGATCCCAGGAGCTTCTGGGTTAATGAAGGGTGTCATCTCAAGGTAATGGGATGGAAAGTAATAGAGGAAGACACTTGATGTCTGGTCTATTCACATGTCTAGGCATATACATTCACATATTCATATACATGTAACACACACAAATGTCATTGGCAAGACATCTTATGCTCAGCAAGGCATCACATGTGTTGCCTTTTTCTTAGAAGTTATCAGTTCTCAATCTGAGGCCTTAGTTCATGGCCAAAAGAAGAAGAATGGGCTAATAAATATATTTGCCTTAAACAGGAAGGTACACAAATCTAAAACGTGGATTCTATTCTCCCTAGTGAGGTCATCCTATCCCAGCAAAAAGGCAGGGCCATTTTGAAGTCCATGAATCCTGGAAAGAAAGACCAATCAGGCCAGCCTGTTTGACACATTGCTCATGGCTTATTAAATATTGAAGATCCCGATGAGAATGTGCTGACCGCAGAGTCCACACTGTCCATGGTGACTGAAAATACACGAATTCTAGGAGTCACAGTCCACTCTATACAGACCTTTCACCACAACAGCCTTTGGCACTGCTCCATAGGACTAGGATAGCATGCTACAAACCAGCAGACACCAATACTAGTGATTTTTTTTTCTGATGCCACAAACAGACTTATGCCAACAACCCATTATTCTCAGCCAGCAGAATGCATATCCAAACCAATGAGCCACACTAGGGCTCTAGTCTGAGAACATCCAAGGCAGTCAGACTAACTGGCCCACCTGGGGCTCCTACTTTTGACCTCAGTTTCATTAACACAGTGCTTTTTTGCCCCATGAGCCAACCAGACTGCTGAAATATAAATCAGCTGCCTTCTCCAATTCCCTCTTCTTCTGGCCAAGGTGCTAATGAGTGAGGCAGTGACCAAGGGGGACAACAGAAAGAGAATGGACTCAGGGAGGTCACAAATTGGATAATCTCATTCCAAACAATGATGAGGCAGATCACAATGGTTTTTATGCAAAATGCATCCTTCCTACCCTCCATACAGTCCTTCTGATCAACCTCAGGCAACCCTCTGTATCCTTTGTACTCTATCCCCAAGTATACCTCCCACAGACCCCCACCCTGACAAGTTCTGGGACCTGAAATAAAATGGTTTTCTGCCAAACCTTAAACACACACACAGGCTATGGAAGAGGAAAAGATGTATGTGCTGAAGTTGAAATCACTTTTCTCTAAGATAAACCCCACTGTGAAATGGTTGCTCAGCTCACTGTAGCTGGACCTTGTTGGTGGTTTTCTCCCAGCTCTACTAGGTCTCTGCAGTAGCCTGCTTGATCAGTATCTCCCACCCACAAATGAAGGTCCTGCCGCATTGGATGGCCAGCAACATGCACTGACCTGTTCCTGCCCTGTGCTCTTATGACCCTCTCCTCAGTTCCATGTCCTCAAATCCCAAGGCAGTCTGATTTCCCTTTGAGGAAGTCGCCCTGCTCCTTTTGAACTCAACGACCTTGATTGCCCTTCTCAGATGGAGATTTTCACCAGGGTGCATTGGTGCGATCTCCGCTTCATCTACACAGGGCTGCCGGAGTCCGCGTGGCAATTCCATTTGTCTTAGCAGAGCTAAGCAATCATCATTTGTCTTAAAAATTGGCACATTCCTCCAAATACATTCATGAGATGGTTGGGTGTCTGCTTTGATGAGAGTGGGAATCTTAAAGAAGGCCTCTCCACCCTCTTCCCACACCCCAAAGCAATGTGAAAAGAAAAGAAAAGAAAAAAAAAGATGGGGATGATGTGCCTTATAGAAGGAGAGATTTGGGGCACAGACATTGAAATGCATGAGGTGATATGGGTCCAAAAATATACGCACAAAATTCCATTCTGTAATGAAACAGGTACCAAGTAGAGGGAAAAATTCTAATCGCATATAGAGAGCTCAAGAACATATTGCATTTCTATGTAAAACAAACTGATTTCTCAGAACTCTGTGAGAAATTAGAATTATTCATTCATAACTTCATAGATGAGGTTTCTCTGCTAGCATCTCACTAATCCCTGTTTCCATCACAGCTAGGAAGAAAGACGGACTCAAGCTTTGTGCTTTGGGGACATATGACTCCTAGGAGGGGGAAAGAGAGGGCTACAGCCTGGTTTTGTGTGTCAACATAACCCTGGGCTGAGCTGTACACCCAGTTACTCTCAATGTGCACACTGTGGGATTAGGACCTGAGCTACCTGTATTCCATGGGCCACGCCAGTTTGTGTGCCCAGCCTTGTTCCAAAGAGGACAGGGAGGCAGCTGGTGACCCAGGGAGTTAGCTCACAGAAACGTGTTCTAAGGTAAGGGTTTGTCACCACTGCCAAGATGTGTTCTACCATCTGCAGATGGTCTTAGTTATATAAAACCATTTGCCATTTGTGAGACCATGGGCACAAGGGGTCACCTCTACCATTCACTGGAAAGCATTAGAAATGTTCCCCAGCTTTAGCGAACAGCTGGCAGCATTCAGTAGCACAGGACAACTCCACTCACTATGCCTAGAAAGTGTTGACAATAGAGGCAGACAAGGGAGGATAAACTATGATTGCCTAGAAATGATGGTTTCATTTAAACTTCTGATTATAGATTAAATCTACGAAAGCAGTGGGTATGCTCATGTGTGGCTGTGTACATACATACATAAGAATGTATCATTCTGTGTATACATGACATATATCATTGTGGGGAGGTGGCTGCTTGCAGTTAACTCATCTGTACTCTCACTATCTGGGTATCTCCACCTCTCCTTTCCTAGGGGATATGTGGTATGGTAGGGGTGACAATGATTTCTAGCAGAAGTTGAGCGATTTTTTTTTCTGGCCTCTACTTCTTTTAGAGTCTACTTTAAAATTCAACTGACAAGTTGCCAGATCTCCCTCAGTCCTAGTGTGTAACTCATGGGATGGTTCTAAATCTAGCATGTGTTACTCTGGAACAAAGACAGCCTCCTCCTGAAAGAGCAATCAAACTGAAGGCATCCACATTGTGTTGGCTGTGAACCCCTGAACACACCCCAGGCCAATGCATCTGGAGTCCCCTACTTTGACTCTCCTCCATGATTGCCACCTGTGGCCATTTCCACCATGGTTGACAGGTGTCTCTGAATGAAAGAGATATAATCCCCATCTAGCTGTCATTAGTGAATAATTTGGGGTTTCATATGGAGTAAACTAACTTAAACTTGATACCTTTTATAGATCAACTGTACCTTAAACACAAAAACTGACTCTTTGTAAAGAAGAAGTAAACCCAGTCCCCACTTAAATCAGTTTGTCTGCTGTGTCCTTCTATAACTCCATGAAGACTTCTTAGCTTGCCTGCAGATAGTCACTGAGGCATAGGGGAACACTTTACAAAGGAGATAGGTGATCCCAAAGGTTCCACTTGGTATCTTGGCCTTTATCTGCCACACAGTCCCATGAACTCCAGGCTTGAAGGAGACAAACTTCCTTTAAGTATGTTATGGGTTTAAATGTCCCCTAGATGAGCTGAAGTTCTAGCTGCAAGTGAATGTGACCTTATTTCCATCTTTGAAGATGACCGAGTTAAGGCCACTAGGATAGGCCAAGATCCATTCCTGATTAGTGTCCTTATGAAAGGAAGAAATTTGAAGAAAAAGACATACATAGAGGAAGGGTGATATGAAGATGATACGGAGAGTTGTGTACCAGCCAAGGATCATGTTGGGGTCCAACGCTAAGATTCTTTGGATGGAACCAACTTTGATCTTGGACTTCTAATCCTCAGAGCTACAAGACAATTAATTTCTGTTATTTAGGATACTTCATACGTGATACTTTTTTTCTAACACAGTTGGTGATCACCAATACAAACTATTCACTCACAACCAAACTTTCTTCCCATCTTGGCTCCATCTCTGCATGGTATCCTCAGAGACCTTAGAATTTTCACACAGTCACAGAAAGCAGAACATACATGCAAACATTGTCCAGGGAATCTGCAGAAACTGAATTCTGACTCCATACTCTCTGCAGAAATTGGCTCAGAAGTCAACCAACAATGGACATTTTTTTCTTTTCATTTTCACTCCAGCTTCCAACTCAGGGCCAATCAGAGCAAGGCAAACAAGGTAGGCAGGCGAACCCTATAGGTCAGCATCCTCCAGTAATACACCCCTAGCTCCCCAGCTTCCAATAGCACACACCTATTAAGCCCACCCCTCTGCCTGCCTCAGCCCAGCCAAGCTCTAGTGGCAAAAGAAGACTGGCCTTTGCTAAGCAAGCTCCTCTAAAGGGTAAGTTCTGTCTGTTCTCACTTTAGTGAGGAGAGTCTTCACTGATCTCCTGATTCAGTCACTCACGTCAAGTCACAGGGTCCAGGGAGAGAGCTCAGGCTTGGCCTAACTTGTGGACTGCAGGAAATATTTGGGGGATGGAAATAAAGTGAATGGATGCTGTTGCAACAACAAAGCATTACCTGTTGAATGACTGTGTGGGTTTTGCCCATTTTGGGTACCTGGGGAAAAAAAAAAGTCCTCACTGAACATAAAACACAACCATGCATTGTGTGACTTGGGTTTGATTGCCTCTGGCAGCTCTGGGCTTTGGTCAAACTAAGGGGAAATGGCCAGATTGTGAGTTTCCAGCTTCCAATACAAAATGAATTATTCTTGCAGTCTTATTTATTGTGGTATTTTTCAAATTATAATAAATTTGCCTTCTTCTGAATATTCAGCTGCTTCAGAAGTTACCCAAAGGATACAATTAGGCCCTGGGGAAATATGCCATTATGTGCACATATCTTGCTTTGCATAGGGTTTCCATCATCTACATAATTTATGTGCTTCTGCATAATTTTGCTCCTTTTTATGTTTTCTATGTGTTTGTGAGAAAATCTAGAAGTCAGCTTCCCACCACCAGAAACAGAGAAAACTTGAGCGCACCTCCTTTCTTCACCCAACCACTTCACTTGCAGTCAGGCCCTGATGGGTGCCCCAGGAGACAGCTCCTTTCACTGCTCCAAACATCAAGGCTTTGAGAAGCAGAAGGTTTGGAGGCTTTCCGGAATGAAATAGAACCTTGTCCGTTTTTTGTATTCTTCTGGGTATTCGCTGAGGTCTCTAATGAATGGTACTAGCATTTTAAAGCTCTTTAAACTGTTCATAATCCTCACTTTGGTTTTGAAACAGAAAAATAATGCCAAAATTAATGGCTTTTTAAAGCTTCTGATGTGAGGCACTTGCATACAAATTTCCCTAAGATTGAGAAAGTCTTAACACCTGGGGAACAGGTGAGGTGTGTGTAGCTCTTGTTGGACTTTAATTTATTTTCCCTCTTTACAGTCTTTTCTATTTTCCATATTTTTAATTTTCTTGGCTCTTATTATTTTGGGGATGCCCAAATATCCTTACATTACAACTTCTAGGTATATGACTGAGTTTTCCAGGCTGAGTACTGGTCCAACTTGGAAAGCTTCAACTCAGTGACCTTTGCCAATAGGTCCCCCTTGGCAACCTCTAGACTGTGCCAAAGTGGGTTTCTGTCTCCTCATATGAGAATAAACACTGTCATTGATTGAACACAATTGCTGACCCAATCTGGACCACAGGAATGACTCAAAGATCTTTAGCAATAAATCCAGGCACTTGCTTCCTCTCACTGATGAAGAAACTAAGGTCAAGATGGCAACCATAACCTCCACCTTGTAAGCCAAGTCAGAGCAGAGTTGGCTTACATGTTTTCATATGTCTCTACATACCCAACATAGTCTAGATCGGTGGGTCTCAGCCTGTAGGTTGCAAACCCTTTGGGGGTTTCATATCAGATATTTATATTGCAGTTCATAACAGTAACACAATTACAGCTATGAAGATGCAACAAGATAATTTTATGATTGGGGTCACCACAACATGAGAAACTATATTAAGGGGTCATAGCATTAAGAAGGTTGAGAACCACTGGTCTAGAGCTTTCCAATGGCAAAAGCAAGTGAGACAATGGACACACACTGGATCCAAAACACATACCGAGAAAATGGCCAGCCAGTGAACCAAATAAGTACTGAGTTAAGAACTGGTCACAGATGAACAGCCCTCTCCAGGTGCCCTTGACCACTAGTCAACAGTTCAGTACTCCATATCTAGCTCATGAGACCCCCTGAGTAGTACAGTATCACTATAAGGTCTACCAAGGTCATTTCACCCCAAATCTCAACCAAGTTGACCCTTGACCACTCATCCCCATCCATCTGCATTCTCCCTGGGAAGAAAAATACACCCAGCAGCATCCCAGAAATAACTAAATATGAGCAGAGTAAGAGCAGTCTGGCAGATGAAATATAGCATACTTTTCCCCCCAAATGATTTCAGCAAACACAGAAATTTCCTATTACAGAATGATTAATAAATATATATTGAAATTGGTGGTAACTAGGTTAAAAGAATGTTGTTTCCAAATGCATACTTTCTACAGACACACTGTAATATCCATGAGGATGAAGACAAGCCTTACAGAACAGATAAGTGGGGAGCATTGAAAGTAAAAATAGATCATCCTTGTCTGGGCACAGGGCTTTGCCAAAAGATAGAGCAAGGGTTGGGGTTAGGACACTATGTATGTTGACATGGTGAGCTGCATGCATCTGAAACTTATTCCAGAACCAATATCTCACAGCATGAGGACAACATCCTCAAGTCTGCAAGCTATGGGGTCTTCAGACTGAACTGTATGCAGATTAAGCCATAGAATTCTCAGAAGGCTGCCCAACACCTGAGAATCAGTCCTTTGCTGTTCACCAGATGCCTAATCTTTCTCTTCCCATGCTGCCTGTCACTGTGGCTCTCTATCTCACTCTTTCAACCTCTCTGATTAGCCTGCTCCTCTCCTGCTCTCCCAAGCAAGTCCCTCATTCTAATACAGCCCCTTTCTCATGGAAGCTGTGGGATAGCTCAGACCTGTTCTGGTTTTGATACCTAGATCAAGTGCCTTCCTCTTAGGAATGATTGAAATGAGACCCACAGAGAAGAAAGGTAGTTTGAGAGAAAAGATATGTTGATCACAGGCCCCTAACTTCCAGTCCATAGAGTGTTCCTTCTGAAGGAGATGATTGAATTGGTGGTAAGCTGTTCTCTTGGCAAGAAAAACCCCTTGCTTCAACTGTAGACAGACTTCTGTCCAAAAAAGGACAAAACTTGGAAGCAGATAAGTCGACAGCCTAGCTCTGCCAAGACAGGGTAGGTAAGTCCTTCATAATTCCTGCTCTACAATCAAAGTCTGTCAGAGAAATGGGGCCAAATGGCTGAAGATTGATGCTGTAATGTATGGAGAGAAAATGGGAACTGTCCAGGCAGCCACTGGTATGTCATTCTTTAGTTTTGGAAGCTGCAGGCCCTGCACTTCCTATATAAGCAGATA
>CAJQZJ010004755.1:3062672-3098683 GCA_907164525.1 Lophiomys imhausi
AAAAAAAAAAAGAGGAAGAGCTGTTGTCTAGAGCTAAAGAAACAGCTTAGTGGTTAGGAACACTGTTGCTCTTGTAGAGGACCCTGGTTCAGTCCCCAGCATCCATACCAGATGGCTCTCAACCTGAAGCGGGAGGACTACCAATTAAAGGCCTGACTATACAATTTAATGAGACCCTATCTCAACATAAAAAGATGTTTTAAAGGATGAAGTTATAGCACTAAGGTAGACCAGTTGTCTGCCATGTCTGTGGCCCATAGTTTAATCTCCATTACCAACAAAAAATAAAGTACTAAGTCCAATTAGCCTTTAATTTCTCTTCTCCCACATTAAATGTCTATCTTTCAAAGGTTTGTAATCACTGGAAGAATGAAAAGTTTCTCAAACTGATTAACATATTCCTATCATACATCTGAAAGTCAAAAGTCTTAGGCTTTACATAATAAACACCAGGCTTTAAATATACATTTTAAATTAAAGGTAGCCATTCTCAGAGTACAAGTGTTTTATAAGGAAATGGAAAATAAAGACTGTTCAAGTACAATGACTAAGTTACTGTTACTCAGCCTCCTACTGAAAACAATGAAAGAAAATGATTACAAAACATAAACCAGAGATATGATACACTACCAGGAAGTCCCAAAGTGTTTGTATGGAAACACAGTTCCACAGGATGTTGAGGTTCTTTGCTGAACCCATATCCCTGGCTTTGACAATGTTAGAAGATGGTGTATATACACCAAAGAAGTTCTTACCTCTCTCTTCATACTTAAGGTACCAGATGGAAGCACCTCTTTGAACTGAACAGAGAAGATAACAGGTAGAAAAGGATTCTTGACACTCAAAAACTGTGAGCTCAGGAAATCCTTGGGCAGAAGGTGATCTCTAGGCTTATGGGGCCTTATGGTTGGGAAGCTCCTAGTTTTAAAGGTAGATTGATATGAGACATGATGGAACCTCTCCAGAAAGTCACAGAAGTGCAGGGTTTTAGGGTAAATGCCCATATGTCACACAGGCTATGTGGCAATCCCGTGACAGAATGATCAGACAGCCGGGGGACTTAAACATGAATGCTAAGGTTAAGTGGTAAAGGACATGCTTGACAATGTGAATGAAACAAAAAGTGTAAGTGACAGTGGACTGAAATGGGACTGAGAGAGGATCTAGAAATAAAAAAAAAATGCAAGGACTGAAAATGTAATGCAGTAGACATACTTAGCAGCTGGGTGGACACAGAAGGAAGTATCAGTGGACAAGGAGAATAGAAGTGAACAAGAAAAAGAAAGAAGCAAAGAACAAGCAAGTAAGTAAAAAAAAAAGAAAAGGTGGGCAGTCCACAGGAGTCAGCTCTGAGCATCGGTGCTTTGGGAAGTCATCACACATCTGCTCAGAGTCCCTGAAGCAATGGAAACATGTCAAATGGGAGAGGTGGAAAGGCATCACAAATAAGAAATTTCAAGATCCATCTCAGCAGGCACTTACATCCACCCACAGTCGGAAAAGGTCAAGATGATCCCAACCCCCTAATAAAGAAAAGTAAATAGGAACCTAGAAAAGCTAAGTGCACTGTCAGGAAACTAAACACAAGAACTCCAAAGACACAAAAGCAAGAGACTCTCTCCTGTTGGGAAGGCCTTCAGTGCATGAGTGAGCTTTTGTGGCTTGAGATGTTCCCTCAGACTCATGTGCAGAAGACTTGGTCACCATCTATGTTCCTCTGAAAAATGGGGAGTGGGGCCTGGATGGAGAAAATGGGTCACTAGGGGCCAGTCGTTGGCCACTTCCTGTTCCTTTCTGGTTCCCCTCCCTCAAAGGAACTAAGCCGGTCTACATTGTCCAAGCACCTTGGAACCAAAATAAATCCCAGAGATGGAGGATACCTAGAGTTCAATGACCAGTCAGCCTAGCCTACTTGGTGATTTCCAAGGAAATAAGAGACCCTGTCTCAAAAAAACAAGGTGTACAGTATCTAAGGGGGACAGTCCAGGTTGGCCTCTGGCCTTCATGTGCATGCACACACGTGAATGCTCGCCACACATGCATCTGTGCATACATGAATATATACACAAGAATATCCAGAAAGGAGACCCTGGACAGTTTTCTGTGCAAGACACAGATCCTGGCTTAACAGGAACCAGACAAGTGGGTAAATTTAAAGAATTAAATTATTTGTGGCACATTGGAGAGGTACCTGCTGCTTCTCTTCTCTTTTATTTGTCACAATGAATGTGTTTGACGTATTCAGCTCACAGATGCATGGAATGGAAAACTGAAGAAATAATGGATACATCTGATTTTAAAAGTTTTGAAAATACTGGAGGCTTAATTAATCGTAGTGATGTCTAGTTACATAAAAACATACAGAAAAATGTGTAAAATCAGTCCTTAAACAACTAGCAAGATATATAGTTACCAACCACATTCTTTCCTGCGCTCTTCTGGAGGGGAACATCCAAATGGCTTTATATGTTATGTTCAGTGTGGAAGGTGTCATAATCCAAAACTAAACTTTGGTCATGATCTCATTTAGGCATCTTAAAACATAAATGCTATTATCTAAAGTTTTGGCATTATTAGAATTTTCTACAATGAGATTTATGGTCTGAAGTAGTATTTTTTATGCAAACATCCAAGGCTTCTGGGCACACTGATTTAACTTGTGTTTCATAAGTTACTTGAGCCTTTTCATTTTCTGTTGTCATCTGGTTAGAAATCTTTAAAAGTATATATTTTTGCAATATTCAAATCTCTCCTTTCCTGCGATGATTGCCCATCAAAAACCATTTCCACGGAATAAAGTTTCAGGGTCTGGGGGGCTGCTCCCCTTGCTGAAGCCTGCAGAATCCTCCTGGGCTTCTCAAATGCACCTCTGGGATTTCCCTACCATTCTTTTTCTTACAGAAACATAATTGGATTCTGATGCCACAGCTTAAAGAAATAATATACCTCAAGTCTACAAGCCTATTGTGCAACTGAAATCTTTATTTCTTTTTATTCTTTTAAGAAAAAATATAGAAAACATTTACCTGAAGACATAGGCAGATATTCACACACAAAAGCTTATATTGGGTATGTTGTTATTTCCTTTTTGAAAAAAAAAATGACCTAAATAGATGTGTGGGTCTTGGCATCTCTTCAGGGACCCATGATGCTCACTATCTGACTTTTGCATTCCAGTGCAGCCCCCACCCACCTGACCCAGGACTGTGGATGAGGCCTGAGACTTGCTCCTGACCAATCAAGGGTAGAGAAACAGAAGGGCGAAAACAAAGACCTTGTGTAAATTGTACAGCTCCCTCACTAGGAGATGCTCCCTTGCTGGTTCTGACTAAGCAATCCTGATGCTGAGCTACCTCATGGAGAAGACCTTGCATCAGGGACCTGGCCTCTAGCCCATAGACAGTAGGAATCTAGGCACCCAGTCCTGATGCTACAAGAACACAAATATTTTACCCACAAGTACATGCTCCCAGTACAGAATATTTCCCAGATGGGTCTTCAGATGATAACATGGCGCTAGCGCTAATATTTTGATTAAGATTTGCTGTAGACACAATAAAACCATGCCCAGCCACTGAATGACTTTCAGCTATCCCCACTTCCTTTCAGATGTGGCAAGCTCAACATCCCCAAACTGAGAATGTCCTTTTTCCTGCTAAGCTCTAAATATACAAAGACCCTGCTGGGCCAGACTTGGGACCCAGCATCCATCTAGATAGCTCTTATGGACAACAGTGCTGGTCTGGAAATAGCAAGAGTCACTTTTCAGGAATCCTTGGTTGCCATTGAGAGCACTGCCTTCCCTCCACCAGTGCTCTCTCTAGTCACCATCCATGGTGCCAAAGCTTGGTGCCACCTGCCTCCAATGTATCTGTATCCTCTCCTAAGAGCACCAAGGAATGTCAGAGTGGCCATGTGCCCTGGTTGTTTACCACATGTCTCAGTCCTACCAGCTTCCCCCGATGACTAAAGCTGTATCATTCATTATGATCTGCCTGAGATCATAATCCTGTAACTCCCACCCACCCCAGGAAGCAAGCATAATCTCCATGAAGAGGCACGATAATGGTGAAACAGTATTGAGAGCATCGTTAAAGTGAATGGCCCAGTCCATTAGCAGTTTAAACACATCTTACTCTCACATGATGACGGTCGATGGAATTCTGGAGATGTAGGACAAGTGAGAGCATGCATAAAGTCAGCTAGTACTGCCTCGCTCAGCCCCTCCACTGTAACCCACAAGCTGGGCTGTGTGACACAGGTGGCTATATGGAAGAACTCCAACAGCCTGCCACAGCAGCCAAACCCCAAGCTTGGGCAAGCTCCCCACACATACAGCAGAGATTTTTAAACAAACTCAAATAGAGTCAACAAATACAGTGACTCCCGCTGCTCTGCAGAGACACCTGTTCTCAAAAGCAGATTAGCAGGCCAAGTGCAGATTCTCAGCTATCTCGGGAAGGGATTTAATCTCGACACAATGGATTTACATGCACTTGGCTCTGTCAAGAGGCCAGAGACTATAACTGGAGGCCTCATCATTGCCCATGTGGTCTGTGGTCCCCATGGGTTGTGGGGACACAGTCTTGCCCATTGAAACTGGCAGGAATGATGGCAAGTATGGGGAGGCACCACCACTGAGTGGCTCAGAGACAGATGAGTCACTCCAGATGGTGGGGAATGGCTTTGAGTCCTATTGGATGGGCCTGTTCTTGGGAAAGCAATGTTCTCTCCCTCAGTTCCCTGACAGCCACAGGCAAGTCATGATGATGGTGACCTCGTTGCTCCTAATCTAGGGACCATTGTCCCATGATTCCATGACCCAACCCTCAAGAACGGATGCTCCATACTCACCCTCAAGAAGGAATGATCCAATTCATTTTGAGAAATAGTTTATGTTCCAGCACATCCTGAAATATCAAGTCTCTCTACTTTAAGCATCCATCACATCCATGGGACTTTTCTTGGGTTGAGACTAGACTCCATTGTTCTCAGTTTACTTTACCCAAAGACATGTGTGCTGGTTAGTTTTAACAAACAACTTGACAAAATGCAAAATTACCTGAGAAGGGAGTCTTAATTGACGGTTTGCTTGGAACAGATTGGTCCATGAACATGTTTGCAGGGGATTCTTTTGATTGTTAATAGACCCTACCCTAGAGTGTGAGCAGGCTCAGAAGCAGCTAGCCTTGCCTTGTAAACTTACCATCTTTGACTCTTGGCTCCTTCCATTTAACAGCCTTGACCCCCTTGGAACTGCCCTGGTGAACACCTCGCCTGGTGACCACACCTAGGCACCTTGGCATTTTCCCAGGATTGCTACATTTGAAAATTACCAAATAATGTTCTCATAACTCGCTTAAAGGTCAGCACTTTGTAATACCAGACACACTCACTGTGACCATCAGCTTCTTTCCCTAAAGGTTGAGATGAAGTTCAAATGAGTTTGGTCAAATGTATTCTTAGTATAATAGTCCATCTTCATTGTCAGTTTGACTGGAGTTAGAATCACCATGAAGCTACTCATCTGGGTGTGTCTGTATGGTGTTTCCAGAAGGGTTCAACTGAGGAGGGAAGACCTCCTGAATGTGGTGATGCCTCTCTTCTGGCTGTGTTTCTGTTGTTGTGACAAACACTCTGACAAATAGCAAATGGTTAAGAAAAGCACTTATTTGTCTTACAATTCCAAGTTATAGTCCATCATTTTATGGAAGTCAAGGCAGAAACTCAAGCAGCTGATCATATCACATCCATAGCCAGAAAACAAATGCGTCCTTGCTTGCTCTCTGCTAACTTCCTCTCTCTTCCATCTCTCAAAATCCCTTGCCTAGAACCATGGTGCCACTCACCATGGGATGAGTCTTCCTGCAGCAATTAACAATCTGGAGACAATTTCCTACAGACATGCACAGAGGCTAACCTAATCTAGATAATTTCTCATTAAGCTTCTCTTTCCAATTGATTCTTGGTTATGCCAAGTTGACAATTCAAACTAACCAGAACACCCTTCCATGGAATAGGGGCCCCTAATTAAATGAAAAGGAAAAAGAAGAAAGCAAGCAGAGCACCAGCAAGCAGAACACCAGCATTCACCTCTCTCTGCTTCCTGACTGAATATAATGTGACCAGCTGCCTCAAGCTCCTGCAGTCATGACTTCCCTACCATGATGGAGGACACCTCTAAACTATGAATACAAATAAACCCTTTCTTCCTTCTTTAGCTTGCTTTTGTTGGGTTTTTGCCACAGCAGTGAGGAAAGTATCCTTGGCAGAGGCAGCTCTTCAGGGTTAACATTCACATCTCTTTGACATGTCCTTGGAACCCAGATACTTCAGGAAGGTACTGTCAGCTCTGAACCAAGTTGTGAAAACCTTCTCCGAGCACCAGCTCTGACTCTGTAGTTGAAAACACAGTGTGATTTAAGAGTTACTTGTCCTGTTGTGCTCCTTCTGCATGAGAGCAGGTTACATATTCTTGATCTTCTCCCCCATGCTCAGGCCCTGCAGGGATGCATTCACATGGAGTTTTGGAATAAAAGGCATCAAGTTACAAAGTGTTATGGTTTAGAAGTGAATTTTCCCACACCAGCCCATGTGTTTCAACACTTGGTCCCTAAGTGGTGGCACTGTTTTGATTGGTTGTAAAACCTTTAAGAGGTGGAGGGGGTCTTGCTACAGGAAGGAGGTCACTGGGAGAGGCCCTTGACTTTTATAACCCAGCTCCACTTCCTCTTAGCTACTTTCTGCTTTCTGGTCCAAGGAGATTTTTAAAAAGCAGCCTCGGGATCCTGCTCCCAAATTCCTGAAATAACCTCACTGCTAAGCCTTCCCATCACGATGGACTATACTCATAAGCCATGAGTCAGACAAACCTACCTCCTCTAAGTCGCTGCTTATTAGATACTTGGTAGCAGCAATGAGAAAAGAAACTAATCCATGAGAAAGCACATCATTGTCCAGGCCATCTTTCTTGAGCCTGACACTAGCCTGGAGACAGCTTTCCTTCCTACCTTTGAGCTTGCTCCCAGACCATCCTGCTTTCTGAGGGTCTTTCTCCATCCCAGTGCTAATCAGTTCTTCATAAACATGAGATTGTATCTCCTCCTGTTGAGGCAGCCTTGGCTACATGACTTACATCTTCCAATATGTAGGTAAAAGTGATGTATGATCCTTCCAGCAGCAGCTTTGGTGTAAATGTCTGTTCCCATCTTTCTCTTCCCTAATAAGGAGCTCCATCAGTCTAGGATCCGGCATTTTACTGACTGTCCCCATCAGAATGTCCTTCAGTAGAGAAAGGACTTTCCATCTGCAGATGCCAAAATTTGAGTAGGCTTTTCACAGTCACAGAGCCTGGTCCATCCTGCTAACCTCAGCACCGTCCACTTGGTGTCAGGGTAGCCATGATCCCTCCTCCTACAGCATCCATACACATGTTTGCAGAATACATGCCAAGCACTTATCTACTGGCCTATCTCCCCTGCCACCATCCATCCTTTTAACTCAGGGACCTCATCAGAGCTTAGGATGTAATAGATGCTTGCTGGATGCACCTAAATTCCTGATGATCAAATAGGCCCTGGGGTGCAAGGGGTGGCCACCTTTTACAACTCCTCTCAATGACTCTCTTGCCTTAGGGACATTCTAATTCTGGAATGAAATGACAGGTGCTTGTGATTCAAGTTCCAGGTCCTCTGAGCTTCTGTCTGTCTGGTGTGAGTAGAGGAAAATGCAGACATGGAAGAATAAATCCCACTATAGGGAAGAGGTGGAGAGGATGAGAAGGCAGACTCTCCAGCATTCAGGGAGATGCCTGAACAACTGCACATCCCCTAAGCCAGCAGCAGCTGCACCCAGGCTCTGTGCCTCTGTTTCAGAGCCAAGCTGGCACCCTGGGCAGTATGCTGTGGAATGACATTATTCTCTGTGATGGGGACACTGAGGAATACTGAATGTTGTCCACATGAAAGGCTGTCTGAGTGAAGAAGACCAAGAGCAGATGTGAGCATCAGGGAGGAGTACCAGCACAACCACAGGCTCTGACCTCAGAATGGTGATGCCTGTTGGCTAACTGGAGAGATGGCTCACTTGTTAAAGTGATGGCTGCACAAGCATGGGGACCTGAATTTGATCCCTAACATCCAGTAAAAGGCCAGATGAAGAAGCATGGTCAGTAATCCCAGTACTAGAGGTAGGAGAATAGGCAGAATGCTGGGACTCACTGGCCAGCAAGACTAGTCAAATTTGTGAGTCCCAGATCCCAGTGAAAAACTGTCTCAAAAAAAACTAGGTGGACAGCTCCTTAAGAATCACATATAAAGTTGGCCTTTGCTCTCCACATGTACATACATACATACATACATACATTTACCAAAACTAAAGTTTAAGTCACCTTGTGAGTAGAAAGTACCACCTTCTTCTGGATCTGCAGGAATGTACCCACAGCTATTTGGAAACTACTTCCACCTGCTCACACAGCCTTCCTCTATGGGAGCACAAACCCAGCCTCACACATAACTATTCAGCTCTAAGAAAAGCCAGGAGACACTGGAGGGGCAAGTCAAGTCTAAGGGGTTCATGGGATCCAGATACCTTTAGTACACCAGGTCGCAAAAACTAATCAGAGGGTTAGCCACAGTAGAGGATCATACCCAACTGGGTCCTGGTCTATAGACATCACTGTCAAGTGTGGGGAGGGTCATGACTTGTTTCTTGCTGGGGGGCAGGACAGCCTCAAGTGTGTGCTATCTCAGCAGCAGTCATTGGATCATAGAGCACTGTGAGCTTACCGAGAGGCAGGAGGATCCCTAGAGAGACAGCGGGACGCTTGGGGCTTTCTGAGTGGCAAGAGAGGGAAAACAAAGAACAAAGAGAGGCAGCTGTGTTCAATAGCAATATAAGCTGAACAATAACCCTGGAGTAGAGCAGGGATGTTCAGGGTGAGCTGGCAGCCCCAGCGTAATCCCAGGAGAGGAACACAAAGACTCAGGTGAGCCAACAGTTCTAGAACTCAAGTCCCAGGTTGCAGCTTGCACGGCCATCCTGAAGTGGCCAAGCCTCTGCAGCAGTGAACAAAGGGACAGAGGTGAGCCTGGCCTAGAGATTCACAGGGCCCTGAGGGGGTGAGCCCTATGTCAGCTCCAGATCCAGAAGCTAGTGTTGGCACATTCTGTACCACCGGTGTTGCCCAGTTAACCAACTCAGAACTTTCAGAGCTCAGCCTTCAGTGGAGTCAACACTGTGGCTCACAAAAGCCAGGGTTTGTTTTTCTTGAGATAGTGAGTTAACACCCTGACAACTTCCTAGGAATGTGATGTGCTTCTCTCCCCATTGACTGAGTCAGAACTCTGCGAGAATGAAACTCAACTTCTTTCTTATATGTATTCCCAAACATTGGTCTGGGAACTTGTGAGCAACAAATCCAGATACAGATGACTCAGAATTCAGCATTTCTAACTAGCCTCTGGATAAAATTAATGTTGCTGATCCTTAAACACGGACAACACACTATACTCCAAAGCAAGGGCCTCTTGCATCCCAGAGCACCTACATTAAGGGCTTCTTTGAATACCTGTGCTATATACCAAACTGAACCAATGTGATTGCATAGTCCACAATGCCCAATGTGACCAGACAGTGTCTCTACCATGACCCAAACACTTCTCATATATAAAAAGGACCAACTGTGTGTCACTCCTCAGGCACATAACAACCCTCTCTCTAAGAAAGATTACACCTAGCATCCTTCTTGATTTTTCAGCTTGACATGGTTCAAAATCGCCATAGAAAGAAACCTCTGGATTTGTCTATGAGTGATTTTCCAGACTGAGTTGAAGTGAGAAAACACCCTCTAAATATGAAAAGCCCCATTCTATAAGCTAGAGTCCTGGACTGACTAAGAAATAGAGTGCTGAGTACCAGCATTCATCTCTCTCTGCTTCATGACTGTGGTTCCAGTGTGACCAGCTGCCTCCTGCTCCCGCCACCATCCATCCCCACTATGATGGGTTGTACCTCCTACAACTGTGAGACAAAATAGACACTTCCTTTTTTAAGTTGCTGTGCAACAGCAAATGAGAAAACATCATGCCAATAAGGAAATTAATACAACCCACTACCAGTGTAGACTTGAATTTGATATAGAGGACTGCATAGTCTTGCATGCTACCTAGGTTAGCAGGATGTTTTTGAAGCCTATTTCTTTCCTTCACGGAGATTTTAAATAAGTCATCTAATTATCTCATAAACACCAAGGTATGTGATGTGTGTTCATTGTGTAAACTTTGAAAAGAACTATCAAGAACAATTGAAAAATCACCTTATAATTTTTCAATCCTCTTCTCCACTCATATATATCTTGAGGTCATAATGTATTTTCACTTAACATTTTATCAATGTGGTTGTCCCATTAGAAACTCAGTAAGCCTCATTCTCAATGACTGGACAGTACTCTGTTATGGTCATTTCCCTTTTACCATGGTCATTTAGATTTCTTCTTTTGATAAAGGGGTGTCCATAATGGAATGAATATTTTTTTCTGCAGCCACTTCTTTACATTTTCACTGGGCTCACCTAGGTTTGCTTCTCCTTCTTATTAGACCCTGATCGTTTCCCCAGGGTGGCTTCACAAAATTGGGAGAATGAGGTTCAGTGGTTGGGAGCCATGTGTACCACATTGCTCTTCAGAAAGTTGGAGTCAATTTCACATTCATAACCCCAGCCCATGGAAAGTCTGGCTCTGCCCCAAACCTCCAGAGACACCGAGTTTTATGAGCTTTCATATTTTTAAAAACTGTTTCCAAGGCAGACACACACTATCTTCATCAATGGCACTGTCTGTCTGTGTCAGGAGAGTGATCTGCCCTATCCTTCCACGCAGGGGGAGCCTGTTTCTTCACTGGTACTATTGAAGTAAGGTCTTCCAGCCGGCTATAAAGGAGGAATGGGGAGAACCCAGCATCTCAGAATTGAGTAGTTAGTGAAAAGAAGAAGCAGAAGCAGAAGGAGGAGGAGGAGGAGGAGGAGGAGGAGGAGGAGGAGGAGGAGAGGGGGAGGAGGAGGAGGAGAAGAAGAAGAAAAGAAGAATAAGAATAAGAATAAGAATAAGAATAAGAAGAAGAAGAAGAAGAAGAAGAAGAAGAAGAAGAAGAAGAAGAAAATGATCAGGTGGGGATGGCAGATGTGACAGCGTGGGATACTTGGCAAAATATGACACACATTTGATTATTGGGAGGGTGGCTTGAAGGCTCTGACCAGCCACCTGAAACATCTTTGTCCCTCCAAGGCCCTGGATTATCTGTATTTTCATTTTCTCTGTTTACTTTTTGCTCTCTTCTCTGAAACTTGCATTGGTGACACCAACAGCAGATGCTGTGTGAAATGAGATGCTTGAGTGAGGCCCTAAATTTTTTTCAATAAACAAAGCCAGCAATTAGTTGTTTCAAAACACACCATCACTGTCAGATCCGGAAACAGATGCACGACACTTTGAAAGACAGCCTCCACACACAGGACGTTTGGCAAAGAGCCTTGAAGCCACTCTGACTAGGCACCAATTCAAAAATGTTACTGTTATTATTTGCTTTCTAACTTTTCTGATTAAAAAATAATAATTCCCTTCTCCTTTTCTGGAGCTTCCCAGGAATATCCCTGGCTATCTGATTCTGTAACCAAAATGCTAGCATGGGCAAGACACTCAGTACACCAGCCAAGCTCCATCATGGTCCCCACCACTCCCAAAATCAGCCTCCCTGGTGATGAGTTTTGGGGAGACTTTGGCTTCAGGAAAACTGTTAGTATGCCTCTAACATATCAAAGACAACTTCATTTGCATTTCACCACTATGGAAGGATTAACAGGCAAATGGCTCAGAATCTGCAACCCAATGGAGTTGAAAAGTAGATAAATACCACAGGTTAGAGCAAGACAGATTAAGCCATCCTGGCTAGGAAGAGAGCCTGTATCTACCTCCACAGTACCAGCAGAATATCAATGAAGACCTGAGCCCAAGTCTTCTGTGGCCCCGCCCTTGCCCCTTCTCCACCCATCATTCTGACTTAGCTCTCATCCTAGAAACCAAAACTCACTGGCAAAATACAGCATTTGCTTGACTCACTCTCTTGAGGGTCCTCTCTGAAGCCCAAAAACAACAAACCTGGATTAATCCTTCCAAATAATCGGTCTTTAGAGAAAGAGAAGTTTCAAGACACTGACAAAACAAAAACAAACAAACCAAAAAAAAAAAAAAAAAAAACACACAATCAAAATCAAACACACATGAACTCCAAACACCTAAAGGAGGCATCCCAAAACTGCATGCTACACAATCCTCTCAGCAGCTGTCCTCCTGGGTGGGAGGAGTTTTAAGTCTTTCTCTCCACTTTAGTCTTAGTTTAGTTTTAGTTTTAGTTTAACTTAGTTTTAGTTTTAGTTTAACTAGCCTTCCAGGTGAGGTCACTATTGGGCATCACTATTGGACTGAATAAGGTCTGGGGAGGAACATGACTGAATTCAGCTTTATATGAACAGAGGGTGTTCAACTGGACCTTCACATCTCAAACGCTGCACTAGCTTTCCGAGGTCTCCCTGTCAGCGTCTATAGGGCTACTTAAAAACCAGCCTTCTTCAGTGTGAGAGGTCACATCATGTGACCAGGCTATGGCTTCCCTCAGACCATATCTGTTCCTGTTTAGGGGAAAAATCAGTCAAGCTATATCACAAGTGATCTATAAGACGAGGTATGTGAATGTGGGTAGAAAGGGGTGTTCCATCAGGGCCTCTGCAGAGCCCGGCCACTGTAGATATGCAGGAAAAGTCACTTAGATCATAACTAGAAATGGGAGAGGATTCAGAGGCTAGCAACTGTCCAGACCCCACCTGCATCTTCATTAAGGGAGCTGCCAAACACCACGGCAAGGGAGTCTGACTGAGGGAGAATGTTTTTATGCCAAACAAAGTCAGGATCACCAAACATGGGTGTTCTGCCATGTGGCCACACCACATCCGACAGCTCTCTATAGAAGCCTCTAACCTTGACAGCAACGGCTCTGACCTGCCACTGCAGAGTCTGCACCTATTGTCTGAGAAAGAACTGTGCCTTTCTCTGCTTAGAAATGCCCCTAAAAAAACTTTCAGGGTTTTCATCTTTCCCCAGGTTATTACTATCCGATCTTTTGTCTAATTTTCTAAATTATGACTTGAACAATCTCTGCATTATTTTATAATTTGTCATCCCTATAATCATATTATTCTTGTTTGAATCACCTTTCATCTTTCTATTAGCTGGCATGCTCTGGTGGGTACCAGAGACCACAAAGGGTACTCAGAATCCAGAATTGAGTATGATGCTACTCTCACCTTGACCAAGTTGGTGCTGGAAGGAAGTGACCCTGCTAAGAACTAGCGATCTGCGACACAGGCCACATTAGCAGTATATGTGTTCCAGTAGTAAAAGGCTCTCTGTGAGTTGGTAGGAGTTAATGATGCTTAGGAAGGAATACTTCCATGGGACTGGATTTAATACTAGTGACTCACAAGGCTTCACAGTGGACCCTGGTAAGAAGCAGAGGTCTCCAGCTCTTCATAGTGTGTTCCAGAGACCACCCACTTTCAGCCCTTCTCTACGTTAGGTCTGCAGAAGAGGATGAACTTGGGTTAGACTAAATCAATGGATGAACCTGCCCTTGGGCTTCAGTTGGAATCATTCAGTGAGACATTGAAAGGTGGTCCAAGTCAGAAGACAGGGAAAGTAAGGTAGAAACAAGCATGGCTCTGGCTCTGGCTTTGCCAGGTTTCCTGGGCTGGTTGGCTGTACTATTGGGGGCGTTGTCATACAACTAACTCACCCCTGGTCAGGCAATTACCTGCTCCATTATTATCTTCTCAAAGAAAGCAATGTTCTGCCACTGATTTCCCTATTCCATGTCCATACCTGTTTATACAGTGTCTTTATTAAGACACCTGGGTATGCACCCTGTCTTTTGTCAGTACCTTGACTCATAACTTCAGATTAGACATTAGTCTCTCAGATATATTCAATTTGAATGGTCATCTCATCCCAGACATCTCAAGCCAGAAAACCCTGATTTCATGCCCTGAGGGATTGTCCTTCACCTCAGTCTCTAATATCCCTGACAAACTGACTGCTCCAGAGATATGACCATTGCTCCTGACTCACAGGTCCACAGATACCGGGGACCTCATATAATCTCACTATTTTCCCCAAACATATCCACATCTTACATCCCAGCAATTCATCATCCTCTAAGCGTATATAGGAGAGATGAGCATGTATTTTTTTATTTTATTTTTTGAGATTATAATTACATAATTTCTCCCTTCATCTCCCTCCCTGCAAGCCCTCCCCTATACACTCCCCCTTGTTCTCTTTCAAACTTATGGGCTCTTTTCACTAACTGTCGTTTCATGTGTGTGTGTTCCTAAACACATAAATGCAGCCTGCTCAGTCTGTACAATGTTACTCGTATGTGTTTTTAGGACTGACCATTTGATCAATGATAACCCATCAGGGTGCTTTTCCCTGGGGAAGACTATTTTTCCCATTCTCAGCATTCCTTAGTTGTCTACGGTTCTTTGCCTAAGATTGAGGACTCCTAGGCTTTCCCCATCCATATCAGCCTGTCTACGGATGTTGTCCTTGTTCAGTTTATGTTTAGGCAGTCATGTTGGTGGGACTTTATGGGTGTAGCTTCTAACATTTGTAGGAGACACAATCACCTTGATCCTCTGGCTATTAGAATCTTCTCTCCCTTTCTCTTGTAATGACCCCAGGGTCTTAGGTGTGAGAGTTGTCTTATAGATGTATCAGTTATGACTAGAATCTACAGGTCTGCATTTTATTGGTTTTCTATGATTTTCTCTCTCTCTCTCTCTCTCTCACCCTCTCTTGCAAAGAGAAGTTTCCTTGTTGAGGGGTGAATACTAAACTTATCTGGAGGTATAAGGACAAATATTTAGAATATAGATAGGAATTATGCTGTTTTCACAAAGTGGTGATTGTAGGTTTTCTTCCAAGATCCATGATTCCACTAGCTCTGGGTAGTTGACTAGGTTTCCAGTAGCAAGAATAATTTCCCCCTTGCTAAGCAGGTATTAAGTCCAATTAAAGAGCTTTAGTTACCACCAAGGTATGCCTGCTGCTGCTACAGCTTTTCATGGTGCCACACTAGTAACTGTTGTGGTCAATAGGTATCACAGCTGGGTAGGAGTGATAGCTGCTTCCCTCCTTTTGAAGCTTACCTCTGGTACCATCAGAGCTTGTCCTCAGGGAGGAAGCTTTCAAATCAGTTCCAGCAAAGGGGCCCCTTGGCCCAGTGTCTAAAGTGTATGCTATCTTCAGCAAAAGGGACTTATCTTCTACCTCTTGGGAAAAACCAAGAGCAATAGCAATAGCCAGTAATGTTTCAGGAATCTTTTGGGAAACCATGACCAATAATTCAAAGGAAGGATTCTCATGTCTGGTGTTGGTGTTTTTGTTAGATCGTCTTTGGCTCTTGGAGGAGGGAACATTGTCAACCCAGATGGGAAATTTTTCATTTATGGTGTATATGTAATATTCAGATTTGTGTTTATTATGGGTTTTTAGTAATTCTTTATAACTTTTTCAATATCTTTACTGTTTTTTAATTAAGAAAAGACTTCCAGTCAGATGTTGGTGGCTCACACCTTTAGTCCCAGCACTCGGGAGGCAGAGGCAGGTGGATCTCTGTGAGTTCGAGACCAACCTGGTCTACAGAGTGAGGCCAGGACAGCCAGGAATATTACACAAAGAAACCCTGACTTGAAAAAAAATAGAAAAGAAAGACTTTCATTTGTGTTTTCCACCCAGCAATGAGTACCTATTTACAGAATACAGAGCTAAGGCAGGAGGAGGTTCCAGACCTATGAATCATTCTCCCCATCAGCTATACATCAAGGAAATGCTTCTTAAAATAAAACATATACATGCTGTTCTAGTCTACTTTTTGCTGCTGCTATAAATGCCATAACCAAAAGTCACTTGGGGAGGAAAAGGTTTATTGCATCTTATAGGTTGCAGTATATCATCAACGGACTCCAAGCAGAAACTCGAGACAAGAGCTTGAAGCAAAATCCATGGAGGAATGCTGGTTACTCGCTTGCTCCCTCTGGTTTGCTCATCTCTCTTTCCTACACAGCCCAGCACCAGCTGCCTAGGGATGGCACCACCCACAGTGGGATGAGCCCTCCCACATCAATGAGCAATTAAGAAAACTCCTCATAGATATGGTCTCAGGCAATTCCTTAGCTGAGGGCCTCTCCTCCCAGGTCACTCCAGGTTTGTGTCAAGTTGAGAGCTGAAGCTAACAATGACACTTGTCAATGAAAAGGTTAGTGTTAATCTGGAAATGTAATCCTGAGGAGTTTCAGAAGATGATGGCAGCTGGAGATGGGCTTTGAGAACTTCAGAGTACCTCTGTGTCAGACACGATCATTCATCAATGGAAAAATGCCTCAGAATGAAAATAATGACCATTACCAAGAGACACATTTCCCATGCTTTCATGACAATGTCACATTAGAAATTACCTAAAATATATAGCAAAGAGGTAACTTCTAGACGTATCAACTGGCGGAAACTCTGCAGCTATCTGAAAGTGTTTCTAGCCTTAAAAGCTAGCCTACAAAATTTCCATGCTTCTATGCACAGATATGAATATAGAATGGAAGGGCAGCTGGGTATGACGGCACATCCCTGTAGTCCCCCATACTCACAAGACTGAGGGAATAAGACTGAGCGTGAAATTACTCTATGCCACCAAGAGAGACTTAGACTCAAAGAACTGGAGAGAAAAAAAGAGGAGAGGAAATGAGATGGCCAAAGCAAACTTTAAATATCATAAACAGTTCCTAAGTCATCTTTGAATATTATTTTAACAGTGACTAAAGTTGAACTAACATGAAATTTCTATGCACATCTCAGTACTCAAAAAATTTGCCCTTGGTGGTAATAAACACCAGTAACTCCTCACTCTTCAATAGGCTCCCAGCTTCATTGCTTTTGTTACTGGGAACCCTTCCTCCCTACCTCCTACCACGGGAACACTCTGTCCCCTCAGAAAGAAACCCTGCTCCAAGGTAGGTGAAGCCTTGTGATATCTTAGGAATAAGGAACAGATGTTAGCCTGTTTGTCCTGCTTTAATACTTGCCTGGGAAAACAGCCCCCTACTACCAGAAAGCCACCTCTGGCTAAGGGTTTCCCAGAGAGCCTTCGGAGAATGTGTATGAATGAGGTCTCTCTCCCAGAAGACCTCAGCTGAGGCTGAGATAAACTAAATGTTCCAGCCAGGACAGGTCCAGTTGACTACACATTTACCATTGCTGGCTAGCCAGGATAATTAGCTTTCTACTGCCCACAGACCTGTTAATCCCACAAAAAAAATGAGTCAAGAAAGGACAATAAAGCTTGGTTTTTTAACAAATGTCCAGTGGCTCCTTCCATTTATCGAAGGAAGGGGATCCTTGCAGGTTGGAGGTTGACAGAAAATGAAAAGAATACGTGCACAGGACCCACAGGAAATGACTTATTGTTGTGTGTGCTGGTTCTTGTGCATCTCTGCAAAGAAGCCAAGCAGATTAGCCATCTAATTAGGCACAGTTGGGGTGTCATTTGCCTTATCCGAATAGCCCTTAAAGTTTAATCAGATTCATGACCACTCACTGGGGTTTCCATGATGGTAGATAGGAGCCCGTGGCCCTGTGCCCACAGGTCCCCAGGAGAGCTGTGACCCTACCTAACAAGCCACGCCATTCTGGGACCTTGCATCATTCCTGCCGGGAAGGAGGGCCTCACCTCCCCCATGCTTCCTGGAGGCTCATTTAGGCCTTGGCAGGATGGTAAGGACAGAGCAGCTGTTCCCTCTGACTCTTCTCCCATCATTTGACTGGTGTGTAATCCACAACTACACTTCCAAAATTGAAAACAGAACCAGGTTAGATTCCCAACCAGGGCGGAGCAAGTGCAGGGCTGGCGGGAGGAACAGAAGCCAGTGCCAGAATGAAGATAGATCGCCATGAGTGCCTGGCCCCTGGCGAGCCAGACGCAGGGCTGGAGGCTGCTGCTTTGTGGGTACAAGCCAAGCCACCAGCCATCGCAGACCTCCTGGGCAGGCACACATAGTCCCTACACACACAGACACACGGTGACCCTCCACCAAATATCAGGGTTCTCTCTCTCTGTCTTGGACAGACCATCTGTGAGGTTTCCCTACTGCCCCTCAGGGCACTGAAATGAGAGACAGCACCCATCAGGGGGGCTGAAGTGTGCACTCTGTGATCATTTCAACATGTTCATCACAATATTTCCTCACGTTTCAGTCATTTGGCTCTCTCTCTTACTCTCTCACACATACACACACACAGTTATGATAAATAGAGAGAACATGAAATTTACTATTCTAACCACTTTTTCAAGATTTATTTTTATTTATGTGTATGTGTGTGTCTTCATGTATACATGCTAATATGTGTATAGGTGCCATTGGACACCACAAGGGGGCATCAGAATTCCTGGAGACAGAATTATGTAGACTGTTACGTTCTGCTATATGGATGCTGAGAATTGAATTTGGGTTCTCTTCAAGTGCATCAAGCCATCTCTCTAGCCCCAGTAGCAACCATTTTTAAGTGTACAGTTTAGTAGTACTGCCAGGTTGCCATTGCTGTGCTACCTCCATGAACCTCTCTGGAACCCTTTCACCTTCCCAAGCAGAAACCACTCCTGATAACCCCTGGTTATCACTTCCCTTCTCCTCTGCCATGACTGGCAGCCACCACCCCAATTTCTGTCCCTATGAATTGGACTCCTGTAGTCTCCCAACTGTGTGCAATCAGACAGTGTTAGGACTTCGGTGACCGTGTCCTTCACTTGGAATGATGTCCCCAAGGCTAAACCACGCTTGTAACCGAATTTTATAATTATTATTTAACACTTATTTATTACTATATTCACTTATAATAAATACCATCAATTTCTTAATTATTAATCCTTTAAATTCCTACAACCCCTTTAACATATCCACTAAACCTATTGATAATTACTTTTCTAACCTTTTAGAATGATACAGTCTCTGGAGCAGGTCCTCAGTCGTCAGGAACACAGTCCTTGTTGCAGATTCTTTAACGCACTAAGCAGTCCTTTTTCTGGATCTCTCAGATGCAGGTTCATCAGGGTAAGTTGGTTATTGTAGTCTCACCTTAAATAAGGCTTGATGCATTCTTCTCTCTGGGAGACCCTAGCCCCTTCACATCAGCAACTCTGCCGCTCTACTTCGGAGTCTTTAAAGCCAGGCACAGTTTTCTTTAGGCCACTGTTCAGACAGATCAAACCCCTCTATGCAAAAGCTGAGCCACAGGGTTTAGTCCTTGGCCTTTTGGTGTCTTGCTCAGGCTTTCTTTGCTCACCAGCTTCTTTCTGCCTCAGGGAGATCTGGCCATCGAATGATGGCCAGCACTTTTTTTCAGCAGGACTCTGGGAGCTCTCTAGCATCAGGGGCCTCTTCTTCTTTTGGGCTCCATGCACTGTCCTTAAATAGGAGGAACTCTGTTTCATCTTAATTTGGGCTCCGCCCACTTAGCAGCTGAAAACAATGTCAGGCCAGATACTTTGTTTCTTCAAGTCCATTAAGTCTTTCCTGTTTTTCTGGCAACCTTGTTTTTCAGTCCATTGAGTATTTCCTGTTTTTCCTGACTTCAACCTTGTTTTTCAGTCTATTAAGTCTCCTGTTTGTTTCCTCTTTTTAGTCCACATGCTGATAATGCTCTTCATGCCCCAAATTAAGAGACAGTATCAGAAACCCCTATATATTTTCTAAATCTAATTTAATTTATCTAACTCCCTACACACACTGAAGGAGTATGTGTCTGAACTTGCTTTCTTTTGTACTGTGAGGTACTTAACCCCCAACTGATACATCTGCAATACAACCCTACAAACGTGGAAAATCATGGAAGAGGGGGAAGAGAGATTTATGAGGCACAGGTCTAGAGCTCCTGTCACTCACTAGACACTGACCCCTAAACAAGACGGAAAATACACCCATGGAATCCCAGCAATACAGCTACCTAATAACACCATTAGCTGACATGCCAGTGTGGACAGGAGATGGTCCACGTCCTCCCACATCAGGATGAAGAGCCACAACTGCTCAATGCCTGCTGAGCTAGATAGGGACATAAACATATATTTGAGAGTGAAAGTGTAAATCCCAACGTGAAGCTCCACAGAACAACTTCAGAACAACTATCCTAACTGTGCATATAGACCATTGAGATGTATAGCCTTTGGGTCTGCCTAATTTTACTGTGTGATTCTTTTATCTGCAAGTTCTTTATAATAAAAATTTTAATACAAATTTGTTTTAAATAGCTGCTGAGAAAAGAATTAGCCTCAGGAATGAACTCCCACATGGGTTATTTAATCCTAAGGGCTCAAGCCCTGGACATTTGTACATTCAAATAACACAGAGTGGGCACAGTAAATAAGTAGGAACCTATCTGATCTCCAACTTTCCTTCTGTGTACAAACCCAGAAGAGGAATTTCTGAATCATATGGAAATCCTATAGTTTGGAGGGAGGGGAGTGTTGAGGAACTACTATGATACGTTCTACAGCAGCTGAACCATTTTGCATTTCCAGTAGCAAAGTAGAGGAGCCTTAATTTGTCAACATCCTGACACTATCTGACTGCACACATCTGGGGGTCTACAGGAGTCCAATTTATAAGGACAGAAATTGGTGTGGTGGCTCCCAGGGATGGGAAAGGAGAAGAGAAGAGATAACCAGGGTTTATCGGGTATGGTTTCAGCTTGGGAAGGTAAAAGGGTTTCAGAGACGATGGTGGTGATGGTAGCACAGCAATGGCAACTGGGCAGTGCCACCAAACATACATAGTGTGTGTGTGTGTGTGTGTGTGTGTGTGTGTGTGTGTGTGTGTGTACGTTCATGTCATACATGCACATTAATGCATATATAGACATACATATCTATGCATGCAACAATAATAATTAAAGAAGAGGCCATGAACTTGGGAAGGAGAAGGAGAAAGGTTTGGAGGGGGAAGGAAGGAGGAGCCACAGAGACCTAGTGCTCTTGTATGAAAGTCTCAAAAGATTAAAAATCTTTTGTTACTTATGATTAAATTAAATTAAATTAAAAATAAATTCCATACCCTTGTCAAAACTTGCTGTCTTTACGAAATCAGTAGATATCCTAGTAGGCATGAGGGAGTATCTCATTGTAGTCAAACTTCTTTTTAAGGATAATAAAGGGATACTTGTATATTACAGTTTGCTGTAAGTTTATTCCCTTGACCTAATAGCGGTATGTACAGTACCCTCAGCAGCAGTTTTAACACCACCAGGCTTAACCTTCAGACTAGCACTAGAGTAGACATTTTTGTGTACCATGATGATGTCCAAGGAGCAAGGCAACATTTGGAAACATGTACAGCCCTTAGTGATGAAAGGGTTAGGGGATAAGCAAGAAGAAAATAGTCCCAGATAAAGCACTGGAAGAGAAGAAATAGAAGCCAGAGGCCCTGGAAGGACCTAGTCCTTTGAAACTTTGAAGGTCTCCCTGGGTGAGCCCATAGAAGGCCCTCCTCATTAATTAGCAGCCTATACATCTAGAACTGAGAGTGACTCACTAGCCCAGCCCAGACTGCTATCTCAGCAGGCCATCTGAACAGCAGCCAGCTCCACATAGCAGCACACTGAGAGCAGGTCAGGGTTCACCTTTTGCTGAGTAAGAACCCAAGAAGATATCCTGTTTAATGAGATGCCACCATGTGACAGATGCTGTGCGATTAAGCCAGAAGATGCCAGAATACAATAATTAAAAGAGAAAGATGGGAGATACGGGGAGAGGGGGAAGAGACCCACCATTCAAATAGCAAGAGCATGCTTAGGAGTGCTGAAGGGCCACAAAAGAGTACCCATATCCATCAGTTTATCCACCTTAATTTTTTCCTCAGTTTAGCTTGGAACACTACCATGTCTATGCATTTTGCACCCTACTTGTGCCTCTCCCTCCCATGCATTTTTGCTGTTGGAATTATTCTAGGCATAACATACCACGTCTGTACCTTTCTTCTAAGCACATGTTGTGGTGGCCACAGGCACCATAAATGAATGTTCAGTGGTACCTGCCCTGATGAACTATTCCACCCTGAGCAGCACAGCCTGCATCTTGAAACTGGTCAGGATGAGACATCTCTCCATCCAAGAGCATTCCACCTGGCTCCCTTCCCACAGTGCCAATAATGGCTGTCATTTATCCAAGTGTCAGTGCCTATTCCTTTTTCAGGGACATTCTAAATGTCACTGTCACCAGTCTCCATGTCTCACCTCCTCGCTATCAGCTGGAGTATTATACTCTCGACTTCCACCCTCCAGGAATCCAGGAAGGTGACCAGGGAGGTCACATAGGTCAACACTCAAGAAAGTCTCTCGCTCAGTCTGTTTGTTTCTGCCACCATATGGAAGTTCTAGATGACTTTTTAATGAGAGACCCTGTTAAATTGCTTTTATCTGATATTCTGCCACAGCAGTGAGAAAAATAACTAATACCCTGCCAACAGGCTGAGCAATAAAGAGCCCTTTTCACTATACTGTCCCCTCTCCTTCAGGTAAAATATTGGCAGTCCTGGGTATCCTGAATATTTGGGATCTGACCCCAGTGCTGGATTAGAGTGGCGCAGGTCCCCAGTGTCTTCAACCTTTCCTAGTTCTTTGTCCCATGGGCATAATTTCTCTAGGTTAAACTCCTTGCAGTGAATTTGATGAGACAACATGACCTGGTGGAATGACATTAAGCTACAAAAACTTCTATTAGGAGCCCAGCAAAGACCACTCCCAGCTCTTGGGGTACAGCATTGATCTGCTTCCTGTATAAACACTTTAATCAACCAAATACGATATTTGCTCACCCACTAAATAAGATGTTCCCTCACCCGTGTTTATAGATTTGGCCTGAGAAAGTAAGAACTCCATAGAGCCGTCAGGGACAACATAAATCAACAGACACTCCAGAAAACAAACACAAGTTGAGGGAGGCCAGTGTAGCCTTTCTATGTCATTTATAGCAGGCATGTTCTTTGCAATACATTTCTAGAAGATTCTACTCTACTACCCTTCCTAACCTTTCATTCATCAACATACATTTGCTTTAACAGACTCAGTAATTGTGTATGTTTTTGGGATCAAGAGTGGTACTTCAGAGCATGCACACAATGTGTATTGACCAGATCGGTGATTGGTGTCTATCATCTCGAACATTTTTCATACTTTTGTGTTAGGAATATTCAAAATCCTCACTTCATGCTACTTCAATGTTCAGTTAACTATGACCAGCAATAGTGATTCCAGTATGCTGAAGAATATTAGACATTACTCCTTCCATCCAACAGTATGCCTGCACCCATCAACCACTCTCTTCCTACCCCTTTCTCCAAGCCCCTCCCTGACTCTGGTAACTACTATTCGCCCCTTATCTTCTTTGATGTCAACTTTTAGTTTCCATGTCTAAATGAGAACATGAAGATGACATGTTTTATTTCATGAACCTAATGTACCTCAGTTGTAAAAAGTGACAGAATTCCTTCTTTTTATGGCCCATCATATAGAGAGACATAATTTCTTTATCCATTCATCCAACAATGGACATCTAGGTTTACTCACATCTTGGCTATAGTAAAATGTCCCACGAACATACAGGTACATATAAGGCCATCTTATATTAATCAGCACAAGCCATGTAAATAATCATCCCATTAAAAACAAATTGAAATAAAACCCCCTCTTAGTGGGCTTCCCCACTCACCCTCTATTTGTTTATTTTCTGTCAGCATATATGGTTGTTCTAATAAGAATTCTCCCCATAAATTCTTGTATTTGAATACTTAGCCCCTAAATTAGTGGTATCCTCTGGGGAGGTCTAGGGGGTACAGCCTTGCTGGGAGACACACATTACTGGGGGTGGGCTTTGAGGTTTCGAAAGCATGTCACTCCAAGTATTTGTGTGCTATCTACCATCTATCATCTATCACCCATCTATCATCTGTCTGTCTGTCTGTCTGTCTGTCTGTCTACCTCCACCTCTCTTTCTCAGCTTTGTGCTGTAGTTCAAGGTGGAAGTCCTCACTTCTACTCTAGCCTCCATGTCTGCTTCTTGGTGCCATGCATATCCATTCTGCCATCAGGGACTCTTATCTCTCTGCAAATATAAGCCAAAATAAACTCTCCCTTTTAAATATAACCTTATATTTAAGTTTCCTTACTCATGATACTTCAGCACAGCAACAGGAAGGTAACTAATACACTATACTTTACACAGTTTCTCAGGCACTTGGTGATAAAGTTTCTACTCTTAGTCAATCGGGGTTTCCACATGACCCGATGAGTACTGTGGGGAAGGACCCATGTTGCCTTGGTGCATTATGTGATGCCAGCTCCCCACACAGCACCTCACACAGTGAGAAATTCAAGATTTTGTACCTTGAGAAAACACCATGCATTTACTATCAGAAAGGGGGAAAGTTGGTGGAAGTTTTTGAATTAAGTTCATCAAACTTGTAGAAGAGATAACTCTCACTGAGGACTAAGAAGCAGTATGGAGAAATGAATGAGGTCTACCATGGGAAGTTCCAAACCTGGCAAATTCACAGCCAAGTGAACCTTCCTTGTCTGTCTGCCAAAGTGTCTGTTCCTTTTTCCACATCTGCAAAGTATGGCCCAGTTGCAGAGGGCAAGCCTCTCCATCATCTGATTTCACCTTAAGGTGAAATAATGGGTCTAAGTCTGACCCAAGCTGATGGATATAGCAGGGTGCACAGGTGTGGCCAGACTGAATGTAGTAACCAGGCTGCAGGAAGGTGACCAGGCTTCCCAGCCAACATGGAGGCAACAAGCCTACAAGCTACATGGATATGACCAGGCTACATGGAGGTAACCAGGGTTCCTTGGCTTCAAGGAGGTAAATTCAAGCAGTATGCATGGAGGTATCCATATTCCCACAGCTGCATTTTCTTTGTCCATATCAATCTACTGCATGTAGCATGGCCACTACTCTTTCGAATAAAGAGCTAATTTACAACTTAAATCACCAAAGGGCTTCAAATAGTATTCATTCTCAGACTTCCTACACACTCATACACACACACACGGGGGGGGTGGGAGAGAGAGATACAGAGACAGAGACAGAGAGAGAGAGAGATACAGAGACAGATAGAGAGGGAGGGAAAGGAAGGGAGAGAGAGAGACAGCACATAATACAAAGTTAGAATGTATAAAAGTTTCTGTGGGGCTGAGAAAGAAATTAAGGAAACAACACCCTTCCCAATAGCCACAAACAATATAAAATACCTGAGGGTAACTCTAACCAAGCAAGTGAAAGACCTATATGACAAGAACTTCAAGTCCTTGAAGAAAGAAATTGAAGAGGCCATCAGAAAATGGAAAGATCTCTCATGCTCATGGATACATAGGATCAACATAATAAAAATGGCCATCCTACCAAAAGCAATATACAGATTCAATGTAATTCCAATCAAAATGCCAACACAATTCTTTACAGACCTGGAAAAAACAATTCTCAACTTCATATGGAATAACAAACAAACAAAAACCAGAATAGCTAAATCTATCTTGTACAAAAAAAAAAAAAAAACATCAGGAGGTATCACCAACCCAGATTTCAAACTATACTACAGAGCAATAGTAATAAAAACAGCATGGTTCTGGTATAGAAACAGACCAGTTGATCAATGGAATCTAATCGAAGACCCAGAAATGACCCCACACACCTATGGTCACTTAATTTTTGACAAAGAAGTCAAAACCATACAATGGAAAAAGGACAGCATCTTCAACAAATGGTGCTGGTCTAACAGGATGACAGCATGTAGAAGAATGAAATTAGACATATGCATATCACCCTGCACAAAACTTAAGTCCAAGTGGATCAAAGACCTTAACATAGAGCCCGACACACTGAATCTAATAGAAGAGAAAGTGGGGGAAAGCCTCAAACTCAGCAGCACAGGTGACAACTTTCTGAACAGAACACCAACAGCCCAGGCTCTAAGACTAACAATCTTATTAATGGGACCTCATGAAACTGCAAAGCTTCTCGAAGGCAAAAGACACTGTCATTAGAGCAAAATGGCAACTTACAGATTGGGAAAAGTTCTGTACCAACCCCACATCTGACAGAGGGCTAATATCCAAAATTTATGAAGAACTCAAGAAATTAAATACCAAGAAACCAAATAATCCAATCAAAATATGGGAAACAGAGCTAAACCGAGAATTCACAAAGGAGGAATCCCTAATGGCAGAGAGACACTTGAAGAAATGCTCAGCATCCTTAATCATCAGAGAAATGCAACTCAAGACGACTCTGAGATTCCATCTCACACCTGTCAGAATGGCTAAGATCAAAAGCTCAAATGACAGCACATGCTGGCAAGGATGTGGAGAAAGGGGAACACTCCTTCATTGCTGGTGAGAGTAGAAGCTTGTACAACCACTATGGAAATCACTCTGGCAATATCTTAGAAAACTTGAAATAGCTCTACCTGAAGACCCAGCCATACCACTTCTGGGTATACATGCAAATGATTCCTCACCAAACCACAAGGACGTTTCCTCATCTATGTTCATAGCAGCCTTATTTGTAATAGCTAGAAACTGGAAACAACCCAGATGTCCCTCAACCGAGGAATGGATTTAAAAAAATGTGGTACATCTACACAATGGAATAGTACTCAGCCATCAGAAACAACAAAATTATGCAATTTGAAGCCAAATGGATGGAACTAGAAAAGCTCATCTTGAGTGAGCTAACCCAGACTCAGAAGAATACACATGGCATCTATTCACTTATAATCAAATTCTAGCCATATAGTACAGGATAACTATACTATAACCAACACACCAAAAGGAACAGGAACATAGTCTTTTGTTACCTGTTAATGAGACACTTTGCCCTAGTGATGCTGCCTTGTAGGCCCCCAGTATATGAGGAGGCTCTTAGCCCTCATATGACTGCTAAACTGGGGCAGGGGACTGATATGTAGGGACACTACACCCTGGAGGAGTGGGAGGGAAGGGAGGGGGTAGAGGGTGGGAGGTTGGGACTGGGAGGGGGGAAAGAGGGCACTGTGATGGAGATGTAACTTGAAGTAATAAACAAACATTTAAAAAATACTTTCTAACCATAAAAAAGTTTCTGTGGCCAAGTCATGTACATGTAAGATACTAACATGGAACAGACCCTCTCACCCTCTTCAGGATCATCCTCATCTCTCTGAAAGCATGGGTCATGCCCACATGGACCAGACCAACTTACATCTTTTATCTCCATCCTCATCTTCCTGTTCTGTCTGAGCCTAGTGAAAGACATGAGACAAGAATTGACATCAAATCTATTTGGAGGATATTTAGTTTTAAAAAAACAAAGTAAGTTTATTTTAGGAAAACACACCTTGGAAATAAACTCTCATTACTTCATTTCACTCTTATTATCTCAGCCAATTTAATTTTCTGCCATTTGTAGCCTATAAGCAAATTTGTCAAAATCACTAATATTCAAAACAAAAACAAAGACCCTCTTCTTGAGAGGTAACAGTGATTTTTTTAAAAAACTTTCAAATAAAATTTTCCTATTAGTGCCAGACTTCCAGAAATATGAGGTTCCCATCCAGGGAAGCAGGGACAGCCAATTCTAGACTTTCCCAGGCTCCCTGCCAACATCCTAGACCTTTGGTCAAAGCTGGAGAACAAGAGAGATCTCCCAGCATGTTCCTTCCAGCCCCTGTTCCCAGTTGAGCCCAACCCTTGAGCCCTGTCTCATGGTCCCTTAATGGAGTGTGTAAGAAGGCATATGGAGCACACACTTGGAGGCCTAGGATCAAGGTCCCCACCAGCAGCCCCATGCCACAGCATGGTTGTGAGAGGGTGAGACAACCTTGTGGTTGTTCCTTCAGTGGGTGCCAAGCAGGGGCCTCCCAAGTCTGTGTGGAATTCTTAATTTCTTTTTCACCCATCAGTTCTGAGGCAGAAGTGAGTACGGTTCCAGGTTCTCAGTCTTTAGAGAAATCTGAAGAAAGGGTTGAGGTGTTCAAGAGCTTTTCAAAATTAAGTCTCCTCATTTTCCTTCCACCATCCTTACCTGGGGCGTCCTGTCACTGCTGATCCATGGGAAACCGGGAAATGGCTGGAGCAGATGAAATGCCCTAAACACTCATTCGTTATTCTGAAGAAAGTAATGGTAGAGGCTCTGTCATCTTCCCCATGGCCATTTGTAGAAATCTTTTCTCTTTTTAATTCTCTACCTTGAATGAGTTAGAGATGTGGAATATTCAAGCAGAGGGAATGGAATGCTGGCTATTAGGAAGGGTCCAGTCGATGGGGACGCCGACACCCCTGTAGACTGCTGGGCTCACATTCTTTCCCGTCAGACTGCATGTGCTCTATCAGCACCCTATGCACCTGCTGCCCTGAACCTAGCTGTCCAGTGAACAGCCCCTCATCTGTCACAATATGAAAGTCCCCTTAATAGTTTCTACCTTTTCACGTTGCCAGTGTGATAACGACACCCTCAGGAGCAGCTCATCCACCCATGTATATTTTTAACATTGCTGACATCTTCTGCAATTTTGTGAAAGTTAAAATGGTCTTTTGTGGTGCTGAGGAGAAGATGCAGACTGATGAATTCTGAGCCCGGATGTGTCAGCTCCATCCGCCTGTCCATTTACTATAGTATCACTTGGCCTATGGCACTGGCCAGGCCCTGGCAAACTCCTGTACAGACCTGGCCATCCTGTGCTACCAGGCCCAGCCCTCTCTGTGATAACAGGGCCCCACCTTGCAGATTTCAACCCTCCTGCTTTCCTACTAGGAGATCCCCACACACCTCATCCTAGGCACAAGGTCCATGAGTCCATTCTGTATAGCTGCCTCCTTTGTGTGTGCTTTGTTTTTTACTGCCTTTGCTTTGCCTTTGTTTCGGTTTCCTTATATTCTGTCTCAAGCCTGTTTTGCTTAAGGTGGCAGAGACACTGGGTTCTCTTGGGAGCGGCTGGCTGCTAAGTGACTCGGTGACCACTGCCACAGACCATGAGGATCTTGTCAGTGAGTTTGTCGGGAGCATTTTAACCGAGTTGCAAGTGATGGGCCCTGACATGCATCACTGTAGGAGCAGTGCCCACTTACCTCCTGCTCCATAATTATGCTTAAGTGCTGCCTTTTGGGCCATCGGGTCAACAGCCTTAGTGTCACAGAGCACTTCTCCACACGGGCACCTCTTCTTTCTCCATTTCCCATTCTTCCTGAGAGTTTCAGCAGGGCTAAGTGTCTCCTTGGAGTCTCAGATCGATCTTTCCACATCAGAGACTGGATCTCACCAGACCTTTCTGCCCTGGCCCTGTCCCACCCTGGTGGGCAGGTGCCTCCCACCCTGTCATTTGTTATGGGGAAATGTTTTCCAAGAGCTACCTTTTTAGGTGGCCCTGAGTGAGGGAGGGCAGACTCAGGGACAAACTCTGCTGGGATAAAAGAACAGCTTGAAGGATACAAAACTGGGTCGCAAGTTAGTGCTCCCACCAGCTCTTATTGTTATTCTTATTTGTGAGTGTGGCTTGTGTGTGTGTGTGTGTGTGTGTGTGTGTGTGTGTGTGTGTGTATGTGTGTGTGTGCATGTGTGTGCATAAGTACATGTGCACAGGTGTGTACAGGCCCGTGGCCAATGCCAGCATGGGCAATAAATCAAAGGATCCTCCTGTTTATGCTCCCAGCTCGAGACTTGTAAAGTGTGCCCAGCATTTCACCCGAGTGCAAGGGATTAAACTCAAAACCTCGTGCTACCCAGCAAGCACTTTACCAACCGAGCCATCTTCTCAGGGCCCAGCTCCTACAGTCTTAATGACAATAAATGAAATTTTTGTTGTTATTTTTGTTTTGGAGTTTGTTGGGGTTTTTGTTGTTGTTGTTGTTGGGTTTTTGTTTGTTTGTTTGTTTTAAGAATGAATAGGTTTTCCCATAGAAGTGCTGCCAGGAGCCAGGGAATAGCAGGAAAGACCACTGCTCTATAGCAGGAGGAATGAGACATTCAAAAACAGAAACAAAAGCCCGAGCAGCACTTGGGAGGCTGAGGCCAGCAGGAAGTTCGCAGCCTGGGCTACACTGTGAGCACAGGAGAGCCTGGGCTACAGAGTGAGAAAGCAAACACAGAATGGAAACAAAAAGAAAGCAGCAGGTTTAATCCAATGGCGTGGAAAGGGCTGGATTCTCACTCCCAACCCCAACTCTCTCATGCCTCCAATAATTTCCTGATCTTTCTCTTCAGTGGTGGATACTAGTTGGGGACAAACAGCACAGCGATCTCAGGAATGGAGTCATCCATAATGCATGGAAGTTCACAAGTACATAAATCAAATCAAAATAAACCTGCCACATCACTCTGTCTGCTTCTCTATCCCTCTTCAGCTGGCTCTGTCTTCGATCTCCTGAGGAGGAAGGGAAGGCAGCCAGTACACACAGGGAACATAGCCAGTGATTTCAAGAATAAATATGGAGGTGCAGAGACCACATGTACCCTGCCATACATCTGCTTTCTTGATACGTTAATACATCCTCATAGCATAAGCCACAGGCGAGTTGACATTTGAATCATTTACAGCTTGGGAAGAGATGGCAGCAGTCTTTTTTTTTTTTTTTTCTGGAAAAAAATCTTTATAAATCATAAGAGTGGCACTGAAAGTACTTGGGAGAATTTGGCCATAAACCACGTATTCAAGGAGCTGGACCTTTTCTGTTTAGAAGTTATTGTTCGGTAGAATTCCAGCAGCTGAGCACCCATCCTGCAACAGAGAGCGCCACAATGGTTTTCCCTCATGGCACCGAGCAGATGTCTTGGTGGCACACACCGCCCAAGAACCAGCGTTTCCATCAGGCCAGCACAGTCTTGGCAGGGTGCAGAAGGCTTTGAGGCAGTTGAGGCAGGTCACCTTCAAGTTTTTGTAGCTTGTAGTATGAACAAATTATACCTTGCTTGTATTGCCTGCAAGATTTCTGAGGTAACTTTGGTTCTCGGGGCCAGCACAAAAGACTGAGAGGAGCTCTGAGTTTGAGATACAGCCTGTCTTACTGTGCTCAAAGCATCTTCACATCCAAATGTATAATTTCCTGCATCCTAACTGCATCTCTAACCCATTCATCCTCCTTCTGGAATTATGGAAGTTTTGGTCTGAGGCAGCTCTGCAGGCTCCAAGCCCAGGCAAGACCAAGCTTTGAGGAACTGAGCTTTTCCTCTGTAGGGCTAAGTGTCTTTGGCTACACCAAAGCCAATGCCTACATCATGGTTTTCCAGGTGAGGGAGGACAGGGGAGGGGAGGAGAGAGACCATCCTCCTGCTTTTGTGTCCTTTTTCAATGTCAAAATTAGGCCGACCCTTGGTTGTTCAGTGCCACAGCCCCCTGCCATGTTAGTACAAAGGAGGTAAACTTGGGATAAGACCAGTCTGGGGGTCATGAGGACTACCCACCCACTCTCACCTGGGATTGTTTTTCTCTCAAATCTTTCAACTGCTTCTGTCAGAGGAGAATGAAACCATCACTCTCTTCTGTGCCCAGCTAGTTCTCTCCCTTAGCTCTGTCTCTGTCCCCACTGGCCTGGTATGCATCAGTGACCTTGCTTCCAGGCACCCCCAGCATTTAGCCTCCTCTTAGGAGTATATGCTCCTAAGTGTATAGAAAATATATAGAGTATCTTAGGAGACTTCTCCTTACCTTCCACCTTCCCTTCCTTTCTGTCCTTGTTTTCCAACCTGAGACCCAACCAAGGTGTGGTTCCTCACTCTTAGAATCTCTCCACACCTCTCCCTTTCCTGTGTCTTCCACACTGGCCCCACTGTGCAGTTTGCTGGATGTTGTCTACTTGTTCCTGGACTCACAACAGTATTTTGCCCTGGCAGCACAGCTACCATATTGTAGACCACTGAGCTCCAACTTGCAGCTAACAAGACCTCAGGTGACTGACTCCCACAGAAAACTCTATACACCGTCTTAGAAAAGAGTCTCCTTAATGACAGGATTCAACAGAAGTGGATCGGGGAGGTGACCTCTCCTGAAGGACCCGGTAACTCTATCCATCTGGTGAGACCATCATTCTCTCAATCCTGGTCTTCCCATGAAGCAGCCTGCTCCCAGGCCAGCTGCCATGGCCCCATGGTCTTTCTACTAGGACTTCAGGCCTGTGTCTGCAGTTCCATCAGGGTCCTCCCCATATTCCATTTATGAACCTGTGTTCATGTCTTAGAGCCAAAACAACAAAGGCCATAAAGAGAGGAGGGTGGGACTGGAGGGGGGAGTAGGGAGGGGATTTCGATTGAGTTGTAACTTGAAGAAATAAAAAATAAATTTAAAAAAATCAATAGAAATTTATGTCTTACGGGTCTAGAAGTTTCCAGACGTTAGAAGTCAGATATTGAAGTGTTGGCAATGCCAGCTCTTTCTCCCATCAGGTGCAGGGCTGCAGATGACCCTCAGTGTTGCCACCATCACTCAGTCTGTCTCTGAATCCTCCCTGATTCTATGTCCTGATATCAAGATCATTCCCTTCTTCCTCCTAAGGACAACTGTCACTGGATGGGGGCCTGTCTACCACAAGGTGAAGGCCCACCTTGGTCCAGGATGGCCTTACAACATCTAGAAATACTGTTTCCAAAGAAGTTATAATCACAAGTCCCAGGATTAAGATGAACATCTATTCCCTGAAGCTGTGCTAGGAGCTTCCCCAGAGATCCTAGGGGTGGCTATCCACATCCCCACATCACCCTGCTGACAACTCCCATCCCGGGGAATGAGTCAACACCTGGGTGATGATACTGACCCCACCTCTTACCTAGCCACCAAGTACCTTACTTATCTTCCTCTTTCTGCCCCCACCCCACCCCTAGTCATATCTGCACCACCACCCATCTGAGCCATAACATGAATGCCCAGTCTTGTCTCTTAGGTTACTCCCAGTTCCCTCCTGTGCCATTCAGATTCTCTTGCTAAAAACACAGTTCAGATCCGCCTATGCTGTGTAGACCATCTTCAATTATTTCAAATGAACATCAGGCTCCTTGGTGGAGTTTCAGAGCCAAGCCTGCCCTGCCCACCCTATTTGCAGACTCACTCTCATCATCCTACCTCCATATGCTCCAGTCCCCAGCCCTGCACACACAGCGCACACACACACACACACACACACACACACACACACACACACACACACTGCCCTTGCCTGGAGAGGTAAGCACCTTCCTACCTTATAGACTTCTGCTCACACATCAAGAAATCAAGCTTGAGATTCAACAGTAGCTTTGAGCATCACTCAGCATGCCACCAAGGTGCCAGGTGTCCCCTCCTAAAGTAAAGCATGGCTTATAGATTTGGCATTGCCTACCTACTGACCTAAGGACACCGTTAGCACCCAAACTACCAAATGATGGAAGGTAGCCATCACTCACAGCCAGCCTGGTGCCTTGTCAGTGCCTACACCTGAGAGGCACCCCTGACAGGACAGGAGAATAGAAAGGGTGCCTCTCTTCATTCAGAGTCAAATTTTGGAGCCAACAGACCTTCCAGGACAGCAAGCCTCCTTGGGAGCTGTGGGATTTCTGGTTGAAGTCAGTGGCTCCACAGCTAACTGCCTTATAAAGTGTTTGATGAAGCATGCAGCCAGGAAACTGAACTTAAGTACCCTGCTCAACCCTAATACAAAGGTATGAATAGAGAGCCATCATAAAATGCACTGTTGTCTGGGTGATGCAAAATGTGTTTGTTTCATGAAGCAAATTACCTGAGCTGGTCTTTGGCCTCTGAAGTCTGAAAAGGTAAACTAGTGAGCCTGTTTGTCACAGGATCTTTGAATTATTTGAGAGAAAGCAGAGAGTATGTGTTTGGGTTGGCTGTACCCCCAAGGAGCCTTTTACCTAACTAACTTCCATCAAACCCCTGCAAGTTAGGGGAGATGAGTTAAAGGTCAGACCTAATACATAAGAAGCCAGGGGAGCACACCTCAAAACTCACCCTGCCAAAGAGATTCTGAGCAGGGCCTCCGTCTAGAGTTTGCTGCTGGGTGGAGCAAACAGGGGTCCTGCCTCCCATCTTCCAGCAGAGGCTCCACAGCACCATCACAGTCCCTGCGCTGAGCTGCCTCCATGCAACCTCTCCTCCTGGACCACTGTCCCCTGACCTCATAGTATAGCACCAGGTCTAGGCCCAACAGGAACTCCAAAATACCATTGTGTGGGTGAGTATCATAAATAACAAATGTCTGGTGCCAATAGAGAGCTCTATCATTGTAAAAGATGTCTTGTAAGCTGACCCCTGTATTCCACCTGTCTACAGTCTCCTGGATGAGTCATTGTGTTGACAGAAAGGCAATCAGCACCTTCCAACACTTAACACAACACAAAAGCTTGGAACATTGTCGCCTTTGTATTGAGAGCCCAGGTTGGGTCCATTTACAGCGCATATTTTTCCCTTTGTAACTCCACAAACAGATGACAGTAATATGCTCAGGCTACAGCATGTAAGATGTAGCATTTAGTAGCATGTGGGCCTCCAAAGGCAGTCATAAATAAGTTGCAGCAACCAGGATGGAATATGGGCTTGGAGGACGAAAAGAAATTCTCTGTAAGTACAGAGAGACACAATATAGCTCTCCAAACTGTGCTCCAGAAGGAAAATGTAACAAACTGAAATCCACAGGGGAAGCAGCTAGCCAGGTCCAGGGAGCCCTCCTGAGACAGCAGAACTCCTACCTCTCCCCTGTGCAGCCAGCAAGTCCCTGAGGCTTTTCTACCTACCCTCCCTCAGCCTCTAGATGGGGCATATGAAAAGCCAGGAAGTGATAGACTTTACATGCCAAAATTAATTGCTTACAGTAGTAACACTGGGGTGTGCCACCCTCCACAACATACTACCTACCAATGCTGTCATGGGCAAGGTGGACTGCTTCCTTGAGCCTGGCACATGCCACAGACTCCAGATACTGACAGGAATAAACCCAGTATCAGGGTACTAATAATTCAATGAATGGAAATGATGACTGCCCCTTGTATAATAGAAAACAAGCAACACACACACACACACAAAGAGAAGAAGGAAAAAAAAAAACACTTTCGTGACCCTGATCCTTCATTAAAATTTTTTCACTGAGTTCAGTCAAATGAGGTTGTCCTGAGATGGAGATGGTTACTGGAAAAATAGGTGGTAGTTGGTTAGACTTAGAGAATGACAAAATAAAGTCATAAAGGAGGCCACACCTACCAATACAAGTCTCCCCAGCAGGTAGTTTTGCTTATGTGGACTCTTTTGTCATCGTGCGACTTGGTTAAGAAATCGTGAGCTAGACTGCAGATGTATCTCAATAAAGTTCTTGCACAACCAAAGCCCTGGGTTCCACCACCAGCTCTTCATAAATAGGGTGTGTTGACACATACTTGTAATCCCAGTACTTGGGAGGTGGAGGCAAGAAGATCAGAAGTTCAAAGTTATCCTTTGCTACATAGTGAGTCCAAGGTCAGACTGGGTTACATGAGATCTTGCAGGGTGGGGTTGGGGTGGTGGCACACACCCTTAATACCAGCACTTGGGAGGCAGAGGAAGATGAATCTCTGTGAGTTTGAGGCCGGCGTGGTCTACAGAGTGAGTTCCAGGACAGTCAACACTACACAGAGAAACCCTGTCTTAGAAAAAAAAAAGTAAATTAAAAAATAAATGATTGAGGCTGTGCTTGGTCAATGTCAATAAAAATATGACTTGTTCATTACAAACAGACTCATCATTAGAGCAAACCACACCTAAAATCTTAACCTGTTAAAGACTCAGGGTTCTTCACGGGATGCCGGGTAGATGGGAGTGTGGCCCTGGGATGCTCTGGGATGCTGAGTAGATGGGAGTGTGGCCCTGGGATGCTGAGTAGA
>CAJQZJ010004755.1:3098693-3109100 GCA_907164525.1 Lophiomys imhausi
GAGTAGATGGGAGTGTGGCCCTGGGATGCTGAGTAGATGGGAGTGTGACCCTGACACTGTTCAATGCAGTATATCCCAGACCAGCCTCACTCTGTGATATTTGGAAGGATTCCTGGAGTTAGCTCAAGGAGGTGGGCAGAGGAAAAGCTCAATGCTTTGCCTTTTTCAAATTATTTTCACTTGTGGTTGTTTGCTTGGGCTTGTATGCATATATGTTTTAACACAGTAACATACTTCCAAATTATTTTTTTCTTAATAAGAAAAAAGCATGCAAGGAAATCCCTTGCTACACTAACAGAACCTGCTCCTATTTGGTGGAATCATGATCTGACAAAAATTAACTTCCCCTCTCTCCCTCTCTTTTTCGTTCTCCCCCCATCTCTCTTTCATATCTCTGGTTTATTCTACTCAAGCCTTCACCCCTCTCCTGCACTAAAAAGCCCTCCCTGGACCACACAACTCCCTTAACTGGAGAGAAACAAAAGGCTTTAACCTACAGCACCATGGGCTTTTTTCCACTAGACTTCCCCACTCACTCTCTTGGGTTCCACCTTCACTCACAGCAGGAACCTGGCACAGAGAATATAACAGGAAGAGAGTAGAATTAGCTTTCAGAGACCCCCATAGGCTGGCTGAAGGGGAAACAAATGATCACAGTATGGTACTAATTTGTAAGTAAATCATCACTGTATAAGAGCCTGTGTACAGGAACTCAAAGCCCTGTCAAAGATTCCTTTCTGAAGCCACCCTGGTCTGGAGTACAAACTACATGTTCCTCTCATACTCTCTCCTCTCTCTCTCTCTCTCTCTCTCTCTCTCTCTCTCTCTCTCTCTCTCTCGTCAGACATGCTCTAGGTTCTCAGTGTGAAGACTTAGCAGCTTCTTAAGTCTGCTCCACATGGAGATGGTGCCTTGATTGATAATAAATTATAGCAGTAAGTATATACTTTGTAATTTCACTTCAAGAAAATAAACAAAAGGCAGAACAGATTTGGGAGGTGTGTATGTGTGTGTGTGTGTTTGTATATTGGGTGGTGTACATGTATGTTTGGGTATGCACATGGAAGTCAGAGGTCAATCTTGGGTGAATCCTTTAAACACTGGCCACCTTATTATTTGAGACAAGATCTTTCAACTTTACCTGGAACTAGCTGGTTCAGCTAGACTGCCCTGCCTGAGAACCCAATGAACTTCATACCTCTGCCTCCCTAGTGCTGGGATTATAAGCAAACCGTACCATGCTGGCCTTTATTAAATGGCTTCTAGAGCTCAAATGTGGGTCCTCCAACTTGTACAGCAAATATCTTACTACCTGAGTCCTTTCTTCGGCCCACATTTGGTTTGGAGATTTGGGGAAGGAGTTGTTGTTGCTATTGTTTCTTTTGTTTTACAGTTCTGGAAACTAAGCCTGTGATCATAAGCATACAAAGGAGAAAAACCACTGCTCCACCACTGAGCAATATTCTCAGCCCAGAACGTTCCTTCTTTATACAGAGTGGTCAAGGAAGTTCTTCCTCCATAAATGGTATTGCACAAGACCTGTGAGACTGTGTGAAAGGTGGTTTGTTCAGCCATGTGACCATCAGCCAGAAGCAGGGATGCAGTCCTGAAAAGCTCTGCGCTGCAGAGGGTGAAGAGTGTGAGCAGATCAAAGAACCAGAGAGCACAGAGCCCTGGGAGCCATGAAAGCACAGTGGGTGCTACTGTGTTTTCTGCTAGAGTTTACGAAATGGCCGGTAAATGAAGTGCTTCTAAATGTCTTCATGGCCGTGTTAAAGAGACTGTCTTAGTTCTATTGCCTAGAGAAGTAAGGGTTCATTTCAGCTTACAGGTCTCAGGTCAAACTCCACCCCCAAAGGAAGTCAGGACAGGAAGTCAAGACAGGAATCTGGAAGAAGGAACTGATGCAGAGGCCACGGAGGAGTGTTGTTTTCCGCCTTACTCCTCCTAGCTTTCTCGGCTTGCCTTTTTATACAGCCTATGACCACCTGGCCAGGGGCAGCTGGTCCCTTCCACATTAATCATTAATGAAGAAAATGCCCTACAGACTTGCCTATAGGCAATCTAAGGGAGGCACTCTCTCACCTGAGGTTCCTTCTCCCAAATAACTCCAGCCTGTGTCAAGCTGACAAACTCTAACCAGGACAGGGGGACTGCACACTATTCCAAGCATGTATTTCTCACTGAGCTCCTTCACTCAAGGAACCTGTCCTTTCAAGTCTATGTTCAAACTGATTTGGGAATGCCGCCTTACGTGTGAACCAGAAGAGAGTTAAACACCACCTCTCCTAGCAACAAATGAAGTGGTTTGCAACCAGACATGTCTACATATAGTTGCATACAGAAATGTTTTTTAATTAGTTTCCTTAATTTAACCCTTGCTCTTAGCAATGAATTAGAAGTAGAAACCCATACAATGAAATGAAATAGTATGTATGTGTGTCTGTGTATTTTTAGCTAAGTAAGCCTCTTTTAAAATTTTTCTTAAAAGCAAGAGTGTATATATACATAGTGATCACCCTGGTCTTCATAGCTTCCTGCCTGGGGTCACCAGACCTCCAAAATCCTTCTAGAATGCTTAGAAAAATAAAAAATTAAGATTATGGGAATTCTGCATCTAACATGACACAGGATCACTTACAAATTCCACAGAGTTCAAAATTTCAAATGCTGGGGAAGCTCACATTGTTTTTTTATTACAATTATAGTTATTATTATAGCTCTTGATGAAAATGCTCTGGAAAGTAAAGAACACAAGAAAAGCACACAGCAGAATGGCTCAGTGGTAAAGGCACTTCAAGCCCCAAGCCTGACAATCTGAGTTGAATCCCTGGAACTCACATGGTGGAAGAAGAGAATAGAATGCAGAAAGTGCTTTGTGGCACACATGGGGACAAACATACAAGATACTTAGATAGATAGATAGATAGATAGATAGATAGATAGATAGATAGATAGGTAGGTAGATAGATAGATAGATAGATAGATAGATAGATAGATAGATAGATGATACGTACATTACATACATACATCTATTTCAAAATCATTAGGAAGAATATGGAAAACAGTTTTGATGTTATTTTCAAAAGTGAAAAGAAAGAAAGACTCTTGGCTGCTGAGCTGAATAATTTCTGTGACTCATGGGGAACACGCACAACACCATATTTCTTCAAAGTACTGGTGAACAATCACCTAAGACCAAGGTCCTCTTGATCAGCACTGTGGGACGCTGTCCACCTAGAACCACAGCAATTTCTATACCCTCATCCTTCACAGCCACCTTAATTAGATTAAAAAAAAAACAGTATGTAAACCACTGGCTGAGTTCCTCTAAATAAGCTAGTAAGCAATTATTACCCCTTTGCTTTCAAAACAGCTGATAATTAAAGCAAATCCAACCTAATGCCTTCAAATAAATTTGAAGTCCACAGAGAACTGTCATGCATGAACAAATGCACTTTTAAATATTTCTTCTAAAAATTATAGTTTATAGTGTCCCTAGACAGAGTGAAACAGCCTATCAGAGAAAACAAAGAAACTGTTCTTCAAGAAATTTTCCTTGCTTTGCATAAAAAGCTGAAATAGCCAACCAGCTATTTGAACCCGTCATTTTTAACTCAGAAAATCAGAACTAATGAGCATACCATAAAGAAGCTATATGTTTCTGTTTTGTACTTACGGGAAGTGAGATTCTGCACCCAGGGAAGACATGTAACATGAGGAGAGTATGTAAATATTTAATGCTAAAGCAAAGACAGATGAACTGTGACTGCCCATTTTGCATTTTCCTCTTATTAATCAGGCCATTCAAAAAGCAAAATTAAAGGTAAAAATGTTTATATATGCATCATTAGACCATTTTTATCCATAGGTACAAAGGAGTTTTTCAGGGACTAGTGAATAAAATTCAAAACACACTAAAATAATAGAAAATAAAACAGATGATGTGTTACTCGAGAAGGAAAGGTATCCTAATTTGCTTTCTGTTGCTGGGATAAAAACCATGACCAAAAGTAAATTATAGTCCATCATTGAGGGAAACCAAGGCAGCAATTCAACACAGGAGTTTGAAGTGGAAACAAGAGAGGAAGCGGCTTCCTTGCCTCTCCTAGAAATTCAGCTGCCTTTCTTAACACAGCCCAGGCCCCATCTGCCTAAGGATGGCACCAAACACACCAAGATGGGACCTCCAACATCAATTAGCAAACAAGAAATATCCCACAGACATGCCCACTGTACAATCTGATGGAGGCAATTCTTCAGGTGTGGTTCCCTCTTCCCAAATGTGTTAAGTCCATGACAAAGACTGACCACCACAGAAAGGACACAATGCACATGATACATCACAAAAAATGGTTGATACAGCTTCAGTCACTCTGCTTAAGAGTTCTCCTACAAAAACAAACAAACAAACAAAAAAACAAAAACAAAAACAAAAAAAGAAGCTTGGCATGGTGGCTCATGCTTATTATTTCAGGACTGAGAAGGCTGAGGCAGGAGGAGGACCACAAGTTTGAGGCCATCCTTGACTACATAGTGATTTCCAGGATAGTCTGGCTAAATATTGAGACTCTGTCTCAAAATATAAACCACAAAAACAAGAACATATCATAAAGTCTCTTCTGCTTACCATGGCAGAAGCTGTTAGTTGCCAAACAACATTAAGCATCATCCTTAGAGTGAGATAATGCCACAGCCCTTCTTCATCATGAGGGAAGTCCAGGCCATGCAAGCAAGCATGGTGCTGGACCACCTCAAGGTCCCATCCCTAAACACTATTACTAACGAGCCTGGTGGCTCTCTAGAAGATCCCATTTCTGCACATATCTTTATTCAGCCTGATCTGGAGCATGTGGTAGAAGGGAACCTCCCCCTAGGACATCCATCAAGAACAGTGAGTGATAACTGGTTACAATTTCAGCAACAAATCCAGGAAAATCCAAGCGGTCTAGATAGATGAACTGACAAAGATGCACTCACCAACATTTCATAGTTAAAGCCAAAGACAATGATGGAATCCTAGAAGCAATAAGATGGGTTGTTCACCATGCGTGAGAGTAACAGCTAATAGCTGATCTCTCATCAATATTAGGAAAACCAAAGGACAATAAGATGTGACGACTCATTCGAAATGCTAACCAGAAGAGCCAATCAAGAATCCCATGTTCAAAAGGCTACCCTTCAAAAATAAAGGAGAGATTGATACTCTGGGTGAGTAAGAACGAAGAGAATCTACTGAACAAATAATCTTGTTCCATAAAAAGTATTAAGTGGAGTCATTTAGGATGAAATCAAAGGACAGTAGATATTAGTAAATCAAAACTGCAAAAAGAAAGAGATTACTTGGATAAAGGAACTCAACAGGTCAGTATTTAAAAAAATAAAACAATGTTGATGTGTATTTTATTTGTAAATTTTCCTCCAGTATGATTTAAAAGGCAATTAAATAAAGCATGCTTTACACCTGTGTTCATGGGCAAACAACACATAAAGATGTGATTCCTCATGGTTCATACATATTTTATAGCTCAAAGGGAATTGATGGGACAATAACTAAATACTAACTAGGAATATATATATACATATATATATAATTGAAATGAGTTGGTATTAATCTGAAACAGTTATCAATTAAAATGTTATTTTCACTCCATATAGTGACCACTAAAACATGAGGCACAATAAAGAATAAAATAATTTAAAAAGAACTCTAGAAGATGTCTAACACAAACCCAAACACGCTAATTCATGTCTGTAATTACAGTACTCAGGTGGCTGAGGCAGGATGATCATGAGTCTGAGCCCATCTTGACCTATATAGTGAGGCCTGTTTCACAAAGGCAAGAACAACAACAAACTGAAGGATCCTCCTGTAGGAAAAAAATTTTCCTGTAGGAAAGGAGACAGTCACAGGACTGGGAACCAAACTAACACGATGCATACAAGAAACAGACACCAAAATGACAGGCATAATTTATGCCTTATTAGCAATTTCTTTGAAAATAAATAGACTGATGGATCCAATAAAAAGCAGATAATGGCAGAACAAGATTTCGAAAACCACAGAATCCAACTGTATGCTGTCTACCAAAAGTATGCTTTAGACTCAGGCACTCTGCTGATAGCAGAAGAATGAAAAGAATATAGTGAAAACAGCAAAACAAAGCATAGAGAGAATGGCTGAGCAAACTTTAGTTCCAAAATTGTTACCAGAAACAAATGCTGATAGTTTATGAGGATGAAAGGGTAAATCCATCAAAAATATATGATCAATATAAACACATATACTCCTAAAAGCAGAGATCTAAAATACATGAAGCAAAAGCTGATATACTTGAGAAAGAAAACCGAAAATACAATAATAAATTTGGAGACTGATTCCTCACTTTCAACAAGGAATAAAACAACTAGGCAAAAGATAAACAAGAAAATAAATAGAAAAACAGACAACATTGTAAAATGCTAACAGATATCTATAGTACATTCCACTTCACAACAGTACAGTAGACATTGTTCTCAAATGCACATGAAATAGTCCCCACATAGGCCAAACATTAGGCTATATAGAAAATGTGAATAAACGTTAAAGTATTAAAATCATATAAAGACACGAAATTCATAGTGAACCACAGATACAAAGTTGAAATTCACAGATATATAGAAATTTAGCAACACATTCCTTAATAAACACAACATCAAAGAAAAAGTAACAAGGAAAAAACTTTTATATACTTCAGCGTGATAAAAGCAAAACTGCAATATTACCAAAACACCTGGATGCACAAAAAAGCATTGCTTGAAGGGAATCTTATAGCCATGAAGGTCCACATTCTAAATCCAGTAAACCCAACTCCCAAACTGAGAAACGAGGAAAAAGAACAAGTCAAACCAGATGCAAGCTTAAAAATAAAATAGTAGAAAACAACAGACAGTGGTAACACCAAAAGTTGGTTCTTCAAAATAAAGCTTATTAAGAATGACAAACCTAGCCGGGCGGTGGTGGCACACGCCTTTAATCCCAGCACTTGGGAGGCAGAGGCAGGCGGATCTTTGTGAGTTCGAGGCCAGCCTGGTCTACAAAGCGAGTCCAGGACAGCCAGAGATATTCAGAGAAACCCTGTCTCGAAAAAAACCAAAAAAAAAAAAAAAAAAGAATGACAAACCTTCCATTAGACTGACCAGAACAAAGAAGGTACTTTAAAGACTCACTTTAGAAATGCTGAGCTGGTATTAACACCAACTTCAGAGAAATATAAAGAGATTATAAATTAATATTATGAATAGTAGTTTGCCAGAAAATTGAGACTTCTAGTTCAAGAAAATCATCATAGACTGGTCATGAGTGAAGACGGAATTATAAGCAGCTCCATTCCCCTCACCCAACCCATAAAAAAAAAAAGCTTGAGGAAAACCCCAGGAGTATATTGATTTACTAATGAATTTTAACAAGGACTTAAAGAACAGTTCATACCAACCTTTCACAAACTTACCCTCCCCCTCAAGTAGAAGAGGACACCCTTCCAAACTTGTTCTATGTGGCTAAGAACTATCCTCATTTCAAAGACATTACAGGAAAATAAAACTACCTATCAATGTCCTTTTTGCATATGTATGGAAACACTCTCAATGAAACACTATCACTTTTTGGGCTGCTCAGCAAAGAGCACTGGCTACTCTTGCAGAGGACCCAGGTTCAATTCACAGCACCCAAATGAATGGTGGTTCACAGCCATCTAACTGTCGCTCCAGTTCCAGGATATCAAACGTTCTCTTCTGGCCTCCATGGACACTACATGCACATGGTGATACATGGACATAAGTGCAGAAAAAACACCCATACATATAAAATGGTTTTTAAGTTTTAAAAAATTGCAAAAAAATAAATCCAAGAGCACATCAGAACTACTATATAACTACAATCACTATATAACACAACTGAATTTAAAAAAAAAAGAAATAAAAAGGAAAGGACATGAATGTTCCTAGGTAAGTGGAGGAGAAAGTTCTTTGTAGATAAGAGGGAGAGTATAGTCAGAGGCAGGGACAGCTTGGAGAATCCAGAGTGAACATGACCAGACTGAAATGGGGCATGTGGGGAGGAGTGGGGAGGGGAATAGCAAAGAGGAGCTGCTGAACAAGATGGACAGCCTGGGCCAAAAGACTGGCATAGCTGGATTATATAGAGAAGGGCAGCTGGAGGAAGGGCAGCTCAGCCCCCAGGCTGGAGAGTTGAGGTAGAGGATGGGGTGTACCAGCCATACCCTGTAACAGGTAGGATCTGAGGAATGCTTGAAGAACCTGGTGGCAAGGTCTGCTTTGATATGTTGAATAGGCACCTCAGGCATTTGTCCCAGGGTTTGAGATTTAACATCATTTGAGACTCAACAATATCCATATTGAAAAGAAAGAAATACAATAATCTATATTTATATAGATGGCAGAATTTTTCAGAGATAATCTCAAGGAATTAAAACTAACAATACAAAGGAGTTCATCCATAGTATCATACAGATATTAATCAATTACTCAAAAATAGGTGAATTTCTACATTTTGTTAATGAATAAGCCAAAGAGTGAACTAGGAAAGCAATTCCATTTAAAGGTATCAAAAAGAGTAAGATACTTAGAATAAATTTAACAAAAACTGTAAAACGTGTATACTAAAACCACAAAATACTGTTGACCAAAACTAAGGTCACTTTAAATACATCTGTGTTCATGTGGTGACAGATGATTATTAACTCAGCTATATTCCCCTAATTGTTATTTACGTTCATCGTACTCCCTATGAAAATTCCAACTGGTGGGGGGGGGGGGGTGCTGCTGAAATTGGTCCTAATATTAATATGAAGGATTAATATCCCAAATAATTTGAAAAAAATGATTAAAGTTAGATGACTCATCTTCCTAATTTCAAACTCTACTACAAAGTATCAGTAACCAAGTAAGTTTAAACTCCAGAGAAACTACAGAGCAAAGCCAATGGAATAAATTGAAAATTGAGAATAAAATTCAAAATACATAACAAATATATTTTGTGCAAGTGTCCCAAGACAATTTAACCATAATAATAGATAATGTACAAAGAGTGAAGCTGAGCCTACATTTCATACTATATACAAAACTAAACTCAAGATGTGCTCTGGGCCTAAATGTAAAAGTCAGAAAGCACATGGGCATGAACATGAAAAATTCATGACCTTGGCTCATAGTTTCTCAAAACATTAACAAACAAAATAAATTGATAAAATGAGCTCCATTGAAAATAAATAAAACACTGAACTCCACATTAAGAATCATTGGGGAAGAATACACCCTTAATCCCAACACACTAAAGACAGAAACAGGCAGATCTCAGAGCTCAAGGCCACCTGATACAAAACAAGCTCTAAACAGAGAAAAACTTTGATCCAGGAGTGGAGGAGCACATCTTTAATCCCATCAGTTGGAAACCACATGTCTTTGATCCCAAAACTTAGAATGCAGAGACAGGCACATAGGATTTGGAAAGATTTAAGTTTAAAAGCTACTTACAAAAGGCAGGCTGCAATTCAAACAAATTGTCCTTTGAGATCTCAAAATATATACACTAAAGGTTTGTTTAGCTCCAAAATAACAAAATAATTTCTTCTTTAATCCGGATTGAAAGGTAATACTTTATATATTATCAAAAAAAACAAATTTGCTCCAGGAAAAATATTACCTGACCCCCCCCCAAAAAAAAAAAAGTTAATTGTCCCAGAGTTAGGATTAGGGCAGGGCTCTGTTCTTATCTTTCCAGGAGATTTAAAGCATCCATTCAAGGAATCCAGGGACAACTGGACAACGGAAACCTCAGCAGAAAACAGATCATACACCAAAGAAGACGAGTGGCCCAGATGATCCAGCCTTGCAGACTTCTTCAATAGCAGTTTCCTCAAAAGTCTATAACCACAACAACTCAAAATCGCTAAGATCTTTCAGCTCCACAGACTACTCCAGCCAGATCTTCAGTAAAGTTCTGAAGATCAGCTTCTGTCTATGAACTTCGTAGGACATCTAAATAGCTGAGCACAAAGGGACTGAACATCAAATGATTCTATTAACATTTTTAACCATTTTTCCATTCTTATTTGGGCCCCAAACAGGTTTACTACGTCCCAAATCAGCAGGAAGTCATTTTAAGAGAACAATGTCCCATCCCCAGAAGGTGGGGAGGGTGTTCTCCCCCTTTGGTTATTTGATAGATAATAGAAAATTTTGTTATTTAGGGGAAAAGACTACAAGCTGTTAAATGGTCTTGTTAAATGGGTTTTGGAGGTTAGACCCAGGGACTTCTCTCTTTTGCTTTTCTGTATCCTCCTTTCTCTCCTATATAGGAGTGAACAGACTTGAGAAAAATGGGACATAGACATAGTATAGGAAAGA
>CAJQZJ010004755.1:3113310-3128187 GCA_907164525.1 Lophiomys imhausi
CACACACACACACACACACACACACACACACACACACACACACACACACACACACACCCCTCATGAGATTTTGCTTCCAGAGTAGGTTGAGTGGAAAGGAGGATGTTCATTTGTACTGTTGATGTCTCTCAAGGCTTTACAAAATCTTCCAAACTTATTTCCCTTCATAGTTGAAATGTTCCCAATAAATTCATATTCCTTATTTCTCAGAGGCAAAATAAGTTACCCCAGTGAATCAGCTAGGATCATTTTTGTGTCAAGAACCTCACAAATGGCACACATTACACTCAAGAAACCACAGATCTGAAAACTGTCTTTGGCCATGGAGAAAGAGCACATCACCTATTTGGACAGAGAATGCTTGCTTCCTGACCAATAACCAGGTCTGTGACTACATTCCAAGCTGAATGCACAAACTTTTAATCTATACATCCAGGAGACACGTTTCAGAATTCCAACAACTAGAATTATCTGAGGCCTGAGGAAGAGAGAGGAGCCCTGTATGTTTCCCCATCTGTTTGTCTGGGACATTCTTGGAGCCTAATTCTAGACTCCTGCCTTTGCAGACTAAGCCAGTCATTAGTCCCAAAGCCTGGCAGGCCTGGCTTCCCAGCAGGACTGTCTCATTGTGCCCCACGGTCCTGGGAAACATACATGTCTGCAGCCTCTCTCCATGTGGAAAGCAAGGATCTACCCCTTCCTTCCAGCTCTCCATTATTACTACCTGGGATTCTGCCACAATTGAAAGCAAATCTTGGCAGCTAGATTTTTAACTTCCATTCCCTTTCCCCCAACGCCTGAAGTACATTAATGGATATCACATGTGACATTCATCTATTTTGGAACAATGATTCAGAATGAAAGCTCTCACCCCCAATGTAAACAACTGCAGAACATGCTTCCATGTAAGTCTTCTGAGAAATTAGCTGATTCTGCAGCAGCAGCATTGATTTACGACAACAGTGGTGCAAGACAGAGCCAACAGGCAGGCCCTCCTGACATGCACTAAACATCTTTACTCCCTAAAATGGAATTACGTATGGTGCAGAAACGCTTTGGAGTAAAATTATTCCTGTACTCCACCGACAATGTGATTTCCTGGATTTACAATAGGCACTTGGGGAATTGTGTGCATTGCCTAAAAGAGTTAATGTCTCTCCCAAAAGTGCTTGATTTTAATATTTAGGAAGTTTATAACCTACTATACTACATTGCTTTACAAAAATGTCTCATGGCTACAAGCCTCCATGCATATGAAAATACTTGTCTTTGTGGGTAGAGATGCTTCTCTTGACAAAAGTATTAAATAAGAACAAGTTTGGGCTCTCTAAATCCCCATCACTTAAAACATTAACAGAACAATAAAAATAACATATGTAGTTATCCACCACCAAACGGCCAAAGGGCCATTTCAATGGGTGGTTGGACAAAGATCAGTCACGTTTCTCTTCACCTAGGCTTCTTCTTCTGCCATTTACTGCTTCTCAATGCAGCATCCCGGTCAGTCCACCACCAACAAGATGCAGAGAAGCTGGGAAAATAAGAAGAATGATGACAAACTGTTCGTGGCAAGGACCTGGGGCAGAGCAGGGTCCTCAATAAAACAGTAATACAACTAGGATGGAGTAGTTAGTCATTGGAGAAGTGAGAACCACAACTGTTGAGAGCTGGCAAAGACCATGAGAGTAACGTGTGAGAATCACTTCGAGAGAACAGAGGTGCTTTCAATCACGTGATAAGCAGAACGCTTGCTGCTTTTTTCTGAATGAGAAGCCACTGCTTTTCCAGAAGGAAAACATAGATCTTCCTTTAAACGGTGCTCACAATCTCTCCATCCAAGGACTATATAAATCATCCCCCACTCAGGAAGCCCATCCTTTGAAGACCAGGACTGTTTGGAGGGGGCAGTAATCCTCCCCCCACCCGAGGGGCACCATAAATACAGGCCCTTATCAGCCAGCTCCAGTGCTTCCAAACATGAGGCCCCAGAAGTCGTGGTCCAGATGAAGCGTGGACTAAGGTCCAAGTCAAACTGTTCCTTGAAAAGTTTGACTCCAGCTCTTCTGACTTCCTGTGCCTGCCAACTTGGAATGGAACCCCCCTGAGAACACATTTCCCTACAAAATTTACAAAGAGCTGTGCAGCGAGCCAGCAGCTGGAAGAAGTATGCAGGCAGCCGTGCACAGAAAGCTCATCATAGGCAGCCTTCTGGCACCTCTGGGCAGTGCCTGGCAGATGACCAAAAGCAAGAATGGTAATAAAGTCCAGGCTCCCAGGCCAGCTCTGGCCAGGCTCCTTCCTGGGGAGAGGATGACTAATGCCAGGCGACAACAGGACTGTGTTTTTCTGCTTTTAGTACAAGACCCAGAAAGGATAACTCCAGATGCCATGTCTACCTCACCTGTCCCAGGTGACAAGCACAGAGTCAGCTTCCTCTGTGCAGAACCACTCAGGACAGGCTTAGAAGCACGGGGTGAGCCTTTACAAATAAAAGTTTAATTGACCAGCTTCCATCTTAAAGTGATCTGGAACAAGTGCTGCCCAGTCCCTGCGTGTTTAAAAAATAACTGGAAGTCATCATGCCAGTCAGATTTGGAGTTTACCCGAATTTTGAATCCTCTTACCCAATTTACATGGTATTTCTGTTCTTGCCACGTCCTTCCTGTAGAAGAAAGGCAGCCAAGACCTATAGACCTGGGAGAGATGACTTGTCCTGTCCGCACAGGTGACCCAGGGCTGACTTTACTCCCTGTGAACACCTGAAGGGACAGTTTGGGCTATTTGTTGCCCCAGACCTAATGGAGGAAGACTTTCACGCCTTACCCCCGGTCATAACTACAATCTCAATTCTAATGTACTATCTTCTTCAATATCTTCCTGGTTTTGAACAATAGTGTCGGCTGTACAGATCTATCCTCTAAGTCATACTCCCCTGTCTTCAGGGGTTTGGTTGAGACTCCTCACCAAAAAAAACAAATTATAGCTGGACTTCTTGACTGTTGACATTCCTCACAGAAGAAGAGAGAGGGTCAGGTCATAGGACTCCGACCTGCTAGCCCCTCCCACCAGCTGTACGCAGTTCTTTCTTAATTGCCTGTGGCCTCAGGGTCTCAAGGAGGGGCTAGACAATACCGACGGGGAAGGATTAGGAAAGTGGGCTCCATCTGCACTGCCACGGTCACCATCAACGTGGAGTGCAGACCTTCCAGTGTGGCTACTCTAAGATCACCCATGCTCCTGCCCATAATCCCTCACCCATGGCTTTGTAAATCAGCCAAATAAACTCACTGATTCCTCAGAGCAAATTTGGGCAGAAACGTACTTTAGTTTGTCTCTGAGACCATAGGAGGAACAGGTAGATGCTATTAATGTGTCCCCCAGAGATCCTGTTTTAGTAACAATGTCTCTTTATATTCATGTTGCAGTTGGGTCTGGGAATGTGATTCAACTGTTGGAATGTTTTCCTAGGAGTCATGAAGCCCTGGGTGCAGTCCCTAGAGCAGCATGAAGCATGTGTTAGCATGGCTAACACACCTGTAATCCCAGTACTTGGGACATAGCGACAGAGAGATCAGAAATTCAAGGTCACCCTCAGTTACATGGAGAGTCTGCGGCCATCCTGGGTTGTATGAGACCCTGTGTGGAGAGAAGAGTAGGGAGGGGGGCTGCATCTTTGAAAGGAATGGCCAGGCTGAAGCTTTCTGACAGTCAGAATGCCCACTGGCAAAACCCAAAAGGATACCACAAGGGGATGCTTTATCTCCTTAGGACCATACTCCTGGCAAACCCCTGCCATCTAACAGTGAAGCATAAAGACCCCGCTACCAAACAAAACCACTTGAGTCAAGGAAAGGCATGAGGCCATGCACACACATGGCATATCAAACAAGCTTGTTGCGCTGTGCATGCCACATAAAGCGCAGGCTGTCCAGTTAAATTTGGAGTTCAGGTAAACAGTGTGTTGTTTTTAGCAGGAGTACATCCCATGCAGTATCAGGGGCATTCCTATTCTAAACAGTTACTTGTTCATCTGAAATCAAACTCAGAATTGGTAACTTCATGTGCTGAGTCTCATCATCTTTACCTAAGAGTTCCTATTGCTACTGAGGCAGCTGAGTTTATTCACAATCATGCCCAGAACAGCTGAAGCACAATGGGAACCTGGCCAGCCCTGAGGACCCAGCAGAGCAGGAGAAAGCCAACACTTCTCCAACTCTTCCCGAGCTCCCAACTCCAAGAACTTCTGTGAAATCCTGGGAATTAAACTAGGCTGCCAGAAGCCAGAGAAGGAAAATGAATCAAATTTGAAAAGACTACATCAGGGTGTAAATACATGGCATGTAATCAAGCAAGAGGGAGCCAGGAACCATTGCCTTCCCAAATCTACTAGGGTAGAACTGTCTTCAGCTAATTAAAGATAAATGGAGAGCCATAGAAGAAAAGGGGTGGCAGAGAGGAGAGCAGAGACACCAAGCCTTACTGGATTAGCAGTCTTTCCCTGAATGCCATTGAAAAAGAGAGACGCATCCCAAGCGTGTTGGAGAAGTAAGGCCTGGGCCACTTTTTTGTGGGGCTTTTGGCAGCCTTCTACGAGGATGATTCTACCTGCTGGTCAATAAGAAACCCAGCCTCATTGCAAAGACTTCCAGAAACTCACTGGAGGATAAAGAAGAAAATAACAAGTACTCATGTCCCTGAGATTGAAAGATAACCCTTGCCTCCCCTTCGGTTAGTCATCTGGGCTCTAATACAGCTTCGGCAGCAACAGTTACAAGGCTTCTAAATTCCTTACCTGTTTAATCAACCAAAGGCCTCTCTTACCATTATGCCTCCTTCCTTCCTAACAACATAAACACTCCTTCAAATGTTTGTTGAGGAGCTGGACTTCTGATTTAATGAATACTCTCACATGTGTTTGGCCCTTTTTTTCCCTCTGAATTGTAAGGGGTTTTATATTAAAAATGACAACCCCTGATGTCTCATGCCACACTTAAGATCGGTAATGGTGTCATTTGGTGTTAGGAATTTTCAGTGTGTGTGTGTGTGTGTGTGTGTGTGTGTGTGTGTTTGCATGTGTGAAAGTGCATATTCATATGTATGTTTCTGCATGTACAGACCCAAAGTTGACATCGGGTGTCTTGTTCCATCAGCCTCCTCTCTATTTATTGAGGCAGGATCTTTCACTGAATCCAAAGTTGAGTGGTTCTGCTTAGTCTAGCCAGGCAGCTCGATCCAGGGATTCTCTTCCAGTCCTCATGTTTGTATTTGCTATGCCCTCTCTCCAGCACTGTAGGTCTCAGCTTTTTTAAAATTATTATTAATTTATTCAAGTAACATCTCCATACAGGCCCCTTCCTCCTCCCTTCCCTGACCCCGTCCCCCCTCTTCCTCCCCTCATTCTCCTCAGGTGAAGGGTCCCCCCCAACAAATCAACCCCTCTTAGTTCATCAGTCACATGAGGGCTAAGAACTTCCTCTTGCACTGGGGCCTAACATGGCAGCCCAGCTAGAGTAACGTGTTCCACTCACAGGCAACAGAGTTCATGACTGAGACCACCCCACACCTCCACTAGCTAAGGGTATGAAGACCAAGTTGCTTATCATCTATATATGTATGGGGGGGCTAGGTTTAGTCTATATATGCTGGTGTTTTTTCCCTTTTTTGGTGAGTATTTCAGTCTCTGTAAGCCTCTAGGGACCCAGGTTGGTTGGTTCTGTTGATCTTCATGTGGTGTTCTTGTCCCCTCCGTGTCTCTCTATTCCTCCATCCTCTCTTATATACAACTTCAAGAGCTCCACCTAATGTTTAGCTGTGTGTCTCAGCATAAGTTTTGATATGCTGCTAGGTGGTTTCTTGTAGGATAGTTATGCTAGGTTCCTGTTCCTTCGAGACTGTTGGCTATAGGATAGTTATCCTGTACTATATGGCTAATACTCAGTTATAAGTGAATCTATCCCATGTATAGCTTTCTGGGTTTGAGTTAGCTCACTCAGAATGAGCTTTTCTAGTTCCATTCATTTTCCTGAAAATTGCATGGTTTCCTTGTTTCTGATAGCTGAGTAGTATTCTGGTGTGTAAATGTAACACAGTTTTGTTTTTAATCCATTCTTCGGTTGAAGGACCTCTAGGTTGTTTCCACTTTCTAGCTAGTAAGAATTAAGCTGCTATGAACATAGTTGAGCCAAAGTCCTTGTGGTTTGGTGAAGAATCTTTTGGATATATGCCCAGTAGTGGTATGCCTAAGTCTTTAGTTAGAACTATTCCCAGTTTTCTGAGATATCACCAGACTGATTCCAAAGTGGTTGTACAAGTTTGCACTCCCACCAGCAATGGACGAGTGTTCTCCTTTCTCCACATCTTTCCCAGCACATGCTGTCACTTGAGTTTTTGATCTTATCCATTCTGATGGGTGTGAGATGGAATCTCAGAGTCACTTTGAGTTGCATTTCCCTGATGACCATGTGAATAAATCTTATCCTTGACTTATAGTTGGGTCCCTATTCTTCCTCACCCACTCTGAACTCAGAACTTCAGGGCTTTCCTTTCTGGGCACTTCCAGTTTTATTACACTTACCCTTTTAATCTGCTGAGATACATTTTCATCTGAAAGGGCTAAAGAGATTCTTGGCCAAACAATTAACTTACCATGATATTACTCACTGTATAACCCAACCTTTTCCTATATATTTGAAATGCCACAATTATCCTATGCTCAACAGTGGGGTCTCATAAGCCTGGGAAGCCCTTCCTTCTTCCCCATCATCAACCTGTCAAACCTCCTACCCACAATCTACCCTTAAAGCTGTGGAACACTGACTAATTGACCCCTGTTACTCTTTGTCTCTGGTAGCATTTAATATCGACCTTTTTTTTTTTTTGAGAAATCAGAGTCAAGACTTGTGTTATAACTTTTGTTATAACTCTCACAGTTATAATGAAATAATGGCCTTCTTTAACATATTCCTTTAGGAATTCTAGGCATGTAGCTGGTGTTACTTGTCTCATTGTTATGCCCAGACATGGCCCATGAGGGAAGAAAGGATTTATTTAGGCTTAGAATTGGAGGTTACTGTCCAACATGGTGAGGAGGTGATGGTGTTTGAGAGTGAGTTGAATCTATAGCAACAGGGACAATAGGAAAGAGAGGTTGTGTGCCCACAACTGAGTAGGTGATACAACAGCAAGTGGAGCTAGACCCTGAACTTCAAAGCCCACCCCCTCCAACAAAGCCCGCCCCCTCCAACAAAGCCTGCCCCCGACAAAGGTTCCACAACCTCCCACTAGGACCAAGTATTCAAACACATAAGCCTGTGGGAGGCATTTCAAACTCAAACCATATGTAGTCTTCTGTCCAGTCTTCAATCTTAGCCCTGCTCCCCCTGCTATACCTGTGACACTGAAAGCTGGACCATGACCTCCTCATGCTGTTGACTTTTAACTGAAGGACTTCTGCAGGATTCTTACTAAGTGATTCACAGCTGCTGGTTTCATGGCCTTTTTTTTTTTTTTTTTCCTCATGTCAAGAAACTGTTCTCCTATTCCTGTCTTATTAAGTTTTTATCAGAGATTGATGTAGAATTTTATCAGATGTCCTTTGGGAGTTTGTGAAGGTCTTTCCTCTTTTAATCTATCTATGTGATATCTTTTATTAATAGATTTCTGAATATTAAAACATTATTGTATTCCTAGAATGGATCTATATGGCATATGAAACTGTTGTTTGCAACTGACTATGTATTATTTAGGGCTTCTGTTCTTTGATTTGGCAACTATACACTGCATCACACAGAGGCCAGCCAGCTCCTACACTAGCTTCATCCTCCGAGAGGAATCTATAGTTTCTCCCACTTTTTAGGTTTCACGTTCATCTTAGGGAGTTCAACACTGCAGTAGGAATCAGGTCGTCCCTGTGCTTTTGGTATTCATGTCAAAAGGAAATTGTTTGTGATTATTCTTTTTGTCATCCTTCACCCCAAAACCTGGAGAGCTCTGTAGTTATTCTGTGAGAATACTAAATTAAAAAATGATACACTGGATAGAAACAGAGAGGGACGGACATCACAGATTAGTCTGAAAGTCTTACAAAACTATACAAATTAGGACATTGTGGAAAGGGCTCAGTAGGTAAAATATTTACTGTGTAAATATGAGGACATGAGTTCAGATCCCAGCCCCCATGTAAAAGCCAGGCACAGTAATATGTGACTATGACTGTGACCCCACCAGAGTCAAGGAGACAAATGGCAGAGACAGTCAGTCTAGATGAAATGGCTTGTTCCAGGTTCAGTAAGAGACTTTGTCTCAAAAAGCAAAATGGAAAATGACAAAGGAAAACACCTTGCATTGTCCGCTGATCTCTACACACCTGCACAGATGAGAGTATGCATAAGTAAATTAATTAATTAATAAGCTACTACAATTAACCCTTAGGCAACTTTTGACATTTTTCCTTGTGGCTATCAGGCTATAAGGACTTACTCCTTTTTCAGTGAGACATGGACATTTCTATTTTCCTAAGAAAAATCTACTTGTCAATTAGAAGTCCAGTCATATAGAGGACTGTTGAGTAGCTTTTGCTACCATTAAGTTAATTGCAGTGTCTTCTTATTTTCCCCCTTCAATCATAGTCACAAATTCATAATCTTACACATTTCTTTTCCCTCTTCTCTTCTTAAACCAGACTTCCCAGTGGTAAATCCATTGCAGTGACTATTTTTAAAGTTCTTGAATTTGCCAAGTTTACTGTCTTAATATTCCAATTCATAAAGTTCTCTTTTGTTGCCTTCATAATTTATTAACAATCTTGAAATTCTTTGATTTTTAACATCATGAACTTAAAGGTATATTCAGAATGAGGAGTGTGTCATTGCTTCTCATTATTGCTTAATATCAAACATTTATTTTTTAAAATAGCCTTTTTCGGTCAGGTGTGTAGTGTTCACCTTTAATCCCAGCACTTAGGAGCAGAGGTAGGTGGATCTCTGTGAGTTTGAGGACAGCCTAGTCTACAGAGTGAGTTCCAGAACAGCCAGGGCTGTTACCCAGAGAAATCTTGTCTCAAATAATAATAACAATAATCCTAATAATAATATTAATAATAGCTTTTACCTACCCTTTGACATCCCATACATGTATATAATATATCTTGACTATATCCCTCCTAGCTCCTCTCTCCACCTTCCCCTGCACACATCACAACACAGGATGGGGATCCTCCTTTCAAAACTTTTCTTGTTTGGAAACCACTGATTTCAGTTCATGCTGCCTGATCTTGATGGCTTGATTGTGTGCAGTCACCATACCTCAGTAAGTTCCTGAGTGCAATGGCCACGCCATGTCCAGAAGGCAGCATCTCACAACCCTCCTCCCCTTCCTCTGGCTCTAACTCTTCCATTCTTCCTGACCCCAGCTTCTGCAATGTTCCCTGAGCCTGGGTATGGAGGTCGCAAATGCCTCATTTAGGGCTGAGCACTTGTCAGACACTAGTTCTCAGCACTCTGACCAGTTATGAAGCGCTTCACTGACAGCTGCCCACTTCAGAAAGAAATGTCTGCAGTCATGGGTGGGAGCAGCACCAATACACAGGGCGCAAATGTAAATAGTTGCCATATTTGATATGATTCCTTTGATCCTAAATTGACTTTGGACATCTTCCTTCAATTTTCTTTATAATCTTATCTTTTTAAGAATTCAGAAACTGCAGACATGGTTTCTGTTATCAGCGCTCACTGGGTGAGTGTAATTTTAACTATTAAGTGTTAGTAAAGCTCTTGTCAATTTTATAAGAGCTACGGCTGTGTTCCGTGCAGTTTGTTTCTTAGATGATACCAGTGAGTTTTTCTTTATAATTATGATGTTCCTTCAGTCATCAGTCCCTACAGATATACCACAGACATCGGCCTTGTCCTTTGATGATGCAGAGCTCACTAACCTTGTTAAATGCCAAGCTCTTTACATATGGCTCATTTTTACTGTCCCTGTTCTGTTTTCCAACTTGTCCTGTGGAATTGTTTCATATTAAACTCACTTTATCCTAATTATGACATTGAGGAATTTTTCTCCTATCTTTCATTTGTTTAAAAATTTTATGTTCTAATAATTATATTTTCCACATAAGGGTTTATGATTATTATGCATTTATGAATTCTGCTTTCTATCAATACAAATGTAAAAAACTTGAAATTGATACTGCTTATACCCTAATTTAATATGAATAATCTTCTTTCCAGGTTGTATTTTTTCATTTATTCAACTATGTCTTTATCTGACCTGTGATTTTTCAATCTTTTTTTCTTCTTAATTTATACAAGGTGCTCCTCTATAGCCAATATTCACTTCCTGTCTTGGTCCCTTGAACTCTGATATTATAGATATGTGCCACTGTGCCTGGATAATTTTTTTTAACTTTTCCATACTTTTTTTTAATTTAAAAGTTACTAAACCTATCTTCTTCAATTGTCGATTTTGCTTCCTGCAGCGAAAATACTCTAGCAAAGGCAACTAAGAGGAGAAAGAGTTTGTTTTAGTTCACAATCTGTGTTACAGTCCCTCACTGTGGGGAGGCCAAGAGGCAGGGACCTGAAACAGCTAGTCACATCCACCATGGTCAAGAACAGAGAGGATGAATGCTAGGGAATGGGGCCATTCGGTTAATGTAACTGAGGTAATCTTCCACAGAAAGGCTAACAAGATCTAGACAACACCTCACTGAGAGGCTATTCCTGGAAGACATTGTATCAGATCAACAATCATAACTAATCACAAACCCCACCCCTGGTCAACTTGTCTCTCTCTCTCTTTCTCTCTCTCTCTCTCTCTCTCTCTCTCTCTCTCTCTCTCTCCCTCCCTCCTTCCCTCTCTCTCTCTCCCTCAGCAGCTTCTTCATAAACAAATCAGTCCATTGTTTGTTCAAACCAGATTCTTGACAAAGCTATCACATGAAAGGGCCCCAACCCAGTTCCTAACAGAGTCCTTAATCTCTTCATGAACCAAGCCTTCACTGCCCACCTGTCTCTCAGCAGTATTTTCTTCCAAGCTTCCAAGCTTGAAGCATCCAAGTAAGCTGTTTCCAGGATTCAAAGGCTTGTTTATCCAGTGTACAAAACTCTTCCACATTCCTCATACAAAACAGTCCCAGTGGCATAAAAGCCACACAGGTTTATCACAGAAATGACCCCATGTCTTGGTATCAATTTCTGCCTTAGCTGTGTTGCTGTGATAAAACACCCTGGCCAGAGTAACTTAGAGATGGAAGGTTTTTAATTCAGCTCAAGCTCCAGGTTACAGTCTACCAGGAAGTCACAGCGGCTGGCAGGCACCTGATGGAGTTGGTCATATACACAAAATAAAAACTACATGTAGTTCTTTTAAATGCATTAATCTTTAAAATTCAGTTCCATGATTTTTATGTTTATTTATTTATTTATGTTTACATTTTGTGTGTGCATGTTATGTATGTAGCTCCATATCTCCATGGTAAGCATTTGGAGGTTACAGGACAACTGATAGGAGTCAGTTTTCTCTTTGTACCCTGTGGAGCTCCAGAGACAAACTCACGTCATCAGGGTTGGTGGCAAATGCCCTTACCCACTGAACTATCTTATGGCCAGCCCAGTTTTGTCTGGTGACTCAAGATTCCTTCATACTCCTCAGTGATAGCTCTAGCTACTCCTTTCATGTATGCTCCCTCCTTCAGGGAAGCCCATTACGCCTATATTTACTCTCCTGCCCTCCAAGCACACAATTTTCCCCTTTAACATTTTTGCCATATATCTCGTTTCTCTAGCATTCTGTAACATCTCAATTTTTTTTCTATCTCACTAAATTAGTGTTCTATAATCAACTGCCCACACTACAGTTTTAAAGTCTAAATTGTTTCAAGGAACTGTTAAGGGTCTTCTTTTATCCGGTTACAAGAAATGCCCGGCGAAATACCTGTCATCCTAGCATGTGGGGCTTAAAGCAGTGGGTTAGGAACTCAAAGCCGGGGCTGGAGAGATGACTCAGCGGTTAGAGGCTAGGCTCACAACCGAAAATATAAGGAACTCAAAGCCAGTCTCGGAAACCATGACTTCAAAGGCCAGCCTGGGCTGGTCTCTGGAACACCAACAGAAAGCTTAGACACAAAGCCTCCCTTGATCTTGATTTTTAAAGGGTGGGAGGAACTGAAGCGATGGCTCATCGGTTAGCACCACTTGCTGGCCTAGAAAACAAGGAGTTTGGTTCCTGGCACCCTTGTCAAGCAGATCACAATCACCTGTGAGTCTAGCGCCCTCTTCTGGCATCTAAAGCGACTGCATGCAGGTGGTTTTTCTATCGTCATTGAACTGTCTTGGGTTTACTGCTGGACAAACATTTCAGGCACAAGACACAGATCAAAGGGGGAAGTTTCTCTAAATGTGTGGTCGGATTGTCTCTGTGGCACCGCACATTAGGAGGAGACCCAACCCCTTCCCAGGCCCCTCCTGAGTGCTTGGGAACTCTACACTTCAGGGGCTGACTTCCCACTCTCAGCCTGCCTGGGGTCCAGCTGTGTGTGCGCTTTCTCCATAGTCTGGTAGCTAGCACCTTCTTGGCTCAGGAACAACAGTACAATTCTGAAAGGTCTCCCCCAGGGAGTTCCCGGAGGACCTCTCCTCCCTTGACTAAAGGATACGGTCCAGGTTGGTTCTTCAGTCCACTCAGGATGGAGAACCTGGGATTGACGCCTGCATGTGCTAAGGTAACCTCTACTCCAACCTTGAGTCTTTGCTACCTTCTCACTTCTCTGGTCCCTCCCAAGGAATCTGAGTAGAAAGAAAGGACAGATGTGGTAACTGTGAGAGAAAGAAAAAAACAAAAACAAAAAAACCCACTAGCTGAGAAGGGGAACAAGGGTCAGGTCAGGGAGAGGCCAGGAGGGGAGGCTTAGTACCCCCTGTTTTCCCCATACATAGGAGAGGCCACTGCTGTGCCTGGGCCTTGAAGGCCAGTGACCCCGCCCAGCCCACCCAAGAGACAACTTGGCTCAGTACTTCCAAAAGCTGCTGATCTGTAGAAGCCCAAGGAGAGGAGGCTTCAGCCTTGTCCAGGAGGCCCTTCAGGTTTCCCATGTCCCCTGTGGTTGTACTCCCTCCCCAACCTCAGAATGGAGGAGGCCGGAGTTAGCAGGCTCTCTGGCAACACCTTCTGGACAGACCCAGAACTCCACCAGCCACCCTGTGCTTCCCAGGGTCCCTAGACTCTGGAAGGGCCCCCTCCCTCCTTCTCAGCCCTGAACCCTGAATCTATATATGGCCATGGTTCCTCCTTACAGGGAGGACTCTCTAACATGTGACTAAGATGCATTAAGAGTCATTCTTATTCTCCCCTTCCAGGCTCAGAAGCCGTGAAGGCAAAGCTGTGTGCTTTCCGTATCACAGGGCAATAACGTTTCTTTAAGACATTCGCCGACATCCTGAGACCAAGCAGACAAATATGTACTTCCCTGGCGCTTTCCTGCTTTGCCTTTGTTTTCTAAAGAAGCCCTTGTTTTGCGTGACTGATGGGAGGCAGTGCGTGGGAACGCCTGTAAATCTGCAGGAAGGAAGTTGAGAGGGCAGCGGCGTTCTTTATCCTGCTCCCCATCGATCGCCTCTAATGAGCACCAGTACAGCTGAGGCTAATGGTTCTGCGGCTGGTGTTAAGGGCAAACGTGGGAGAAGATTTTCAACCCAAGGGGCTTAACGGTTGCTGGACGGCCCCGAGCCCTGGGGCGAGGACGCACTTGAGAGGTCACCGAAGCAAATGAGGGGAAGATTTGGTGTCTCTGGAAGAAACGTGCAGGAATGGGTTTGGGTTATCCTCCCCCCCCACCCGCCCCAACAGAGACTACAGGCATCAACAAAACCCTCACCTTTTCTTGCTAGTCATTAGTCCCTGACCCCAGCCCGATAAGAAGGCCCCTACTAGAGCTGCCTTATCCTAATTATGACTCATCAGATGGCAGCAATCCTACCCAATTAGTGGGGCTTAAGCGAGGGGCACTTCACAGACTGAGGTCCAAGACCTCAGTGAGCCAAGGAAGGACAGACAGCGCTTGCTCCAAGCCCCACACTCTGCTCTGTTCCTTACCTAGGGGTCCAGGCTGCCATTTGATCTGATGTGTTTGATATTTCTTCCTCTGTGTTGCCTCCTGCCCCCCTACCTAAGAGATCTGAGTGGGGCCAGACGAGTGGCCATAAGAGGGACAGAGGCCAGTGGCCTTCAAGGGACAACTAACCGACAGATCCTTTAGAATGCTTGCACTCACATGTTAGCACAGACAGGGGGCCACAGGTATTAGACAAGATGAAAAACCACGACTGGCAAATGCCTTCAGGGGTCAGTCTCTCCACACACCCTGAACTTTAATAGCATAATGGAGTCACTGCAGTTGGGAAAAGAACCCTGAGACAGCAGGGAGAAAGGGTATGCTGGGGCTAGGGGATGAAACAGCAGGGGAGGGGCGGGGCCTGATGGGGAGCACATCTTCTGCTTTGCAAAATTGCCCAACCCACTATTTATTTTGGTGCTGTAATAAGCAATTTAAATAGTACCCTAGTTCCATAATAAGTAATGTGATACCCTGAGGTTACAGCACATTATTTATTAGGTTTTTTTTTCCTAAGGCAGCATCTTTATGGCTAGGAGATTTCCATTGGGTCAAATCATTAAAAATACGGGTGCAGGTGTGCCCCCTCTGTTAGGAGCACTACCCCTGACACATGGGTTTCTCTCCAAAGTTGCTATACAGCTGCAGAAAGGTCTTCAAAAAGAGTTACCCCACAAAGGCCACATACTCCAAAACCCACCCTGCATGGGCATGTGCATGCACACACACACACACACACACACACACACACACACACACACACACAC
>CAJQZJ010004755.1:3128197-3140871 GCA_907164525.1 Lophiomys imhausi
ACACACACACACACACACACACACACACACACACACACACACACACAAACACACACTGGGCAGTAAAAAAACAAGAATCCCAAGACCAGGACTGACTTCCCAAGAAGCCTCTGTATTGAAGGCTGCACACATTAAAAAGAGTGGCCCTGCCACATTTAGTGACGCTGAATAGAGTGGCAGAAAAAGCAGTAGGCCTGAAGTCAGAGAGCCAGCTAATCAACAACCAAAGCTTTTCTGGCCTCAGCTTCCTTTTCTGTAAATAATGTGTGTAGATTAGAGGAGCCTGTAAAAAAAGAAAAATGAAGAAAAAAGAATGGCTCAGAGTAGCAAGAATCCAGAAGTGTTTGCTCCTACATTCCTGCGACTAGGTCTGGAGGGCATCAAGTTTAACAAAGTCTGGGATCAACTTTCTCAGGTCAAAGATCAAGAATTGCAGCCGCTTTTACCAGGAGAGCATCAAGGGACTCCACCACGAAGGAAGAACTTCGTGTGGCACAGGCTGAGTGCTTGTGTATTTCTGGGGAGAATTTCTACATAGTCAGCCAAGGAACCTTTTTGTAGCCCAGTGTCAGGCATGATCAGACACACAGAGACACAAATCACACAGCACAAATCCTGAGCTCAGAAGTTCTGACAAACTCAAAGACCACTGCGGGCCAGCTGTGATTAGGACCCAAGGGAGAGGCACAAACCCAGTTGCCAGTGCTCAGAGCAGGAACCCCTGGCTGCCAAGGGATGGTGGAGCAAGGGCTGCAAGCACTGAGCAGAGCAGAACATAACCCTAGAGCAGACAGTGAGGAGAATGTAGAGTGGGAAACATCCAGGTAAGACAACAAAAAGCCGGGCGGGGTTATGGAGGATGTTAGATGATATATAGGCACCAGCAAAAAGTGCAGAAACATGCTATTGGAGCGACATAGAAATGAAATGCATGTGTGAGTTGTGTTCTCTTGATTTCTAAGCACTTTGTAATGAGTGTACCTGAGCATGAGGATGAGAAATACAATTCATCCACAAACACTGCACTGGCAAGTTGTAAATGAACTAGCTGTGCATAAGCTACACTGGAAGGACAACCTGGCCAAGGCCAGAGTCAGAGGGAAGAGGCCCATAGAGTCAGAGGGAAAGTCCTAGCACAGCCATGGCACTCTCCTATCAGTAGAGTTCAGAGTTGCCTATCACACCCGGCGTCCCCATGCATCCTAGGTGACACCAGTATTTCTGCATCCTCCTGTGTATAGAAGATGTATCATCTCAGAAGTGCTGTGAGACTCTTGGGTCCACAGAGGGCCCATCACTGGTGTCTGCAATAGATTCATACCATGATGAACAAGGCACAATAAACATCACAGGACTCATTAGACAGCACATCTATCCAAAAGCAATCCCTACAAATGGGGAGACACTTAGCTGCGCAACAAGAGATTTGGGGAGGGCCTCATGGGGAGCAGGGCCTTGGTCATAGAGCATCATTAAGCTGTGTCAGCCCACCTGGGCACCTCCCCTACAACAGAGATTCACACTGGTAGCCTTGAAAGAAAAAGAGAGTACTGAAGAACCTTGACAGGGCTCCTAAGCCTTCTGGAGAGCTACAGCTTCCCTCTTCTTGGCATGCCACAAAGCCTAGGACATTGCTCAGCTGGCTGTCAGCAACCATCAAAACACAGACATAAGGACTGGAGTCAGATTCGCAGAGCCCATATGAAAAGCTGGACATGACAGCACACATTTGTAATTGCAGTGTTGGTGATGGAGCTCAGTGGTCAGCCAGACTAGCTTAAGCAGTGAGTTTCAGACCAGTGTCAGACATTGTCCCAATCAAAAAAAAAAAAAGTGGTTGATTTAAAAAGAATAACATCTGAGGAGGCTGACTTCTAGCCACACACACACACACACACACACACACACACACACACACACACACTTCACAGGCATGGCTTAAAGTACAGACATGCAACAGAACATACCTGTCCATGGGCTCCCTAACCAAGAGGACAGGCTGCAGCAATACCACCCACAGAGCTGGGCTGAGTCCGCAGAGCTCAATGCAGGGGCCATCTTGTAAGAGGCATAGGGTTCTCTCAGTGGACACTCTGAAAGCAAGTCTTTGGGGGTGAATACCATCATACCTGAAGCAGGGTTTGTCTAACCCAGAGGAAATGGATGGAATAAGCAGAGAATGGTAGAGATGATAGCAGTCCATAGCACAACCTGGCATACGCCATGGGAACTCCATTTCAGGTTTCCTGTGGATGTGAACTGCAATCCTACCTTAGGGACAAATTAATTAGGATTTGTACGAGTCTACAAAGTTGTAATAAGATCATTGATTTTGGTCAGGAAGATAGATTCCAAGACCTTTTGTTGGAGTCTACTATATACAACTTCTACATGGGACAGAGGGTTGCAGTAACAGAACTCAACTGCTACTGTTCTCTTCTTACTGAGAAAAATCACAAGATTTTGGGATTGCTTTGGAAAACATTCTAGAAACTAGCCAACCCAGGCCCTTACTCCCCACAGTGATTTGCCTGGGATCTGGGAGCTAATGGGAAGTACAGCATAGCTGGTATGAGTCCCTTTTGTCTGGAGCTGGGAGGCTTCTGACTTCCCCACATGGAAGGAGACACGAGAGATTCTGGCTCCAGATTCAATCATCCTTCAACTCAAAGCCCTCACTGCAGAAGACCTGCCTATAACCCTGGATTCACCACACTGGACAAGGTGATGTAGCTCACACAGCCTTTAGGAAGCTGGCCTCTCCACGTTTTCCTTCACTTCCCATTCCCTCAGACTCTGATCTACATGCTGTCATTCATTCTGTGGCTTCCAGTGGGGCTCAGGTCTTGTCAGATACCAAACTGAAATGCCTGCTCATCCACCTGAAGGTCTGGGCTACCTACATCGGTCCAGGCAGAAAGAGATAGAACATGGGATGGGATCTGTCCAATGCCACAGGATACCCTGGAGAGGTGGGAGAAAGGATTTTCTCCACCACTAAGTGTTACAACTCTTCTAGTAAGTAACCGGAAGGGTTAGAGTAATCCTGACCCTCTCTGTCATACCTTTTAGCCAAAGTGCTGTCTCCAGGTCAGACACAGCAGGGAGCTTGGAGCTCCTGAGTTGAGCTGAGTGCCTGGGCAAATCTGGTGACTGTTTCAGGGACAGCCAACAATGGGCTGCTGCCACAGAGGAGCACTATGGTGAGTGGTATGGGCACGGGAGAAACTGGAGAACCAGAGACAGCAGTTGGGGTGACTAGTGACTATGATCGATGCTCAGACATGAGCCCTGGCTGCTGGTGGTAGGAGAGAGACCTGCCTAGGCAGTGGTTGTGGCACCGAGACAGGAGCCTGTGCCCCAAGCAAGCCTAGCTAGACAGGTGTGTCCAGCAACGAGTTCTTCATGGGGGAAAGCCCTTCCTCTCCAAGCCCCAAATAAACAGGAGAAAAGGCCGAGCCTACAACTTCCCTGAGGGCTTCTTGGCAATTCTCAGTTAGAGGGTTTGGGATTCCCTGATCTGGTTTTGGGATTTGTCTGATTAGAGTCTGTCATTTAGCACTGAGCTCAGGGGCCAGACTTCTACCTTAACAGCAGGGTCCAACACACACTAGTCTCAGCATTCTGTGCTGTCCCTTAAATCCGGGCCTTACTTACAGTGATCACTGCACCCTAAGTAGTGCAGGTCATGTGTGCTCCAGCTCCACAGGCCCTGATGCTGCAGCTCAAGCCTCTGCTTCTAAGCATGAGAGAATCACAACCCAATGCAGACCAGGCTTCCAGCTGCAGAGCAGTTGTTAGCATCTGGAGGGTTCACCACTGCACTCCTGCCCTAGTGAGCACAGCTCAGACGCCGGCTGAGTCCTTTTGTCATTTCGTCATGTTCACATTATTTTTTAACTAGTTGTTCATCTTATTCACTGCTAATGTTTTCCCATTTCACCCACTGTGTGCAGAGTGAGTGTGTAGTGTATCCTGTACATGCAAGGAAAGACAGCTGGCTCAGCCTACAGCTCAAAACAACAAATACAAGCCTGTGGGTTATAGTAGACCATGCTCAGGATGCCCAGAAACCCAGAGTTAAGACTTGGGGGTTAAGGCTTATGATGAGATCTAAAATGAACCCCTAGAAGCTCATGTGCTAAAATAGTGGTCCCCAGTACAGTGTTGCACAGAGATGGGGCCTTAGGAAGTCTCTGGATCAGGGTGACTGGACAGCACCAGTGGACTGATACATGATGGATGTTACAGCTTAATGGACTGCCAGGAGATGGTGGCACTTTGGAGAGTCAGGGCTAGTTGAAGGAAGCAGGTTGTTGAGGGAGTGGTTTTGAACGGTATATGTGCCCTCTGTGTCTCTGCTTCCCAGCCATCATGAAGTAAGCAGCTTTCTTTCACTATGTCCTTTTTTCTTGGTATTCTGCTTCATCTTGGGCCCAAAGCAACAGGACCAGGAATCCATGAACTAAAATCTCTGAAGCTGTAAACCAAAACAAACCTGTCCTCTTTGTGCATCAGTTCTCTCAGGTATTTTGTTATAGCAATAGAAAGCTGGTTAAGACTCCCTAATACTCTGCTCTATCACAGTGTGGCCACACTCAGGCCTCCAGCTCAGCTTCCTTCTGCCTGGTTTATTCTATGGCAGATCCTTCCATGTCCCAGGTTTTAGTCCCTCAAGTTTATGGCCTCAGAGAAAGTATGCATCCTTCTGAGACCTTCTGTCCAAGCCCTGAGCAGGATTCTGCATGTTTAATGGGGACATGAGCCAATTTCAGGGCAGCCCTCAGGCTGCCCAGGTAGATCCCTCTGATTGGGATCTGAGGTCTTCCTGATAAGGAATGAAGAAAAGAGGGTGTCCGCTTACTATCAGAATCTGAGATTATTTTACAATGAGAAAGGGGTTGTACTTAATAAAAAAAAAAAAAAACAGGAATGTTGAGAATACCAAGGATTTATAGATCCACTCAACATCTTAACAACTCCTGAGGGTTGGCTAGAAACTGAGTTCTATAGACATTTCAGATGTGATTCTGTTTTTAAACTTAAAAGTCATTCAGTTTTGTGTTTCAGATTCAGATATCAAAGGAGGAAAAATAGAGTTTCAAAGAATTTAATTTGCAAAACAATCTAATTGTAAGAAAAGGTGAGACCCAGAATTGTCTTCTCCTGCTTCTGGTTGGATCTTCTAGACACCACAGTGGTTGTACAGCTGTCTTGGCTTTGAAGAATTCAGTAATATGATTTTTGCAAACCAATCTACATCATTCACAAACTAGGAAACCTCCAAACACACTGGTGGAGGTTCCAATAATATATTTTCATGGAGACAAAACATTGCAAGAATTTAAAAGTTGCTAATTGGTACATATTTACTCTTGCATGCATATATATATCCATATATGCAAAGAGAGCAAATCTTTAAGTTTTTTTATGAAACAGACCCTTGTTCACAATGTTTAGAGAAGGCATGGCTTTCTAAGGCCACACCACCCTGCATGTCTGGGCTCTCCTGGTTGTGGAGGAAAGATCACACAGTAGCTGCAGAATTCTTTATCCCTGCACCACAAGAGTCTCTTTCTTTAGGAATAATTCTTGGAAAATGAGTTCCCTTCAGAACCTCTGACAATTTCTCTTTACAAAAACTCTAGATAAGACTGATCGAAACAGAACTGAATGTTCTGTCAGTTACTGCTTGTTGATGAATACTGAGAATTAATATTCATTCATAGTATTAATAAGGCTTACTCCTTAATCAACAATTTCCCCAAATAACCAAATAAGGAGACTATGATTTACTTAAGGCTAAACAGAGCTGAGCATAAAATCTAGTCGAGTGCCCTACTATCAATATCTTCCACCCATCCAAAGTCCCCAATACTTGCTGTTATCCTCTCCTTTTGATAAGGAAAGGATAGCCTTCTCCTTCCTGCTTGCCTCAACTCTCCTCCTTGTGCCCCTCTGCTCTTCCCTGCAAAAGCCACATCCTTTGCCTCCCTCTCCCTGCTCAGCACAATGTAAACAATTCATTCTCCAATCAAGGAACCTTTTGGGAGGCAAGAGTTACAAATGTCATTTTGGTGAGTGTCAGCTCCCTACAGTAAGAAAAACAGGGGACAAGCAATTAACATTTGAATACAGCAGCACAGACCAACAACTGCTCTCCTTGCTTATATCAAATACCTGACAAGCATCTTACTGGAAACAGGGTGTTGAGTCCAGTTAAGAATGGACACCATCCTTCATGGAAGGGAAGCCATGGCAGCAGGAACATGACGCAGCTGGACCCATTGAGCATACAATTGGGAAGAAGACACTAGACAGGAAATAGGTCCAAACTAAGAAATGTCAAGTCCCATCTCAACCCCAGTGATCCACTTTCTCTAGCTAGGCCCTACTGCAAAGTTCAACCCCAACTGTGATTGGTCCAGCTTAAGTTCCATTCTCCCTTCCCAAGCAGGAGGAGATAATGGGGAGGGGTTTGCACTATGGTGCATCACCAGGCTTCAAGCCAGGACAGCAATGGAGAAGCACCACTTAACATCCAAGGAGCAGGAGGTTCACATCCTGCCCATCCTGCCTGTGTGATGTGCTCCATCCTCCATATTAAGGCACTTCACCAGAAGAGTGAAGCATCTTTCTGTTGTCGCAATTGGGAAAGTCCATTGTTCAATGACTTACTTGGCTTTATTCATTTGAGTGACACCTCCGCCTGGTTCTATTCTGAAAGTTCTGAATATGCAAAAGATATTGTGTGTGTGTGTGTACAAGATGAAAACATATGTGTGTGTGTGCAAGTGCTTACGCCCATGAGTTCACCAGAAGACCAGAGGACATCAGTAGTTGTCCTGTCCTGTCCTGTTCTGTCATTCTCCACATTATTCCCTTGAGATGGGTCACTAAGCCCAGAGCTTCGAGCCCAGAGGCTTGTGGCCAGCAAGTTCAGTGATCCTCCTTTCTCTGTTCCTAGTAGTTATTCTGAGATGACGGGCACACATGCAGCCACATCCAGCTGTTCATGTGTATGCTGGGATCTGAACTTGTTCCCCATGCTTGTGCAGAGAGTATCCTCTTGCCAATGAGACACCTCCTTAGCTCACAAGCCCTTCTTGCTGCTTCGTCAGAGAGCAAGGCACCTCTGCAATTGTGCTGCATGTGATAATGGCAAACTCAACTGAAAGATCTACAGTCTCACTCAACGCTGACTTCTGCTTAATGCAGCCCCCAAAGAGTAAGTGCCTTGCCCAGCAGGCAATGTCTTCCAGTCCTACAGACCCCATGTGCCCAGTTGACCAGGTCCCAGATGGCAGAGTCAAGAACAGCCTGTCAGGACTTCCTCAAGGGCCAGGCAGTCCTGGTTCCCAGCCTGATGCTCTGAATCACTGTTCTGGCTTTCACAATCAAACTTGTCTTCTCTGCTGTGGCTGGGGAATCTCCTTGAGCTCTCCTCTGCTTTCAGACCAGAAAACCCCTCATGGACCATTCCGGAACCATGCCAAAAAATTACCCTTGCTAATCACAACAAAATAAAGAACCGGTGTGCCCGGAAGCTGATCTATGCTCTCTCTGCACAATTGTCAGGGAGGAAGCAATCCAGAGTCACATTTAGAGAAAGAACCAAACACAGTGCTCTCTCAGGAATGGAAGGGAATTCCACGTCTTTACCTTTGTCTGCCAACAGATGTCTTTACCTTGGAGGACACTCTTTCTGCCTGTGAATGGGTTGGTATTAGAAGGCTGGCTTGGACCAGCGAGCCCGCGTGGATTCCTTGCTTCTCCACTCTTTGTGAGGAATACCAAATCCTGATGATACTTCCTGCATTAATTCTGCATTAGGTCAGTCTAGAAAACACTGAAAAAACTTGGACCACGGCACTACACATTAATTCTGCACGTCCCTGTTTCTGAGATCGGTTTTTCCCTTTGTTGGATGTGTTGCTTGTACCTTACCCTTTCTCAAACTCTGATCTCTGCCTGGGCCCCGGAGTGTCTTCCTGCAGTTCTCTGATGGATTCCAAAGACTTTATATCAGATTCTCCATAGCCCTGACACTAACACAACCCTAATTGTGCCTCATTTTGCCAACAGTCTGATCTAAATTGGCTTGGTGTCTTCCCTAGAACGATCCATAGCTGCCCACCCTCCTTTTTCTTTAGGCCTTTGAAACAGTCAGCCCCAATCTCAATGTGTTTGTGTTGTGACATTACTTCCTTTTAACAAGGGGCAGAAGCCAAGGCAAAGAGAGAAAGAAGCTGTGACAGAGAGAAATAGCATGCCAATCTGAACAAAAGCCTAAGACCTGCCAGGAGACAGTCTGAGCCCTCACTAACCAATTCTCCATTCTTCCTTTCTTTTCTGGTATCTTAAGTGCTTGGGGCTTTCCTCTTGGCCAGAGAGCTATTCCTGTTCCCCCTGAAAAACACAATCCCAAGGAAAACATCAGGAACACTCAGTAGGTGTGGAGCAGACAAGATGCCAATTTGCACAAAGTTCTCTCTCTGATTAGGAAAATAATACCTTGCTTCCTCTATTTCACAAAACCATTTGGAACAGAAAAGGCTGCCTGGAACAGAAAATCAAGTACTGAATCCTGAAAGGCACTGGATCAAAGTCTTTCATCTAAGAAATCTTTAGCTAAAAAGAAGGAAGGGGGAGAGAACATCAATCAGATATTATTTCCAATTATTTTTCAAATTGGAACAGAAAAAGCAAATACACACACACACACAAGCCTGACATGGTGTTACTGGAGTTTGTTGCTGGAAGGAAAGTCCTTGCTTATATTGAAGTAAAGTTCTGAAAATAAGCAAGGAACAGATTTATTGATTTTGGGGGAGTCTGGGTGTAAAAAAGAGAAAGAAGAAAGAAGTGCTCTTTGCCCGCTCTGTCCAAATGACATCCCAAGTGGCCTCTCTAATGGTGGGGGAGGGGAGGGGGCAGGTGCCTATCCGGGCACATGGACAGAACTGCCCTTAGGCTAGGGCTAATGGTATTGGCTGAGCCTGCTGTAAGCCTCTCTTTTCTAATAGCCAACTTTCTATGTGCGAGAAGACAGGCAGATATTGATTGGCCCAAATGCCCTTGAGTTGACAACATCTGAAATGAAAATCCACAAGGCTAGCACAAACTTTCCGCAAGTTCAGTTTCTGGAATCTGATTATGACACTGGATTGTGAAACTGCTTGCACATGGAAACCCCCCTCTTTATGAACCTCCATTTGGCACCTATAATTGGAAGGAGTTAAGTGGCTTCATCAAGCTTGCTATTCAAATGTCCAACAAAAAGCAGCAACCAAGCGTTAATCTTCAGGTGATTATTCACCAGCTCCATGGCACTGGGGCTGATGTCTGCAACAAAATGGTCTAAAAGCCTTCACATCAGTTCTCACCCCCAACCCCCAAAAATTGGAATCACAGTCTTAAACACACGTTCTCTAAAAAGCTAAGAGCAAACCTGTTTTGTTTTGTTTTTCCAGACTTCTTTCAGCGGCGCTCTGGAGAACCTCTCAGGTTCCATCATTTGGTCACTGGGTAGATATTAGCACTCTCGCTTTGTGTCTATTGTCTATCACAGTGGAATTGTTCCCCCTCTTCTCTCCTCTCCTGAATAAGATGCTGAAGTTGCAATTCATAATTTAAAGTCCTGGGAATAGGGAGGATGGGGCCCACTCTCCAGCTCTTATTAAAACACGCCTCTGTCTTCTACAAATTCTTCCTGATCAATACATCAGCTGCAGGATAAGTCTTAAATCAGGCACTGCTACACCCCCAGTACAGGCTGGTCTTTCTTAGTAGGTTACTTACAAGCATAAAAAGTCAAAACCTTTCAAATTGGCATCAGGACACGCACACCGAAGAAACTGCAGATGGAGCCCACGTTAAATGCATTCTCTCATTGATTGGAAACACTGATCCTTTATGGCTTCCCTTTCTTTCCACATTAATCTTCCTTAACCCTCTACAAACAATGCCAGCTCTGTCACTCCAAACATCCAAAACCTGCCATGCAGAGAAAGCTGTTTTCCTGGCATTGGCAGATCGGCTCACAACCCCCACCTTAGGAAGGGCTACTTTCTTTCAAAATATACCAACACAGAACAGCTTCCACCCTTGTGGGGGGAGAGGATAGGTGAGAGACAAGAAAGAGGAAAAGGGCACAAGGCCAGCCAAGAAGTCAAGTCAGGGTATGGTCCCATATCAAATGGAGAAGTTGGCTTGCCAGGTTTAGACTTGGCAGGAGCAAGGATGGTAATTCTGGATGTGACAGCCCAGGTTGCCAGCAGCCAGAACTAGGTGAGGCCAGGCCCACCTGCAGGGAAATGGATGTGTATCTCTACCACAGTGCTGGAGGATGGGACACCCAACCAAACGCACATTTGGAGTCTCAGAATCATCCAATACTTCTACAAACCGGTGAAAATAGTCTCAGTTGTAATTCTGTGTTCCCCCCACCCCAACGTGGCTGATGTATGTCCACGCAAACTTTCTACTTTTTCACCACACAAAACACTGAGTTTGTGTGTTGGCATGGAAGCAGATAGCCCTTTGTGGGTTTGACATCCCTTAAAAATGCTTCTCTGCCCATTCATCCCTAGGCATTTGCAAGGACAAACACCAATCCCAATTTCTGTGTGCCTTTCTCGTTGCTCCCTCTACGTGAGAAAGTAAGAGGAGGGAGAATATTGAAAAAGCTTGGCCATAGAATTCTACAAGCCCTAATTAAAAGACGTGGGAAACACAGAAGACAGTTTTAACAGTCATCACCAACTATGGCACTGAGCTTAAAAACATTCCACACAGGACTGGGAACCCTTGCTACAGCCATGAGTAGTTCGTTTAGCATTCTGAGATGCCAGGAATAGTGTTAGGAAAGGCAAAAGCCCTTTCTGAATCTTTGAAAAGATCAGCATCTGAATACATATTAAAGATAAAGTCTAAATGATTCAGAAAAGGCAGAAAAACACTAGCCTAACTTCACAAGGGTGCAGAGTCTTGGTCCCTAAGGAAGGAAACAAAGCCCTGGAGACACATGTGCTAAATGAATACCTTCTTCTTGCATCCAAATACGCACAGCTCTAAATGGCAGACCATTTTATTGGAAGGAAAAAAAAAATAAATCTCTCAAACCAGCAGAAGATTGGGGGGAGGGAGAAAGAGCCCAAATCCAACACCAGAACTTTTAGATAATCAGATAAATAAAAAGAAAATTCATCAGTCTTCAGATGACTGTACTCTGTATCTAGAAGGTTGGAAACTGCTGTTGGGCTCATTCCTAAGACTGCAATTTTGATACTTCCTTGTGTATTTCTCATCATCGTTCCAAGTGAGGAAAAATGATGCAAAAACTTGATCATAGAATGCTAAAAGCCCTTAATTGTAAGACACATGAATAACTCCCAGATAGCTGTATTGACAGTTATGGCCCACTAGAACCCAGCTGTGGGCATGGGCCAGGTGCAGCATTAGAGCTGGAACTGGCTAGAACCCAAGCACCTAGTCGCCATGGCAGGGGCTGTTTCCTGGGATCTTCCAGGCTTCACACCCAATAAACCAGATTGAAGAGCAGCTAAAATCAAACCATCTATGAACTAACTGCCATTCTTGGGACAGGTGACAAGTCCTTTCATTTTATTTATTTATTTATTTGTTTATTTGTTTGTTTGTTTGTTTGCTTACTTTATTTATTAATGAATTTATTTACTGTGTGGGAAGGGATGGGAGTCAAAGGACAACTTGCTGAATGTAGTCCTCTCCTTCTACTACTTGGGTCCTGGGGAACAAACTCGGGTTGTCAGACTTGATGTCAAGTGTCTTTATCAGCTGAGCCATCTCTCTGGCCCAAGCTTCCCGTATCTTCACACATCTGCCCTCTGCCACAAAATGGAGACATTCCTGCCCTATTGCCTTCAGGGCTCAGAGCCGAGGCCAGGTGCCTTAAACAGGCATTTCCTCTCCTCTGTGGATCTATTTCTCATCACACTCTGCTCAACTGACTTCTGCCTTAATTGGCCATTATAAGATCGACCAAAGGACCACCTGGCCTTGAATGATGCTTAGGAATGGGAGCTTGCATCTGTCCTGGAGCCATTTTCAGGGTTACACAAGGAGGGTCACTGGTGTGAGAAAGCCCTTGAGTGTCTGCAAAGTCATCTCTCTGCCTTACCTGGAAGTCAGGATGTGTCAAGAATGCCTGACCTTCTGAAGAATTATCAGGTTAGGGGTGCGGCTCTGCTGGTATAATGCTTGCTTGGTAAGCAAGTGGCCCTGGGTTCCATCCTGTTGTGTTTTGAATAAGAAATGTCTACCATTGGTGTATGTGTTTGATCATATGGTCAGTAGTTGGTGGTGCTCTTTAGAAGGTTGTAGAACCTTTAGCGAAGTGATTCTCAACCTTTCTAATACTGTGACCTTTTAATACAGTTCCTCATGTTGTGGTGATCCCCAACCATAAAATAGTTTTTGTTACTACTTCATAACTGTAACTTTGCTACTGTTATGAATCATAAGTAAATATCTGTGTTTTCTGATGGCCTTAGGCAACCCCAGTGAAAGGATCATTTGACCCCCCCCAAGGGGTCAAGTCTCAAAAATTGAGGATCACTGCTTTAGGAGGTAGAGTTTCACTGGGGGAGATAGGTCATTGGAACAGTCTCGAGATTTTGTGTAGACCAGCCCAA